>OY759159.1:720000-1247500 GCA_963662125.1 Diplazon laetatorius
GTAAGTATCGGATCCCATCCGGTTCAACTGACCGGCTTACTGCACATTTGTCAACGTTCGGACGGTCCATTAGTTACCGTACATCCGTTCAAAAATTAACTCACCGTTAAACACTCCATTCGAGTTTAATAATCTTCCGAAGACGAAAATAATTCATACGAATAAATTAACCGAAACGAAAATCACGAAATAATAATAACAATAATAATAATGATAATAATTTGATCGTTCTCGGACCATCTGCTCATCAATGTGAATTAAAAAAATAAATTATTTCTATTAAATGTGGATTTCCCGTTTTATGTTGATAATTTCATTAATCGTGACTGAATCATAATTTCAGGAGCGAAGTGTGACCAAAGAGGGTTGATTATGGGATTTGATAATTTCACGGATAACCAAAATTTCACGAAAACGATTTGCCCGATCATCGACCACGAAGGAAGATGCGGTGAACTTCGACTCGCAAGTTCGTTCTGCTCGAAGCTTGCAACCGCGTTGAATATGACAACACGTCAGACATCACAACGGTTCGTGGCCCTTGTATCACAGTGCGACCGGATGTTGCGTGCAGTTTCGTCGATGCTCTCCCGCCATCGGAAGCGGGAACGACCGGCGACGAGCGCATAGCCATGGAATCGCGCTAGCGAAGTCGTTGGGCCACGAGATAGAAGCTGTTTGTGTTGCCAGCTTGCGATGTTACGAACATAAGCCACGGTTCGTACAACGCAACAGAGCAGAAACGTCAACGTCACCGGATGTCCTCGCATTATTAATTTCTACGAGGATTTGCGAAGGCATGCCGAATCGGGGGCTATGCACATCGCGCATATACTCCGCAATCGTCAACTCGCAACGGTCAAGCTCATGTATCATACTATATTTTACGTACATACGTGTGTGTGTATCAGAGTGGTCCTTACACAGCGAATCGGGCACTAACTGTTGCCACCTCAAATATCTCTGTGAATTATCGACGTCACGAAAAAAAAGTTCCAAAGAAAATATACGTACGGTGCGAAGGGGATCATCAAATGCGACCATTCCTTTTTATTTTAGTGGACGGGCTGACGCGGAGTTAAGGTCACCTCCACTTTTTTCGATCGCACGCCACATTTTTCATTCAACCATATTGTAGAGCATCGCAAACTGCATAAAACAACATTACGGGGGTCAGAGTCGTTCAAGATCATTTGTTTGAGTTATCTGGCCGGAATTTTGTGAAAAGTTTCGGAATCTTGAATGTTGACTGTAGTAGTTGTCGTGGCTGATGACAGTGTACTCAAAAGTTATGCGGAATCGCAAGCTGCTGCTGCGATTTTTATCTTCCCGATTATGCGGAAGTTATTGCGATGACCTTGAAAATCGGAAATCGTTTTTTTTTTCTTCGGATCTTCGCGTTTCGAGGTCATTGGATTCATTTGAGCCTATTTCGAGTAAAATGTTTGTGTATGTGTGTGTGTGTGTGTGTGCAGATGGACCTTGTACGTACGTACGTACGTATGTGATCAATTTTTCGTTAACGTTACAGCCCTCTACGATACTCGTCCGGTGTTTGATAAGCATCTTACGTAAGATTCGCAAGTCCCAAGACGGTACGAACCCTCGAGTCTTTCTATTCGTCGCTCATTGCATCCCAATTTTAAGGGGGGGGGGGGGGGCGCGCAACTCGCTCAGCGAGAGAAACCGAGAAGAAGGAATTATAGCGAGAGAAATAGAGATGGAGATTGAGATAGATGCTGCCACGAGAACCAGAGGGTTGAAAGTGGTATACGAATAGGTGGAGGTGCAACACCGACTACCACTACTGGTGCGTCTCCGAGGTTCGCCCGTTCGCGATGGAAGGCGGGGGTGGTACACGGGCCCAGCGGAGCAGGGAGAGAGAGCGAGAGGGAGAGTATTATGGCATTATGAAACTTTGTACGCGAAATATACGCTCGGAACGTAGGGTACGGTGGCGTGACGACGGGGTTTCCCACACAGGCTCAGGCTAGTACGTACTTGATGTCAAAGGCGTAATAACTTGGCAGTACTTGTCCGCGAAATACACTGACGCATACGTGTAGCGGATGAGGAGGCGTGGGAGAAAGAGGATGGTGGAGCGGGGGAGGGGGGGGGGAAGCCAAGGGGAGAGCCCGTCTTTCTCGGTACGTGACGACTTATTGCGTCTCGGGATTCGTGTGTATGCACGTCGACGTGTACCTCTCTCTCCCGATGGTCCTGTGTGTTACTCGCCTCGCCTCACCACCCCCAACCCTCCACGTATTACACCATACAGTCAAATACACGTAGAAGCGTATATGGAGCTTGGGTTTTGTACTGTTACGCCCCACTTTATCCAACTGTACAGCTCGATGCTCGAGCGTATTGGTTTGCCTGTGGAGCAACTTGCTGCAATATTGCAATGTACGTCGCTTTTACTCCCGAGATCCTCTCGGGGGGGTTTTTTTTTTTTCGAATATTTTTTTCCATTTCCCCCCCGTTTCAGACGAGTTTTCCGCACTTTTCGAGACCGGCACAAGCGGCTCACTTTTTGGCGAATACGCGGCGGTGTGCGCGTTGGGTACTTGGCGGGCTACCACCTCGCGCCCTCGACTCTACTACATCCGGCCCGGAGTGGTGGAACAGTGAAAAGTGCATGGGGATGTATTATCGACGTGTGAGTTGCATCCTACTGTGAGAAGAAGGAAGATTGAGAGGGAGAGAGAGAGAGAGAGAGAGAGAGAGAGAGCGAAAGAGAGAGAGACTATGGAGTTGATGATACAGAGTTCACTTATGGCACTATAGGACCTAAGGTCCTTTGGGCATCCTGTCATTTTTGACGGGCCTTTGAGGTGGACTGCTCGTTACTAGATAGTAATTACCCATCGAATGAAGGGTGTCTCGAGCTTTCCGACGTGATAACTATCAGTGTTAGATATATGCCGTCGTCGGGTTTTATATCTGAATAAAATCAATTCTCTGCAATATTGGATACATTTGGACACAGGCGTCCAAACGATGTCGCGTTCTGAATATTCGTCGTTCTGAACCTTGATCGGTCTGAATTTCGATCCCTACCGCTAATTTGAGCCATATCACTCAACACATTACTCTTGCAGTAAGGCGTTATGCTCTCGAAGGGAGGGTGACATTGAAGACGAAACGCCCACAAGAATTTAATGGATGCCCAATGATCTTATTATGCTGATCTGTCATGCTGTACAGAACAACACTGCGGTAGTCGATGAGCGATGGGAGGGGGGGGGGGAAGAGGGAGGAAGAAAAAAGAGCGAGAGGGAGAGATGAACGAGGATAGTCGTTGAAGATGCTTCTTATTATGGAGGCATCCATTAGACACAATCCATTGAGGTCGAGTCGTTCGGTACAATGGATGAGAAAGACGAGGATGGAAATTCATAGCCAAGATGAAGATTAAGAAAAACGAAGCAAGTGGAAATATTCCAACGATTTTTTTTTCTTTTTTCAGTCGAGGAGCCATCCGTATACGAGCGGAATATTTGGCTTGGTCGCTCGCTGACGATTAGCTCTTACGTGCTGTGTATATAAATATATATGTATACGATAGCCGAGTAGCTGCAGTGGGTTGTAATATTGCCCCCCCCCCCCCACCTACCTCCTGCCACGGTCGACTATCCTTCTCATTGGCCACCTTAAACCTTGGCCCCTCTCGCTTAGTTCCCATCAGCCAAGTGTTATTGTTTACTTTGGCTGCGGGGATCGGACCTCGACTGTGCCCGATAGTTCCCGTATCTTTGCTATTACACTCAACGTTTTCCCACCGGTCTCGTAATCATCCCGTAATTTCCATGCTAACGGCTTGCCGGAATCATCTCTCGCTCGTAGCTGGGCGATGAGGGGGGGAGAAGAAAAAAACGAAAACTATACGAAGACGAAGAAAAAAAAAATATTGTAGGAGAGATATTTTTAGTGTATCTCTGATGGGTCGGTGATAATGGCGAGGACAACCTTGGCTCGTTGATTCGCTCGATGCTTAGCGAATGGAATAACAAAAAAGTAAAAAAGTAAAAAAAAAAAAAACACACGTGTATCGTCGTTTTTTTTTCGACGACGGTGAAGTGTCAATGGATTTGTTGTTTAGTTTGAGATTGCTAATTCGTTGCGGTGTGCGCACGTGATTAGCGTGAATGCGACTTGAGTCATTGTTCAATCACGCCTGGGAGCGGAAGAATTACGACGATGGAAGAGAATTATCATCGTGTTGCAAATCGTATTCATCGAGCTTCGTTTTTGTGATACGTTCGAGGCGATGGTGTTTGTTTGTTTGCGACAATGCGACCGCGGGGCGTGTTGGACGATATTTTGAATTGTCGATTTATTTTATGCCAGCTTAAAGTTCACCTTGGAATTGAATTGGATTGCGGAAAAAAGGTGATTGTGCGGTATCACGGATTTTACGGATTTTACAGTTTTTCTTTTTAGAGATAGTTGATTTTGTCCTCTGGCTGGAGAATCAGATGGGGGGGAGGGGAAAAAATCATAATGGAAATTTTTTTTTTGAACGATTTTTCGATTTTGTTTTTCAATTTTTTCGTTCGGCGCACTAATTTCTAAGCAACTGCGATTCTTACAAGACTAACACAAGGTTTAGAGGACACTGTTCCGTGTGTTTCGGTTTTTAAGGTTTAGCGTAAGTTTGGTTAATTTATTTTTTTTTCTCTTCAAAAGAAAAATCTTCATCAACGTGATTAGAATATCAATTGAATGTTTGAATGGCGTAGGTAGTGCGAGACGCAAACGAACAAAAGTAAGCACATGGAGCCAATCGACCAACACTTTTGTCACGTAAACTGTCTGTCTCAATATATATATATATATATCGCATTTCATACGATTGTACAGGAGGTCGCGTTTATCGCTGTTTTCTCGAGAGACATTTTTCTCGACGCGTACACATGTATATTCTCATGCAGTACTCCCACAAAGAAGTTCGACTGTGTAACACACACACACACACACACACACACACACACAAACTTACAATCGATGAATGTACCATCGGGATATATACGTTCCACACTCGTTGCTGTCACTTTTATCGTGAATTTTTTTTTATTTTCGTTGTCCTCTCAATCGTTTCAACTTGGTTGAATCACTTTTCATACGGCATAAGTAGTTTTGTCCATACGAGAGAGCACTCGAGTGGACGATTAGACGCAAGCCACGTATGCAATATCCGTCGTGTTCAATGCGCTTTATATGCGCACTTATCTCGTAACGGTTAAGGGACGTCACTTTCAATGAATTTTTAACGTGCTTGGGTTGAAGCGATCGATATGACCGAGTGTCCACTACGATGGAATATCTTGTGAATCGAACGTTATTCGAACGAGACGTTGCTATACGTTATAAAGCGTACCTCGTGAATCCGAATAAGTTCAATTCTCATGAGGTTGAGGGAATACTTTATGCCCGTCAAATGCGGCAGCTTTGATTGTGACAGAATAGAAATTTATTGCCATTCGATAAAATTGTATGAGAAGCAATTGAATCCGAATGAGAAGCATCCTAATAGACACGCATATACATCCGGAAATTTTGTGTAGATGTGATTTCTGGATGTTTCAGGATATTTTTAACACATAAACATCAAAATCCCGGTGGGAAAAAAAAATATATCCGACTGCCACATAGCTTTGTCCATGAGGGGGGGAGCAAAAATGTCATAAAATTTTTGCATCCGTTCTCATTATTTGTTATACGAGGTTGGCCCCCATTAATGTCCATCCGTTGTATCTCGAGGGTTATGCATGGACGCTCGTCCGGGGTTTTACGAGAAGGGCGAAACTGCGGAACGTCACACTGTAGACAGTATTATGGAGAGACACGTATGCCCCAGCTGTTTCGCGTACGAGCTTCAATAATCCTTCCTAATTAAGAGAACAAGGTCCGCACAAGCTGTAAGCTCGGCGTTAAGGTGTAACGGTATGCTGGTACCGACTGGACCCTCATCATGGGTGCGAGTGAGATGTGGCTGTTTGAGAAAGGGAGTTGCGAATATTTTTGTTATCGAACGATGAAAAATATGTTTCAAGCTGAAATTTGCAAATTTAACCTGCACATATTTTCATTTGAACACCGTTGAAAAACATATTTTAATTTAAACACCGTAAAAAAAACATATTTAAATTTAATCACAGTAAAAAACATGTTTCCATTTAAAGGCCGTAAAAAAAACATATTTTAATTTAAACACCGTAGAGTAAACACTTTTTACGGTGTTCGGCAAAACGAATATATATCTACAAACAAATTTGTCAACATACTTCGATGTACATACTTCCGAATGAAGCTGAATTCGATAAAATCGGAGAAACAGTTTTTCAAATAATATTTCGCAAAATCAGTCTACTGTTTCCGTCATCTACACGTATTCACCATCCTGATAATATAACAAGTATTGTTATCAAAATATTAGACACTAGTCGATAAATCGTTTAAAAAATATTGTAACAGTTTACTCCCGAATAAATATTAATAATAAACTCATAATCACTCGAATAATTCCCATCGGAAAAATAGATCGTTCCAAAAAAAATGTATTACACGTTTCACGTAACGATTATCCATACTTTCGTTGGTTAGATGTACGAAAAACATATTCGAATTGATCGTAGTATTTCGGTAATACACACCGTATGTAAATTACAATATAATATTCACACGTATTTCGCAGTATTATCATGCATGTGTTATCTATACTGCGACACTTTTCACGGATACCATATCTCGCGGTTTTGTTGCAACATTGTATCCCATCGTCGTGCATATTACACACACACACACACACACACACACACGGAGTTGATGCACCGTTATATTGGATTATATCGGATTATATCATAGTGCATTATGTAGAAGAACGGTTTTCCGGGCCAACGAGAATTCTCATTCACTACTCCCGTACCACCGCTTCGAATCCACCTACCGGATTAAACACGGAAAACCGCAAGCTAGGGAGGTTGAGGCTAAATTTTTTTTTTTTTACTTTTCTATTGAAGAACAAAATGAAGAAACGTATTTATAAATATTCAAAAAGATTTCATTGGTCTTGTGTCGTGACGAGCTGGCTATGAAACTTTGACGTCGTTTGCTCGTCCTACTGGCATATTTATTTCGCTGCTTGTATTCCGAAAGAACTGGAAGAGTTCTGACCCTCCATAAATATGTGATATCGAGCATTCCAAGCCGTGTTATCGCGTCCACGTTTGTCGTCGTTTGTTTTTTTTTTCCTCATTAATAACTCTCCGAGAATGAAAGGAACAACAAGCGTCACGGCAATGTTTGTTTACTCGAAATAAATTTCGGACGCTCCAGTGGATAACAAGCATTTTTCGGACAAATTTGAAAACTCCGTCGAATCCGAACGACTGCATCGATTGCTGCAAAAATTACAGATCACATAGACATTGTAAGGTACGACATTTGTGCAAAATTTAAGCTCTGTAGCTCGAACCATACTCGATTAATAGACGTTTGACTTTTACAAGGTCACTCCATACACACATTTTCTCCAAATGTTATTTCTGAACGTTTCAGAACTTTTTGAGCATGTTGACGTCAACATGTTGACCGATAACAATTGTTCGGACCCTCGACATAGCTTTCTCCATGAGAAACCCGAAAAATATAATGTGTCCACAAAAAAAAAATGGCATTCATCGATAATGAAAAATCACGAAATAAGTTTTGGGCTCGAAATATCTCATACAATGTAATCGTATATCGTACGTATGCACGTATAAATAAATCTCTCGTACTTTTATGGCCAAGTACCAGAGGGGTTCGGTTTCTCCGGTGCCGTGAAGCCCGTAGGACCGAAGAGAAGTGCACTCGTGCTGGAAAACTTTTTAGTCGATCGCGTTGTACACGAGAGATGGTATAATTCGTCGTTGTTCCACTTCGACGTGCCAAGTCTGGTCGTCGCGAGGCGGCGCGAAGTGGAACCAGCAGAACCAGCATCACCAGCAGCCCGAGCTTCGGCAACGCCACCACCACCAGCAACAGCAGCAGCAGCAGCAGCAGCAGCCACCGTGGCACTACACCAAAGCCCGTTGGGAGTTTCACCAAAGCAGAGAAGCACCAGGAACGTCGTCGTAGCGTACGACGACGACGACGACGACGACGTTGGTGGTGGGGACTGTGTGACACGTTAACAAGTTTCTCCCTTGCACCGGAGACTCTCACCGCAAGCAGATCGATACGATTTTCGAGTAACACGGACGCGACGGAATAGAGAGGATTTAATAGTGGTTCATATATATATATATATATATATATATATATATATACTAGGGTGGTTTTTATTCGGCCTGAAAAAAAAAATAACTCACCTTCCAAACTATTCTAGTCGATAAAAAAGGAATTTTCATTTTCGAAATTCGACCCTTTGCATCGCCTGAATTCATTCGAAAGTCTTTAAAATCATTTATGTCATATTTCCAAGGTTGAAACGGTGGCAAAAAAAAAATCGGAACAAAAATGTTGTATTATAGAAATCTACATGTACGACAAAAACACAAAAAAAAAAAAGTTGAAAAACGTAACTTAAAAAATGAAAATGACTTTTATTTTCGGGTTACAAATTGAGATAGTGACCTCAAAAATTTGGGGATTTTTTTTTTCGTCCTTAAGAATTATCTAAACCTTCGGGAGGGCCCTAATGAAAAAATAAAATAAAATAAAATAAAATAAAATAAAAAATAAAATAAAATAAAATAAAATAAAATAAAATAAAATAAAATAAAATAAAATAAAATAAAATAAAATAAAATAAAATAAAATAAAATAAAATAAAATAAAATAAAATAAAATAAAATAAAATAAAATAAAATAAAAATAAAATAAAATAAAATAAACAAGGACCACCCTGATACATGTACATCTTCCATGTAGTACAGATAATAGTTGACCTGTCGCAAGAGGGTGAAACTCTTGAAAACACAGCACAGGGGAATGCGACTCGTCCCACGATTCACACTGTCCTCCGCGCCAACAAGTCCCGTGGTAAAGTCGACTTTCTTCGACCTTTTACTCGTCTTTATATGTTTCTTAGAGCCCTCCCCCCCCCTCCCATTCTATCCCACCCACACCTCTCCCAACTCGCGTTTTATCTTCTTTTCTTTCACCCTTTATTCCACTCTATTCCGCGTTAAAGCACGACCCCCCCCCCCCCCCCGCCCCCCCAACCCCGTAATACTTGGAGCGGGACTTATATTATACATTATAACATCCCGCGTAGCCGGTTCACCGGGTCTCGGCTTTTTCGAAAGTAGTCCACTTAAACTTTTCATATTTATGTCACTCTAATTTTTACGCCATTCCGTCGGGCGACCGAAAGTTATAACTCCTCGGCGTGTGACGTCACTGCGAGGCTCGTTGGATTCGCGGTCGTTCGGACGTTTGTGAATATCTGTAGTTTAAATCTGAGACTCGACTGAGGTTGATTCGAACAGACGTGCATGTGACAAGACTATTGATTATTTATGAATGAACGTCATATACGATTTAATCGAGAGACCAACCACTTCGGAAATTCGTGTTGTACACACGCTTAACCGGCAATCGATCCTTCCGGGGCACTTGTACGGCATCTCCACGACGGATAAATATTCGACCACTTGCAACATGTGGTGTACATTTATCGGAATATCCATGAAGCGACGAAATCGCGATTTCCCACGGCTATTCGTTGATCCCACGATTTTTTACATTTGTTTGGATGAAAATTATATATATATATAACATTTTTATGAGTTTATTTTAATTTTTTCGTTGGGTATTTTACTTTCTCGTGGAGCTATTATGCAATGGTCCGAAACATTTTGATCACGGTTTTGTGTAAACATGTTAATAATGTCCTGAAATCTTTGGAAATAACATTTGCAGAAAATGTTCGGATGCATTTGAAACGTCTATGACTGGAGAACGGTTCGAGCTACAGTGCTTAAATTTGCCAGAGCTACAGTGCTAAAAATCATCTGAGATAAATGCGACGTGTCATTGTGCAAAATAAAATCAGGCTTATTTTTCCAAAATTCATAAATCAAAACATCGTTCGGAAGATTATTCGTTATTGCAAAATTAATTTTGCAATTTCGCAAATTCATGTTTTATCATTCGCAAGAAAGTTTTGACCTATATTTGAATCTCGATTGGTCGGCAATGAAATCGGAATTCGGCCGACGATAATTCATCTCGAAAGCCGACGAATTCGCTTCGTGTAAATTAATGGACGATAAAAGTGAACCGACACGACGAGACTCGACCGTGTACCGAACAGTTGCGTAAATCGATAAGACCGGTTGTAACCGTCAAGACACTTGCCGGATGTTATTGAGCACACGTGTATTGCATAATATTCGTAACGGACGTAGTCACGTATGGGGAAAGACGCCTCAATTCGAATGGGTCGAAATCCACATTCTTTCCGAAATGGTCGTTAATTATTTTTTTCAGTTTGCCCTAACCCAAACACATCCCCTGTTTTTTTTTTTCAAAATTTCCTCCCCATCTCCTCCACCTTAAAAAAATGGAAAACATCGAAAATTACCGTTTTTTAAATTGATGCATTTTTCTGCGCATTCCGGTATTGGTAAAAATGAAAATGCTTTACAATTTCGGAATGGCATTTTTGCTAATATTAATTTTTTTCATTTTTCGTTTTCGATCATGAAAAATCAAGAGATCGGTTCTTTGATAAAGATATCAAGATATCAATTTTTTCATAAGAATTATATATTTTTTCATTTTTTTTTTTCAACGAAAAAAACATTATGATATTTGAAGTATCTTTGAATTTCTATAGCTTTGAAAATTAAATATTTTCAAATATTAATGACATTCTAGAATACTAAAGAATCTGCATTTTTTTAAACGAAAAATATAGGAAGAAAAAAAATTAATTTACCAATTTTAAAAACGGCTCATTGTCTGTTTTTTCAAATTTTTCATGCTTCACATTTATTCAGGGATGGGGGAAAAATTTTGAAAAAATAATCAGGCAATGTTTTTCGATTATCCGAAACTGGAAAAAAAAAAAAAAACGTTGACGAACGTTTTCAAAAGTGTTGAGGGATTTGACCCGTTCGAATTGAGACGTCCTTCCCCATACAATATGTACATATACAAATACATATATATATATAGATATACACACATTACACCTAGCATCTGCATGTAATATTTGCCAACGGCCAAAAATAACACCAGTGGCAATGGAAGCCAGACTGCAGAGCGACGCTAATAACGAAGCTCGCATATGCGGCTGGTTAAATGTCATTTGTATACGCGGGAGCCCCGGCAACTACTTTTAATTTGTTCCCGTGGAAAAGCTTGGGCCGTTGCGGTGAGCGCAAACGGCGCGTAGCATAGGTATAAAAGAGGTTGACCTACACATCGTATACCACACATATGTACCACGTACATACCCTTGCACGAATATATATATATATATATGTAAATAATAAATATATGTGTGTGTGTATGTGTATACACGGATATGGACGCGGAGTTTGTATACACATATAATATACGTTAGAGAAATACGCGAGTCCCGTGCGTATGGAGCACAGGAGGTCGGAAGGGAAGCAACTACTTTTAATTTGTACTCTTGGAATTCGCACCTCGCGCCCACGAGGAAACGGGACTCTCGGTAAACCAGCGGCGGCGAGGTGGGGGAGGGGGCCGCGAACGCTTCTACGACGACGCGATAAATTCTGAACAAAGAACGATTACCAGACAGCACGGCACTCTAACACGGCACAATTTTTACGAGTTCGCGCTAAGCACAATACTGCTTACATTTTTTTTTTTCATTTTTTCATTTTTTTCTTTTTGAATTATTTTTTTTTTTTTTAGTTATTCAATTTTTTCTTTCATTTTTTCTTCTTCTGAGTTTCAGGGCGATCGATTGGTACATCGGATATGCCCGGAGAGTATGTGTACAGGGTGAGACACGTGAAGCGTGACAGTGCAATGACCTTCGGACTATCGATCATATCCAAAAATGTTTCGGACAAAAGTTTCAGTGTTCGAGACGGCCGTCGTACTGGACCGACCTATTTTTTTTAAATCTTTTTATATATATATATATATATATATATATATATATATATGAACACACACACACACACACATCGCTTTTGTGATAATATATCGAAAGCTCTGTGGCGAGTTTTCGAACGGTCCGAGTTATCCCAGCAGCTGACGAATCACCCGGTTATTCCTCGCGACTCGTTGTCCCGTGCTATATATCTATACCCAATCCGTTACTATATATACCATTAAGCGGTATACGGCTTTGGGATAAAGCGGATCACGAGCCGGGGCTGCATAGGTCGCAGGGCCCCACCAGCTACGAAACAATCGTTGGTCGTGCACCCCCCCCCTTATCCCTCCCCCTCGGCCCCCTCGCGACTCCAGGGTAACAATCCGATATCGATTCTATTTCGATCCCAATCGTTCGATATGTATGCAAAGGCATCCGCGATATCCGTCGTAACTCTCTTCTTATGTACCGCACTATACGTATCTACCGTCTCTGCATTTCGCCCGAACCATTTACAATTAGTCCACGAATGGACGGAGAAAGATGCCGAGGCGCGGTAGAGACGGTGAATCGCGTCATTGGCCGAGCAACGGGCAGCAAACTCTCCCATCCGAGTTTCATGGCTTCTCGACCAGACGTAATTGGATTGTCTTCCGGGCGACCAGCCACTTCCATAATTCTTACGAACGTTTCTGAAACCGAGAAATCGAGAAGGTCGATTTCGGTATTCGGCTTCGCTGTTTTCACGTACTCGTGTGAAACATCGTTCCTTCGTAATTCTTCTTTTACCGATCGAATTTTCCATCAACATTGACGACGAGGAGATGCATCGGTCTCGATTCTTCAAACGATGTTCAGCGCACGACGTTACAACAGGAAAATCAATGTGTTTTTACATTTTTAATTTAAAAATGCATTCATTTGTACTTTGTATTTGTAAGATAAACTTGGGAAAGGTCAAAAGTCAGGAAATGTTGAAAACCGTGCCGACTAGTAGGCGTTCGTAATATTGTACGTTCGTTACAATGCCATTCTGAATTTTGACCCTTCCCTGCACTGTCGTTCCAAGCCTCGACCGTTCGCAACATTGTCGAATCAATCATATTCGTAATTATTCACTCGTACTTGACCCACGTGTATTTTCCACCGATAGATATATAAATAATATGAAACATTTTCGTAATTGGTTATTGTTCATCGAGAAAGCACATAACGCCATTGTAAGATTCGTAAATTATAACAAACTTTGTAAAGCATTTATCGAGGATACATTTGAATTTACAAACATTTTTGTTGTACAACTAAGTTTAAATGCCAATGTCGTACGTATAGTCGCGGGACCTTCGTGGTACATGCATTAATTGTACATACATATATACAACATCGTCATTGTCTCAGGTCGTCGTGGCGGAGCGAAACGCGAAAGACACAAAAACCCGTTTCTCTCGCCGTGTAGTTTAGTCGTCGCGGCGACAAATTGTAAGTCTCTCCCCGCATGACGCGGTATGTGTGATTTTCATTTATTCGCACGTTTGGATTTGTCGTTACGATATATCGCCCGCTCGAGAACACACATTTTTTGCAAAATACGCGAGTTTTACAGAGTCACGAAATTGTCGGTTTAATCACGAGTCTCACGATTCACCCGCTTGAATTCAATAATATTCGTTTGAATGTCATCGTATTAATTATTTCCCATTGTTTCAATTAGTCGAGGCTTTTGCCGGAACTATCCGGCGTACACACGAACGTGCGTGCTGTACAGAAATCGCGAGAGGGGGGGTTGGATTAGCCGTCGTACGCGTTTCGTGATTGACCCGTGAAAATCATTGAATGAAATTTATTTTTTGAGTGCGGTAAGTAACGAATGGGCTTTAACGGAGTGCAACATGCGGTTGGTACTCGCTTTGGTCCGTTCGAATGAGAGAGCCTTTATGTATTTCATTCGAATTTCGTACTGCGATGCATCCTTCAATTATCACAATGCACTGGACGCACAGTCGTGCACAAAGCTAATTTCGTGACTCTTCGTGTATTGACTTGGTGAATTTATTTCCGGAGATTGATCGTTCGGCTTCGATTCATCTCGTTCGATATAGTTCGCGGTCGGCTTTGACTCATTCCGTCCAATTTTTCGGGATACGTTGGGTATTGCGTATTCATATCTGTTTATATGGATGCATTATGTGTATATGTGACTGTGTGTATCGCGTTTTTTTCAGTTTCCTTTCACTTTCGACGGTCACAAAGCGTTCCAACGCCGACGTCAAAACGCGGCAGAGAGTGGCGGTCGGTGAGAGAAACAGAGAAGGAGGAAGAGAGACACAGACGGAGCTCGTTTGAGTAACAAACAAGCGCAGACTCGAAACATTATTATGCGTCATATATGCATATGCATATAGGAAGAAAAAAATCGGACAAGTGCGAGTGGGATTTGCGGTCAAAGGGTTCCGTGACGACGTTATTTTATCGTTCATAATGATAGAATGATAATTCTACGATATCATCAAACTATCGACAATTTCATACGTGAAAAAACTCAATTGTTCACAATAGTTACACAGACAACGGACCCAAGTTTCACGGGGCCTCTTAGTGCACATAAATTGAAAAAAAAAACTGAAAAAAAAAAAAAAAATAATAATGTTTACGTGTTAATCGAAGGAAAAATCGAATTCGTGAAAGCCGTCGGACGATTGAACATTCGGGAACTTGTATCCCGCACCCTTCACTTGGCCACATAACAGGCCGAATGTAGATACGGTTGTTGAAAGTTCTATGCGCCGCATTGATGACGCTTCAACGGTGGCACATCCGCGATACTCGGCACGATTCAATTAAAACGGTTGATAAAAATTCACTGGGCTCGCGGGAATAATATAACCCAGCCGATAAAATGAAAATAACCTTTCGTGAGACCGTGCTCGAAGGTGGCCGTTGCGGATGAGGGTGAAAAAAAAAAAAAAAATGGGTGTGCCGAGGAAGGAAGCTGGGTTGAATAAACGTTTTCGCAATGCCACGATGACGAGAAAATATTTCGGCCGGATTGCGAAACGACGATCAAGCTCGCAAAGCACGTATGGCAAAATCGTCATGGTGTTACGAAAAAATACAAAAAAAAAAAAAAAAAGAACATTGTTACAGTCACGAAGGAGCGATTGAGCGACGGGAAATAAGGGACCGTCCACGAGGGTCGGCGTTTCCACCCACGACTAAGGACTCGTTTTATCACGATAATAAGAAAAAATGAATATTACGAGAGGTTAACGACGAAACGTGGTCGAATGAAAAATTTGATCGTGGTCGGGTAACGCTTATTAGTTACGCCCATATAAAACTCAATGGAAATAATTTACCCTCACTATTGTCGTTTAATTTTTTTCAAAAAGACAATAACGAACTTTGACAACCGACTCACCATGAATACAACTCGGACGGTAAACACGATGTTAACGCAAACAGAATGAAAAAAAAAAAAAAACGAACAAAAAATATGCAAACTATGATAAGAGTACGTTGTGAGGCTGAGAATCTGAGTTCCGTGTGCGGCAACTGATACTTATTGCGTTTCGTTTTTTCATTTTCTCGACCGGGGTGCTCGTTTCCCGAGCGCGCCACCATCGTACAGGGGTCACAAGAGAGACGAAGAGGAGTAATAATAAGGTAAAAGAACCACGGAGAAAAGAAACATGAAGAATAAGTACGAGAGCATAAGAGGCAGCGAAAAAAAAAATCGAAATAGAAGAGGTACGATGAAGAAGAGGTAGAAGAAGAAGAAGAAGAAGAAGAAGAAGAAGAAGAGAAAGAAGAAAAACCAGAAATAAAAGCTACAGGAGCAACAACAACAAAGAAAATCACACGGCCCGGGGAGCTGCACACCGCGGAGAAAAAAAAATCGTAGCGGGAGCGACGACGTCCACACAGAAAGGCCCACCAAGCTCGTCGGTTTTTCATTTAAAACGCCTCGAGGAACATAAAAGGTTGTACCTATATATATATATATATATATATATATATATTTACATAGTTATATATATATGTATATATATATATAATATCTATGGAAAGAGTGTACTTACGAAGCAGGCAACGCTGCCCACCGTCAACGACGTATAATGCTATGGCGTGAGCTCATTGTATTGTATCGTAGAGTGCGCTACGAGTGAGAAGGAACGACGGAACGAAAAGAGAGTGAGAGAGTCGATGGAGTTCCGTTTCTGCGACAGCAGTAGCGCGTTAACCGTATATATAGCCGTCGACTCAATTGTAGGTTAAAGAGAGAGAGAGAGAGAGAGAGAGGGAGAGAGTCTGGGACCTCGAAACGGAAAACGCATCATCGTCACCGCCACCTTCGTCGTCGTCGGCGTCAGGGTGAAGTGGTTTCTCACCCGGATTTCGCAGCTCGCACCCTGTCTGACTGGTTGGGGCCGTGACGGTAGAGGAGACCGGGGCTGGTTGTAACACTTTTCGCTGAAATCCGAATATCTAGCAATTCACTGATTATAATCGTAAAAGACTGTTATATCTTGCCAACGAGCATAACGTGCTACTTGCTAACCCCAAATATTTAATTGGAAAGTTTTGTGAGAAATAAAAACGAATCATAAACGTGGAGATAAAATACATCGCAAAATTTATGCGGAACCTGAATCCTAGACTCACGACGACGCCTTCTGAACATAACGTAATCATAGTCAGAGACTTTGTCAGCGTGGACCGCGGCTGGGGAGAAGGAAAGATGCTGAGCAGTGTTGTTCGACGAACGTTTGTTTCGATTCTTCTGGGTTCTTTGGGTTCTTCGTAGATGCTCAGCGGGTTGAAAAATTGATGTGCTGAAACTTCAAGGTGCTAATCATTCTCGCGCTTGTATATCCTCACGCCGAAACAGCCTTGCGCCAAAACATCTTCTCGATAAAACATCCTTGCGGCAAAACGTCCTGGTGCCCAAACGTCTCGGCGCCAATACCGCTCGCCCCGAAACGTAGTGCACCCTACGCACCGTGTTGCAACTTACCGGTGTGACAACCCGCCCCGGTCACCGCCTGCATCGATAAGTATCGTGAACCTGCGCATACGTTATGATCCGCCGCAGTCACATGGTTAGGGCGCATAATGTCCTAATGGGTGGCAGCGGTAACGTCAGGGTGCGTAATGGTAAGGATCACGAGAGAAGGTGTACATACGTTTGGGGAACTCAGTGTGCTCGCGTGTCGAGGCTCTGTTGGCCTCTGGCTGCACCTCACCACGCAACGAGGGAACGACGGGGAGGTGCAACGGAAGGCAAGGTTGAAAGTACACAAGGCTGAGGAATGGCGGGGCGGGGGGGAGAGAACGGAGTTAGGTGCAGCCAATGTGTGCCCGTGCGATGAAGAAGAAAGGGACGCTTCAAACCGAATTCCCCCAGGCAAATCGACGAACGGCTCGAGGCTCTTCATTGTATCGGCTCCCCGACCTCTCGGTGGCATTGTGTGACGTGTTAAAGCTGCACCTCTTGGGTCACACAGTTGGCAGGTTGTGAGGAAAGGGGGGGGGGGCACGCAGGTTACCAATGGCAGTCAAGAACACAGTAGACGTCGGAGAATAATCAAGTGCGGTTTCTCCGGGACATAATGGTGGGGTTATACGTACACGTCACGGTCGTCGTTAGGAATGCCACTGTGATGTATCAGATGGGGGTAGACATGCGTGTGTATCGGGGAGTTCTATGCGGCGGTTGGGATATTGTACTTGGTCGAAACCTACATTGAATGGACAAAGAGAACGCGGTAGTGGGATCGGGGCGAGGAATTCAGAACGAGCAATGTTCGGAAAGCCCATTGTTCCCAAACGTAAAATTTCTCCGTATCGATATACATCGAATGACCGAATGCACGATTTTATTTCTCGTCAGAACAGAAAATGTTACGAAATGCAAGATCTCGGACGTTTTAATGTCATAACGGTCGATGTGGGGGGAATTAAAATGTTTGAATTGTAAATATTTCGACCGGAAAAAACTTCGCACGCTTGATGGCTCGAACGACCACAAGGTACGACCGGTCGACTCGACACTCAACCGGTCGACTCGACTGGTCGAAAACGCGATTTTTCATAATCTCACACGATATTATTCGCAATTATTTACTCATTCACCAACGATTCAGTTGGTAATTATTCTATCTGGGGCTGGTTTTGTGTCAATCACTGAAATTTCGCAAAGTTTCGTGTGAAAATCGACCAGTCGAGTCGACCATTCCAGTGTCGAATCGATCGGTGGACTTTTAAATCATAATTCACCCCCTGGATTCCCACGAATCAACAATGACATTTATTTGGAACAAAATGTTGTGGAAATCCACTACCACGTTTAAACTCAAGAAGACATTGAAACTTTGTACACTAATCAATATTAAAATATCCATACAAGCTCCAAGAAGAATCGAAAAAAAATAAAACAAATGAAAATGCTTCTTCGCGGAAGAACTTCATGAACCATCTGCGATTCAAAGGAAAGAAATTGCAAGTATGAACGTGCAACATGTTTCTCAATCCAACGTGGTTTCCATGGAACATTAGCCCAAATTGCCCCGGTTCACCAACGTTCAAACGACTATTGCAGTGGCAATGGCTGTGTGGTGTATCAAAACCGGTATATCGACTGGTTTACGACAACGTGGCTATTGTCCGTTTCGAATACAACATCCGGACAAACACGAGACACAAGCGACAGCAGTGCCGGCAATATACGCTGGCCTAATCGTCACGACAGTTGCCCCCCCACGACTCTGTGATGTCGCGTCATAAATACGACCCATGACAACACTGAGTCCATGAGCGTTTGTCGATTTGGCCGGAACTTGGAGTACGGTACGAAGCGTTTAATGAGCGATCGGTTATCCATATACACATCAACCGGATAACTAATAGACGGTACAGTGCCCCAGTGTCTATGGAAACCCGATGACAGACTGCACTGACGTTTAAACCATTCACGGTGCTCCATCAATGGTTTGATTGAAGAACCGAAGGGCTCGAAGCGGCATATAGCTGTCACGATGCGACGACTCAGGCTCGGGTAATGTCTCCATGATGTTTGCTCGCACGCGTGACATTGCGGGGGATTAAAGTTGGAGTGTATCATCAAAACCGTTGTGCCCCAAGTACACTGGAGAGCTCGACCGCATATTGCATGTGAGGGAAGTAATTATCCCGGCTGATATTCCATAGTCCTGTGTATGATTTCAAAACTACATTTATATATCTATGGGGAGGGAAGTCCCAAATCATCGAATTACAGCCCTTCAATCCCCCGATGTGGCCGATGATTTGTGAAAAATATCTTCTGGATCTCACGACCTCACTACATTCGGACCTTGTATCAAGAGACCAAAAGCCCCCAAGGGGAAGAGTTTTGTCCTGGAAATGCGCGGGCAAACTCGAAAATCGGCAAATATTGAAAACCGCGGGTGGCTTCGAAAATCAGAATAATCAGACAATTCAATTCTCTACAGCATTGTTCATGCGAAGTTTTGGTCTATATAGCGTTGGTTATCCAGCGTTTAGACAGAAAAAAAAATAGAACAATGAGAAAATCGATGCATTTTTACCACCGGTTTTGAAAAGTATTTGGAATACATTTTTATTGAATCGATGCCCATACCCGATTGAGATATATCGATTCGAATGGCTGAATATGAACAATGATGAAAAATATTCGTTTGACTGTATCTCAAAAGCGGATATCATCATTTTCAACATATTTCGATGTGAGCAGAAATTTTCACTCGATTGACAAACTGTCGTGAAATTTTCGTGAAATCCCCCATGTACCGTGCTCACCACCATCTGGTGGTCCGCGTAATCAGAGGATGCTTCGAGCGAGTGAGATGCCAGATACGCTGACGGAGTTTACAACGCAGTGTTTGTGTGCACTTTGCATACGCATTTGGGCCATGGGTATCTCGGTAAATATTACACTCCGACGCTCGCAACCTCTGTATACGCGTGTATCTAACCAACGCGTTGGTGTAACTGTGTTAATTGAACGGATATGAACCAATGTGTGGGGGGTTGCAATAATTGGTTATTGCTGGGATGCATAAATATATCGTTACCGATATTAGAACCCAATAAATGGAATAATGGTCGAGCAAACTCGATAGTCGTATGGGAAACTATCGATTGGGTTCGAATATGACCGATCGATAACGATGATAATAACATTTGTGGGACCCTGTCTCGTGTTGCATCACTTAGAGCCGTCTTATTGACGATCGTGTTTTTACGATCAAACGACGTCACACTCGGCGATTACGATGCATCATGTGACTCTTGTATCACCACTTCACTCCGCGTTACAATAGCCCACGCAGTTACGATTACAGTTGTTACGCCCATAGCGCTGTCTCTCTCGCACTCACGACGAAGATCGGACGGGCGAAAAACATATAGCACATCGCCCTTAACATGAACCCAAGGGAAAAGAAAAATATATAAACAATTGATAGATTATATTCAGAACTGGGCATATGTTTTTTTTATATATTCAAACTATACACATAATCTGCATAGATGCCATGCGTATTTATGGTAAATAATCAGCATGGATACCACAAGTATCTATGGTATCTATGCGAATTGAGAGCCATACGCATCGGTGACAACCGACTTTATGTTACTCGTGACCCCGGTCTCCCCAGTAGTATCGTGAAGGTGCGCGACGAGTGGAAAAGCCTCGATATCGGAACAGAGATACGCGAACGGTTGACGGAAAAACGCGAAACAACGATAAAACCGTGAACCGTCGGAAAACTCCCCCGACGTGTGCCATCGTCGACAACGACTACGGGGGTCAAGGCTCGTGGGCTGACATTGGAGACAATAATCGCGCAACTCCCACGACATTCGAACAATGGTTTGTCATTGAAACGAAGATGGCCCGGCGTGTCGGCGTGATTCGCTCGCGACGGAGTCACGGCGTCGAGGGAACGACTGTGACGTGTATACGTTGTGTGCACGGAACAAGCGATGACGAACGGAGAGAAAGGCAATGGATAATGCGGTGGTGACTCCGGGGTAACGTCCTCGGGGCTTGCGAATCATCGAAGATTCATCGATTCCCATGCGTTTGCCGTGTGTGTGTGTGTGTGTGTGTGTGTTTCGATGTAGCTCGAGAGTTCACAATCGATAGTTTCAGTCTCACGTGGGGCGACTCCGATGATAACAACCGCATGATCCTCGTCATTGTTCGAACATCGATCGAACGAAACGTTAAATTCCACCGTTTGCGACAACGATCGATATCGTGGGTCTTGTATAGTCGCGACCGGACAAATTTAAGGATGCTTTCACCGCGTTTGTGCATTACGTTGATCAACGAGGCTCGTGCAGCTCTGACTAGCGGATCGTTTATCGCACTCTCGATATGCCGTATCAGACTCATCAAACCCGGATGCTTCGTTCCGGGGAGACTGTCGATTGCCGAGGAATTTCGAGCCTTCGCACCGACACACCGAGATCGAGAGAAATCTGCTTGACGGGGGTGTACGTGGATTAACGGAAAATAGGTGGATTTGCGAGGAATTGTTATTTGAGGAACTGTTCGGTCCGATTGAATTCGGTTTCACACCCTGATTCAATTGAAAAAACCCCGAAAACTTCGAAACTACAACGAAAAAAAAAAAATAAATAATCATGAAATCAAACGACAAACAAATGTTCAATGTTCCTCGAGACTCGCGATAATTGTCATTTCATGCACATCCACATAATATTTCCACCGTTAAATTCTACGAATCACAAAATCTCATCACAATCATAAAAAAAAAAATTCAAAAAGAAATATCAAAAATGGAGTAAAAATGAATTTGTGATATCAACGTGAAAGGCACTCGAACGTTATTACCAATTGTCACGAGCTACGCAAAGGCTTCGGGAAAAAAAAAACAAAAAAAAAAAAAACAAAAAAAAAAAATTTTCAAAACCCAACCATTCATAATACCATTGACGATAAAATCCGTGCTGATCGAGTAAGCGATGTACCGATGGACCGTATAATTAATTAGCGAGCCAAAGGGTTGTAGCCCAGAGGCGAATGCAGAGAGTGCACATTGCAATTACCGATTGAACGTTGTGAAGAATATATATATACACATACACACACACAGAGAGACACACACACACACATGCCGGAAACGCGAATATTCTCTCCATGGGTTACCATCTGTTGAAACAAAGTGGTTTTGTCCCAAGCGAGTGGTTTAGTTTCGCGCGGGTATGTGTCGACGGTCCCGATACGCGAAACGAGGTGCCAGGGTGACGTGCGGGGGCGGAGGGGAGAGCCGGGAGGTGAGGGGGGCGGGGGGCTAGCGACGAAGCATGGTATAGGAAAGTAGTTAGCGCTCGAAGCCCTCACGAACGGGCTCGAGCCACGCATAATGGATGGGTGGATCATCCGCTGGCCGGTCGCCTTGCAGCGCGTCGCTCGTTTCCTCTGACCGCTCGGATCCGGACTCCGCCGGACTGCCCAGTTCCCTACCACGTCCCGCACGGTGTTTGTACCGCTGGCTCGCTGATGTTACACGTTTACGAAGGGGGCGGGGGCGGGGGCGGGGGGGTTGGTTCCACGCGCACGCTCGTTCGCGTCTCGTCGTCGTCGTCTACGTCGTTGTCCTGCAGCCAGAACGCCCGGCACCGAGCATCGCGGTAGTCCGCAACAACATCACCCGGAACGTAACTATATATCGAATGGGTCGGATACCAGAATCCGATAGGTGAGAGAGACAGTCGTAACGTTGTTCGATCTCACGTACACGTATCATAGAGCCGTTTCGATATATATCGAACGTCGTCGGTTATGCGATGCCACGACCTCGTCTACAGTCGACGGTGTCTACAGTTGACGCTTCGGACAATCGGTGACGACCTCCCCCCCCCCTGCCGTTGCTGAGTGGGAATCGGAATTCGGAACGAGCAAAGTTCCGAAGGGGCAACGTTTCGAACGCGCAATGTTTCGAATGACAATGTTTTCAACGTTTACCGACTTTCGAGCTTTCTCACGCGTTAATTATCAAAGCTAGATAGATGTTCGTAGTTGACTTTTCAATTGGAAATTTAATTCTCCGCAAAATTGTTTGTGTGAACTTTTGGGCTATGTAGCGTTGTTTATCCGGCGTTTGAACGGGAAGGTAAAAATGCATTGATTTTCTTATTGTTTTAATTGAACGCTTTATAGACCAAAAGTTCACATGGACAATGGTTGTGGGAAATTGCAACTTGTAACCTGAGAGATTAAAATTGCAACTTTTAAATTGTTTTCGACTGCTAAGATATAGGTTGCCAACTGTTGGCGTTGCACGTTCATCCCGCTCACATCTCACGATACCGGCCATGAATCAGCTCTGTCACTCTACTCACTCGTACTAGCGTACTGTATCCATCTCATGCTCCTCGTGCTCGGGTTAGGGGACGGTGCGTGACCCAATGCTGAAGGACCTAATGTACAAGTGACCAGATTGTCGTATTCATGTTATTTGTTTTTATTTTTTTTTTCTGCAAAATATAACTTGCAATAACCCAGATTAAATAATTTGTGAGCCTTTATTAATAATAAATCATTGTTCCGTTAGTGTTTAGAATTTTTAAATATATTGTGCTTATATGTCTGCATTCTGTATTGCAGTGTGTGAAAATATTATGTAAATTGAATCGGATAATGAGGCCAACCGTTGGCAATATCGTTTTTTTTTATATTGCTACCATTAAGTTGACGGTCCCTATCCATATTAAACCGGATAGCGGCTGAGCGTTTCAGGCATGGAGCATGAACGAGAGAAGACCAGCATGCTACGAACGTACTTGAATGAAAGCGAGGGTAGGGGCTCGAAAATCAGAATGAGCAGTGTTCGGAAGGGCCAAAATTTCGAATGCCCAATGTTTCGAATGACAATGTTACGAACGAACGTGGCGTAGAATGACATTGCAGCGAATCGTCGAAAATTCATAATGACCTTGTAGCGAACGTACGATATTTCGAATGTGCGAAGATTCGACTGTAGCGAGATGGCTGCGGTGCACAAACGCTGACAGACATTTGATATCATCGTAAAACACGGTACGAACGAGCCGTACAGAGGTGGTAGAACGGGATTGTAAACCTGTTCGGGCAGTCGACATCCGAGTTGCGACGTATCTTTTCGTGTCTCGAATAACCGAGAGATGATTAAATCGAACGAACGAAAAACCCACATCCCCACTCTTATACGTAATCGACTGGTGGTCCCTCCGTCGTCGTGTCGGCTTCTCAAAATACTCTCGAAAAATTCTGGAAAGTTTCCCGAGAGAAAAGTCCTTTGAAAACCCATCAATTATTATTGGGCAACTTCAGGCCTGTGGTCTCTGTTCACCGTTCCTCGAGCTCCAACGCTGTAAGCAAGCAGCGTTGCCGCGCCGTCGTCCGGATGAACTTGAAAGGATTGGTTGCGTCAAATATTGCGATCATCAATTATTCCCGGGCTGCATTGGTTCTCGGGCCCATCGTTCCGAAACCCCAAACAAAATGCTGCAAATTGATGAAACAATTGCAATTTGCTTCTTTCGAATCGAAGCCAGAGTAAACCAAGTTGCACCGTGAGGAAGCATTTTCATTTTTTTTTCCATCTTTAAATCTTTGGCTTGGGCACAGAGAAATCTCCATTCACTGCCTACGATTAAAAGAAAGCAAAGTTTTTTTGCGAAATTAAATACGCCATAAAATCCAATCGGCAATTTGAATCACAATGAAAATTATGGCAAACAAAAGGATTGCAGTGCTGAAAATGACTGCAAGATTTGGGACCTGTAGCTAAAACCGTTCTCGAGTTATAGACGTTTGAATTTTTCAAGGTCATACAAAAAAAATAAAAAAATAAAAAAAAAACATCCGGACATTCTCACCAAATGTATTTTCTCGACGTTTCGACAAATTCCCAATGACACGAAGATCTCGAGAAAAAAAACACATACATTTCCCACCAAAACGTAGCATCCTCTATGGGAAAGCAAACAAAAAAAACCGTCAATAACCAACACGTTGGGTGACGAAGCAGCAATGGCGCATGGGCATGCGATCGAACATAACCACAACGATTAACCGCCAGCCCGACCACTCTCCGGTGATTGTGCGAACGGGTTGTGATTATAAAGAAAACTTCATTTCCAGACGCGTATAAGCGGTTGTTCGACAACGAGAGCCCGTCGAACGTTCTCGATGGATCCGGTGATTGATGATCGGTCCGTCAGAGGCGCTGATAGACGCTGCTGGCATCGTCCCATCGCGCTTCCCGGCGGCCCTGCGAAGTTTCGCGACCGCCGCCAAGGCCGACCGCCAGAGGGCCGGGGTTTGGATCAATGAGAAATAACCCAAAGTCGGAAACAATCAGTCACGTGGCCTCAACCCCCCGCCCCCCGCCCGCCATCCCCCACTCCCGCATAATTAAATTCTGATGCACACGTATGGAGGATGTGTGCTATATTGTCGTAGTTGCCGGTTGCCGATTGGATTCGGTTTTAATTGTTTCCGGTGGGCGCTGCCGCCGCCGCCGCTCGCGCCGTCGTTGCCATAGACAATTTTTGTCATATATATCACGGTATGAATATTTCGAATATAACGGAGGTCCATTCACGGTAAAGTGAAATTGCCGCTTCGTGCAACAGCGCGGGAACGAAAAAGAATCATTGCCACGGTCCGACTCCACCGGACCCCTCATCCACCGCCAAAACTTTTTAAATTTTTGTTTCTCTCTCTCTCTCTCTCTCTCTCGTTATTTTTTTTTTCCGTTCGCTCGGCGCATCCCGTACACGCCACACGCCCCCGTAACTCGCGTTATTCCATTTTTCGCGCACACATCGTGACAACGGGGTTTCCATTTCGTCGTATAATAGACTCAAACAATTTCGGAACCAACCTGCGCGAACGTGGAAAATATACGAGATTTTTTTTTTTCTTTGTTTATTTTTTTTTCCCCACGTTTCACAGAATTTACGGATAGTGAAATAACAAAATGAAAAAAAAAAAAGACGAAAGACAAAAAAAGAAAAAAGGTTAACACGAAAGAGTGGGGAAAAAAATACTAATTGGGAGAATCGAGAATTGAGTAGGCGAGAGAAACGATCGCGGCGTCAGCGTCGAAGCTCGCTTTTCGCGGTGGGTTCTCGATCGTTCCCCATGATTCACAAAGTCCCGACAATAACAACGCGGGACTGCGATATGTCGTAACCGCATTCTATATCCGTTCTGACCCGCGCACGACCCGCGTCGATACGCGATTATCTAAATATAATACTATAATGTACATATAACACACTGTGGTGGTTCTTGTTTTCGTTGGTTTTTCATTCGAGCAACTTCCACGGCATTGGATCGTTCGAAATGACTGAAAAATGAAATATCCTTGAATTTGAGGTCCCGTCTCAATTTTTAAACATGCCACCGACCTTCCGTATTTTCACGTTCGAATAATACAGCGTTTTACATATTTCAGAATTTGTTTTTTTTTTTTTTATACCTGAAGTACTCAAGTGTAGATAATACTGTGGATTATGAACAATTATTTATTTTATTTCAATTGTTTATAATAATAATAATAATAATAATAATAATAATAATAATAATAATAATAATAATGAATAATAATAATGAATAACGTCTGGAAAATTCCGCGGTCGTATCTCACATGTGCGCACAAGGCGTAAGACTGTGTCGCGGGAAATGGTTTGAAGGAGGCTGAAAATTCATCGGGGCAAAAATGAATTCGAGAGCGCTCGTGGTGCGGAGACCCTCGTGAAAACGATATATATATATATAAGATCCGACGATGGGCTCGAGGATGCGCGTGGCAAATAAGAAATGTGGACGCGCGTAAATTTCGGTTTTTCGTCAGGGTGGAAGTGGTTACGGTCGTTGGTACACGGCCATCGGGGCCGCGCGACACTTACCTGGGAAACAGTGCGCAATCGCGACCACCAGGCTGGCAACGATGAAAACGCTGTAGAGTGGGCTCTTCATTCTGCTTCCGTTCGCTACTTTCCTTCACTCGCTGCTTTTTCCTTCACTTTTTTTTATTGTAATTTTTTTTTATTCTTTATTTGTTTATCTTCTTTTATTTCTTCTTTCTGCAACTGTGTAGATGTGAACTATCGTTATATAATTTTACCTCGACGTCCTATTTGTTTAATTCATAAATATTTATTTTTATCGATAAATACACACACATATATATATATATAAATAAATATATTTATTTATTGAAACTTGAAATATTTATTTTCAGTTTGAAACTCACGAATTAAAAAAAAAAAAGAAAAAGAAATGACAAAAAAAACTCGAACAAATGTGAGATAAATGATTAAACGTAAATAAATAAATAAATTATTTTTTTTTTCATGAAATATAAAATAACAACAACACCTGCAGGACGAAAAAAAAAAAATAACAAACGAATTCTTCTTTATTTATTTATTTGTATTTTTTTTCAAAGATGAAGATCACTGGTTCGTTACGTCGATTGTAATTAAATTTTCTGAGATGGACTCTCGGGTTTGTCGTGAACGTCGCGCACGCGGTTATCGCGGTAAAGAACTGTTACGTTGTGAGGTAGTGAGGTTTCACGAGCGCTTGTTATACGTGGAGACCCCCCCGCGGTAGTGTTGCCCCGCTGTGTTATAACCGGCCAATCGGAACATGCGATTCTTCGCGTCGTTATACGTCACTCTCACAGCTCGGTCCCTGACGGTGCTGCGCTATACCACTGCTACCACTGCCACGGCTACGGCACACGGACAACACACACGGTCTCTCTCTCCTCTCGCGGCTACGTTCCTCCACGCGAATCCCGATGTATACCGGTCTTTGCGCCCCATTCGCGGCAATAACGCAACCTCCAGATGCATATACATCAGGGTGGTCCTTGTTCGAGGTAAAAAAAAAATTTGTCGGCTATTCCATGGGCTCTTAAATGCCTCGAAAAAAATGAAATTTTTCAACTAGCCGAAGCCCCAGCCTCGAAGACCAATTCCAAGTCCCTCCCTAAAGCCCTCGAAATTCGCCGTTTGATCGACATATAGGGTTTTTCGCACCTGATAGTTTATATTTTTTTTTTCTGTCGCAGTATTGCACCAATAAAATCAGGAACGGGTTATATTAATACACGTTTCTCACGTTACGGTGGCCGCTCAACTGGTGTCGCGGTGAGCGTTACGTTCGAGATACGGTAACGCTCCTACGGCCCGTGTTTGTGTGCACGGAAACAGGTCGTGATGAGAAAGAGGAAGAGTACACATCTATTAGCGCCGCGGGTATAGACGCGTTGTACTCTGCCTCTACATTCGACGTCAATGCTTGCCTGTACCCGAGGTGCATCCATATATATATATAGTATATATATGTATACACGCACATAGATATGTGGATCTTATGCATGTATGTGTGTGTGGATAGCGTAGCCCGAGGCTCGGTTAACGCTACACAGCCACCGGCTCATCGTGTATAGTAAACGGGCAGCTGCGTAAACACGGCTTCCAACCCCCTTCTTGTTCCCGTAGCTGCTATACCCCTCTCGGTCTGTCCTTCGTGGTCGTTGCTTTGCGCCCATACATATATACATGCATCTCTGTGTTTTATGTATATATGTATATGTATATGTATATATATATATATGAGGCTGAATGACCGACACAATCACGAACGCCGTGGGTATCGCCTGCACGTCCACTGTATTGGAGCATTCTCCGCTGTTAGCTTTAACCCTTGTCCCCCACCCGAAGACGGTACTGCATCTCGGTGCTCAAGAGCAACGCCTCTTTGTCGTGATAAGGAACGTGTGCCAGGCAAAGCAAACGGTGTTATAACACTATCTTACCACCCCCCGTGCCCGGGGAAACTTCTTGGCTTGTGAAGCTCGCTAATGTAGTCATACGCGGTGT
Organism: Diplazon laetatorius; assembly: GCA_963662125.1. Lineage (NCBI taxonomy): Eukaryota > Metazoa > Arthropoda > Insecta > Hymenoptera > Ichneumonidae > Diplazon > Diplazon laetatorius. The sequence goes on from OY759159.1 coordinate 749,009, forward strand.
GGTACGGGACGATGAGGTCGCTCATTCATCCGCACTTGCCATACGTACCACGGTCCTGGCTGTTTTGTTTTGTTTTTTTTGTTTTTTTGTTTTTTTTTTTTTGCTTCCTCATAAAGGAAGCTATGTGACGGTGGGAATTGCGGGAATAATCCCGTTCTTTGTCTGTAATTTTTGCGCTGATTCAAGCTTCGATTCGGATTTCATGTAGTTTTCGAAATTTCCAAAAAAGTGCCAATTCGATATTGAAATATGAAAACAAGCTGCAAGATGAAACTTGTAATTCGCGTCTACCAATTTTCGGCTGGTAAACGAAGTTTGCTTTATGAGAAAGCCGAAGATTTCAAAGAAACTGCTTTCTCATAGAACTTCGTGCACTACCTAGGATTTAGAATAAGGAAATTGCAAGTTTCATCCTGCAACTTGCTTTCCATTGTGTCCAAAGATTTTTGTAGAGTTATTAGTTAAATCAAACGAAATATTTTTCGAACTTTCACACGGATTATAATCTTGGCATTGATAAATTTTCATTGTTCCGGTTAGTGGAATTCGGGGGGTAAAGAAATTCACAGTGATCACGAGTCGATCAAAGGTAACAATGCAACGGGGTCGGTTGGCACCGTGACCCCACTTCCTCACCCGATGAACTATCGGAGAACGCACACCCCTCGCGAGCCATTTATTACAACAGAGTCTCCGGAGGTTTAACGGGCTTTGGATTGTCACTACGCGGTGGACTATTGGCGCGAGGATTATCCGATAACGTTTAATGTCAGTTGGAATAACGCGTGGCAGCTTAATATATGTATATTGAAAGATCCCCCCGATATCGGGTGTCCGTTCAATGCGATATCTTGATTTTCCACCGAGTTCGTACGACTGCGAGATTCTTACAGGGCCACGAGCTACGAAAAAGCTCTATAAAGGGGTTAGGGCTACTCAGCAATTCCCAAAAATCTTTTTTTTTTTTTTGTATTTCCTAAAAATGTCAGCATTTCAAAAGTATTCTCCGAAATCTTTAGACACATCGAAGCATTGTTCATGAATATATACGACTTTGAGCACGGGCCGCGTCGACCGAGTAAAACTAGGCAGTTAGCGTTGAAATGTTTCTTCGTGTTCGTTGAAAAATCTACGTGTAAGATGTTTCAGTTGTATCGGCAACGTTGGAAAAAAATCGCAAAGGAATGACCACTTTGTAGTACCGGAATAGATGGTTCAATGTTAGTTTAAAAATTATTTTTTTTTTTATTTGCATGTAAATTGAAGTTAAAACGTTTTTTTCTCGAAAGCTCGGTTTCAGAGCGCGTTGGGACCAACTGGGTAACCGCGTTGGAAAGATGTACGAATACTCCGGTTACCCCTTGGTTTTTCACTTTTTTTTTTGTTTGTTTGTTCAATGTTTTTTTTTTTTTTCAGCCGATGCTCCGCACCGTCCCGATCTGCGGCAGCAGGTGTGAGCTCCGAGCCCGTCGCATCGTCTATTTTTATCATCCCGACCGGCGTCGCGAGTCTTTTTATCATATCCCTCTTGTCGTCGCTTCTTATTCCGTCGACGAAAAACAAATCCGTGCTATAACTCGTACGCGCCCGCTTGCGATACAATCCAGCGACGTATATATATATATATATATATATATATATATATATATATATATATATATATATATATATATATATATATTTATCACGACCGAACAAACATTGAACGAACCGTTCTGGCGATGAGTCATTCGCCCTAATTCTTAATGGTCACGGTAAACTTATTACAAACAATGACGACGATCAATCGCATTTCATGCGTCGATCCATATATTCGACTGGGAACTCAGGAAAAACGTAATTTTGTTGATACAAACACAATCGGGTTGTCGGCAGCCAATTTTTGTTGACGTGCGAATGAAATGATCAATCATTTACTGGATACACATGTTGTAGCATTGGAAATGGAAATTAAATTGATCAGATAATGATAATCATTTTGTGGACTTTCGAAAATACGTATTACCGACGTATTGTAATCACGTGCAGGACAATTATTCTTTACAATTATCAACATTTGAAATAAAAAATGTTATACAAGTTTCTTTTCATACAAATGTTTCAACAAGAACATTCGTATGAATAGAATAATTCTAATGTGAATTTTGCGGGTGGAGCTGAAAAATTCAGAACGAGCAAAGTTCGGAAGAGGAAAAATTCCAAAATCAATCGATTGTCCATACACATTGTCAAATAACGAAAATCTATTTTACCGATGTCAAAGGTTCGGGAAAACTTGCGAAAAAAAATGTAACACGAGTCTTGTTACGAGTTATTTTTTTTTTCCACGGGAAAACAATGGATGTATTCGAATTTTCCGAGAGAAGAAAATTGACTTCTTGGGTCAGGTTCATCTTCTTAATTTCTTCCTGTATGACCAATTTTTCGAGAACTTCGTGTTGAAAAAAGGTTAAACTGTTTTTTTCGTGAAAAAATGGATTTATTTTGGTTGTCAAACAAGCCACTGATGTGAGTGACACTAAACTGATTATCGAATTCCAAGATCGTGCGACCAAAGAGCTCGTCTCCATTAAAGCGATGAATCCTCGACGCTTGGCTCTGCCGTATCGGCAGAGTCAAGCGTCTTCTCGGGCCATTTGAGAGTAGTCAAAGTACGTGAATAGTCAGACGACGAAATTACCGGCCATTTTCACATGATATCGAGACATTTATAATCCCCGCCTGATTCTATCGGATTATCTCTGATTCTATTGGAATCGGAGAAGAAAAAAATTGTAATTTTGCGGCCTTAAGAAAAGAATGTTGAATATACCTGATTTTCTTCCGCTTTGATTCTCACATAAATATTTTTCAGCGTTCGATAGTGACCCAGCCCCAGCTATCTGGGTCAGTAAGTTGTGTTATCACTGTGCATACACGCAGACACCGGAGTGATCTTATGAGGGTTTCTTTTTTTATCGTTTGGAGGTACGAAACCCTGGAAAATGATATAATAATGAATGAGAAGCGAGCGAGAAAAAGAGAAGCAGATTGCCAGGTGATAACGCTTCTTCTATCCCGTTCCCCTCCCCCCCCCCCCCCGCCCCCCTCTCCGTCCGTTAGGTATACGCTCGGGTCACTCGCACGAATGGCAATGCTCTGCTCTTTTACGTTCGAGCGAGGTCGGGGGAGTGAGAAACGCGAAAAGCGCGTGTACAGTATGCGTCCATGGCATACAGTATGTGTGTCCATCACACACACATGCATGACAGTGTTGCACCGTAGCACCGACGACCCTGCAAATGACGCGAGTGTCTGCCAGCCTCGCGTAAACGTCGACGAGAACCAGATACGCCGGGCTATTAACCCTCGGCCTCCAATATAACGCCCGTATATAATTTTTTTTTTTTTTTTTTTCATTCTTTTGTCCCATTCTGAATTTTTTTTTCTTTCATTATTTCCATATTCTCGCTCTTTGCCTTCTTCTTATTTATTTATTTTTATTTATTTTTTTTTTTTTACCGCAACCAAGGTCCTCCGCTATCACGTTCTGCGCGATATTCACATGAGCAACGAGATAAGTTTTATGGGAGACGATGCACGGTGGCTCTGTTGTTCGCACGGCCCGCGTCATCGACCCTCAAAGACTCTTCGATCGTCGGGCCGTCTCGTGGTGGAAACGACAAGACAAAAAAAAAAAAAGAAAACAAACGAAAAAAAATTGATAAACACAACGCGGGACTAACGATGAATCGATAGTCAGTGGAGCGATGAGGACGCGTGCTCTAGCGTTTGTTCGATGAACGAAAACCTACCGTTTTTTTTTTTTTTTTTTTGTTTTCTTCAAATGCATTACGAATGATTATTATTATTTTCTTATTTTTGCTTTCTCATGAAGGATTTTTATGTCGGTGTATGAGAAATGTCGTGAAATATCGAGAAATAATTTTTGCAGAACATTTTTTCAAATTTTTGTGATTCGACAACGGTCTGAGCTACAGCGATCAAATTTTGCAAATTTTGTTATCTGTGAGCTTGGAACAATTGAGGCACTTGCTTGGATTTGACAGCGTTTAGAAATTCCCAAAAAAAAAAAAAAATCGCTTACCACAAATTCATTTTCAAATTACGGTTGACTATAAACGGAAGAGTCGCGCGCGAGAAAGAGCCAACAGAGCCATCACTTCTTCTCGCTCACTCCGAGAGCGCCACAGCAGTTCCATGGAAATTTGTCTTCCTCCGTGTGTCACAACGAAAAAAAAAGGAACCCTCTGGGCGCGAGTCATACTTGCACTTGACCCGTTTATTTTTTTTCGTCACATTCATTTGTTCGTGAAGAAAACATATCGATGACGATGCAACGAATCGTATCGGACGAAGTACAGGCTGTGTAGAAATGGTACGCAAATAAATTTTCGCGACACACTAGTCGGGCAATGTGCATTTGCAGGTTCGAGTTCTACAGACACAGTCGTGCGTTTATGTGTGTGTGTGTGTTTGTGTGTTTGTGTTTGTTACAAACACGAATTTCGCGGCAATTCGTGACGGAATGGTAGATCGTTTTGTACGAAATTCCAGAAACTTATTTGTTTTGTTCATATTGACTCGTCGTGTTTGGAACATTTTCCCAGTAGGCGGACACCACTGTTGAGTCGGTTTCACGATCTACATTTTTATTTATATCTTTCACTGGGTTCTATCTGCTGTACATGTAGCCCGGAGAGAGAGAGCTCGTTTCACGAGCTTCGAAGCTCCCCAACTCCTTTGCCCCTGCCCCCTCACCCCTTTCCCCCCCCCCCCCCCAGTCACCCTCGAAGTACAATCGCGAAATGCAAATACATCTGCGCACTCTGTCGGTACGGTTGCCCGACTCTTCTGTTCTCCCTTCTTCTTGTTTTTTTTCCTTTTTTTTTGTTTTCTTTTTTTTTTTTTAAGGTGCACTTCGTTCGCTACCTTTCTCCGTTTCTCGTGTTCTCTCGCAATGAAGCATTTATCGCGACAATTTTAGCCGAGAAATTCCGCGCTCTCTCGTGTGTGTCGCCGGTACACGCGGTTACGCCACACCGGAACATCGTTCCGAATCGACAATCGAGAACTTGCCATGTGTGTTGACTGGGGTAGTCCTTTCGAGGGCCATGAACGAATTTTCAACGGGTCGCCCCCCCAGATTGGCTGCGAATAACTTTTGAAAAAGTTTCCTGAATCGGCGGCCTTTTATCTTTGAAATTGGCCATTACCAAGAAGGGTGGGTTTTCCATTTTGAAATTCACAGATTTTTCTGACTTTTTTTAATTACATGCTTTTGTCAGTGTATTAAAATTTTTCGAAAAATACGAAATACTTATCAATGAGTTTGTGGTACGTATATGGATGAGAAAAATTGATAACATCTCCGGCATGACTCAGGGGTCTTGCCATCCTTTTTGTGTTTTTCGGTTTTTGAATAATTTCAATGGAAAAAATTTCGACTGAAAACCTCAATTCTGATATTAAAAAATACTGATCTTGAAATCAATATGGGTTAATTCGACTGAATTTTTCTTTTTCTTTCTCGATCTCTCTCGATCTCGATCGAAAGTCAATTCGAGTCGCAGTGACCCATATTTATTCAAAAATCAGTATCTTTGATCACAGCATTGATGTTCCCAATCTTACATTTTTTTCGGATATAATTATCCGGCAATAAGAAAAAAACGATGAACGTGCGTATGCGTATGCGTATGTTATAACAGTTTCAAAGTCAAGCTGAAAGTTTTTTTTCCCCATCCATGTGCGTACAACCAACTCATTGAGGAATATTTTGAATTTTTATGATAAATTGAAGAAACTGGAATAAACATTTAATTAAAAAATAATAAAAATAGAAACCTTGTGTATTTGAAAGGGTAAAACCCACCCCTCCTGGTAATGGCCCATTTCCAAGCTAGAGGCCTGAAAATTTGTGAAACCTTTCTAAAAGTTATTTGGATCCAGTCTGGGGGGCGACCCGGTCGAAATTCGTTCATGCCCCATGTAAGGACCACCCTAGGAGTGCACACACGTGTACCTCTCTACCTTCCCGCCTATCCGACTCTCTGTCTGTCTTTTTCACTCTCCTGCGTATCCTCGCCGAAAGCTTCGTTAGCCATCGGAACTCCGGGGCTCATACGTATATCTCGTGAAACTATTCCGTATCTTTCGATCACTTTTTACCCCCGTGTGTTGTTTTTTTTTCTTCTTTATTTCTTTTCATTTTATTTTTTTTTTAACTTTCGTCCACGGTCGTCGGTACGACTGCGAGCGAATGCAGACACGACGAACTCGGATACAAAGTACGATGGTCGGTGTACTGCATCAATCAGCGATAACGGTGTGACTCGCCACTAATCTACGGTTCTCGACTCTTCGTGGAAAATCCACGGAAAATTACTCGTACGACTCGTATTATTCATTCGCTGTGGCTATCCGCACAAATTATCTCGCTTTCTGTGTTTTTTTTTTTTTTTTTTTTTTTTTTTTTTTTTGTTACACATGTATAGGTGAGACTGGATGACGTAACGAAAGTCGCATTACCGCGTCCTCGTGCATGGCAGGAAGCTATGCATGGAGATCAACCGGGGTCAAAATGACCCCAAGCCCAAGATTCGTACTAGTGTCATAATATACTATTTCTATCAATGACAATAATTTTAATGGGACATTTGTGACGGGTCATTGGGTCCTAGGTGTTTAAACCTCAACTACTTCATTTCACTACTTTTGTTCTTTATCGTTGGTAAAAAAAAAGAGCGTAATACCAGCGGGATGGGGACGTGCAGCGATGGGAATCAACTGTGTTATCATCCGTGATGGTTAGTGCGTTAACATTGTACGAACGTGTCAATGTGTCACTTGCGCGTCTCCTTCAATACGGGCGAGAACAATTGCGTTGGTAAATTGTAGTTATCACCGTCGTGCTCAAGGTCGATTTCTCGTGACACGACGGTAAGAATGACGATTCGAATAACTGCGCAGTAGGCGGCTGCTCATCGGTCGGAACGTACCGGTCGTTATGTCATTCGCTTGTCGAAAAATCCTCGAAAATGTTTGAACAACTGAACGAATTACAAAAATTTATGTGTCTCGATAAAAAATAAAAACGTCGCGATAATTCCAATTTCGACGTTGAACGCAAAAACCAATGATGTTCGAGAAAAATCGGTTGATAACGGAATGTCGATGACTACGAAATTTTTATCGAATTTGAAATCAATTAGTGGAAAACATGATATAGAAATAGTAGTCAGGCTCGAATGACGCATCTTCTATAGACTTTACGATAATTGCTGAAATTAATCAGACCATCGATAGTAGCTTTCTTTTCGTAGTTCTAAGAATTGTTTTGAAAAATTCGAAGATGCCAATAGAGCTAAAAAAAATTGCTTAAACATTTCACTTTTGAAGAGCTAAGCGTTCGTTTGAAAATCTCGTTTTCGTAACAATTTGTGGCTAAATTATTCGACGCAGAATCGAAAACACGTGTGTCAATCGTCAAATTTCAACCGTATTAGTCATTGTCCAAACGATAACCATGCGTGACTCATGTTATTCGCGATTCGTCACTCCACCCGAAATCATACGCAGCACAATAATGCTCGTAGATAATCGTCAAGGTCTGAGGCTTGATAGTCCGTTGCTCGGGGCTGTGCGACGAGTGCGCAAAACTTCAAAGCGTTTTCCTGAAACTTGACGTTTTTAAGGTTTCATGAAAATCTGCCGAGGAACTTGGCATACTCATAGGTATTGAAAATATTGTTCAAATGTTGTATTATTATATGGAAATTGATCAAACAAATTTACACTATTTGTATCGCCAGAAAAAAAAATCTCGAAAACACGCTTCTTTTTCACCGAATTAACCTTACTCCCATTTTATTCATTCGAAAAATTGTTGGTTCAAATTCTGTTTTTAGTCGAAACACGAAACAAGAAAAATGTCAATCATGTTTCACAATATAAACGGTATACATGCAAAATAAATCAACGGTAGGATACTTTTTTGTTTATTCTTTTTCATTAAATCCATCGAACTTCATTCGCGGAAAACCGTATTTTCCTATGTCAAAAATAATCACGCGATGATATGACTCTGACGCAATTTCGCGTTTCGATATTATGAAGAGAGAGAGAGAGAGAGAGGGAGAGAGCGCTCCGTACAGAGCGGGCGCATATGCCAAGAGCAAAATGTTACCCGCAACTCATCTCCGGAATATCTTGGCAGAGTCTCTCGTCTCCGGTTCCCAGAAAACTCTTTGCTGTCTCACGTGATAACCCGTTGGCTGGTTCCCATCGAGCCGTGTGGGCCCCCCGATGATGCGGTACCACACGTTTATGAACTCCCCATCGCGTGTATATAACAAGCGCACGCAAACCCACGTACAACGTAAGTTTCGTTATTACGTCGGATCCGTCTGCGGGAGATTGCCAACCGCAGACGAATGTCACGATTCACCGATTCCCGAATGAATCGTCGAACGTAAATTGCGTATCAAACGAAATTAAATTTATCTTCTTTGATATTGATGTTGTTGTTGTTGTTGTTTTTTTTTTCTTTCATTGGCCGGATACTCTTCGTTATTCATACGCTTTGTGATTATGAGTTTGACCGATGAGTCATAGCAAATCGCGACAGGCTGCGTCTCACAATGCTGTGGATTAGTCATCCGACTCGAGGTAGCTTCGAGAACAATCGACGGACTTGGTTTGGATTCAACACCGACTACGGTTTCGCGCGTCACTGTTCGGTCAGTCGTGAGCCAATGGCCGCGTCAGCAAAAAAAAACATGGGAATCATCGTTAGAACGAAAAATAAACACGCGTCTCGATGCAACGAAATTCAACTGAAAATTGTGAAGACTGTAATTTTGTCAAGCTGAAAAATCGTCTTATTCGAACATTTCAGGTCTCTCATTTGTTTCGTTTATTTGTTTTTATAATGTTTTCAACATTTTTGTTTGCCACATTTTTTTTTGGTCGAAATTTTTTTCGGCTAAAAGTAAAAGGCGACTTTTTCGACGCGAATTTCGTTTGAATAAAGTAACGCAATTAATATCGTCCGTTAATATTAAGATATTCGTCCAAATAGTTCTTCCAAAGCCCTTTTCCAATTGAAGAATCTGCGTTCACCGCATACGATTCGTACGAAACAAACGACAAGTTTTCAACGTTCAGCTTTGTTCCACTGAAAAAAACATTTTCGTTCGCAAAGTCCATTGAAACGGTGAAAAGTAAGGAACGTTTTATAAAAAAATTAACCGCAACGAGCCTTCGTAACGCACGTCGACGTGGCAATCATGCGCAGTAAGGTCGATGAGAGAAATTGAGTTTGTTGATGAAAATGGAAATAATGATAATCTCGAAGCAACGGTCGACCCTGTCGGAACCGAGTCTTTATCCGAATTTTCGATGAAAACCGCCTTGTAAACGTCGCGTCGACGTGTTCTGGATCTGATGGCGCGCGTAGTTGCGTTTACGGGAACGGGTTGCGTGATTCTCGTCGACACGGTACCGTTGCTTTTCACCGGGGGACCCCGCAACGTTATATATGCGTGTAAACCGACCGAGGTTATCAGAACGGTAGAGCTTTTGCGACGGTATGCAAAAGCCCAACAGCCCACCTCGGTTCGTCGCTCGGTCTCTACGGTCTCTCTCGTGTAGTATCGCCAAACGTGTTCGGACGAAATCGTCCGAGCGATCGATTCCGCATACCCAGTTGCACCCTCCTCCTGCCCCTCCCCTAGCAGCAGCAGCAGCAGCATCACCACCGACACCAGACGGTTCCCCGCTATCACTGTATATGCACTCCCTCACTTTGTGACGTTCCCCTTCCTCCCTCCCTCACTTCGCGTCTCTCACTCCGTTGATCCTGATGCTGGCTATGTACATTCGAAAGGATTTTCCACTGGCCACCCCCCATCAGCGTCGACCAACAACAGTGGCAGCTCAAATTTTCCCCAAACTCACCCACCTATATAACATCGGACTCCCACATGACGCATATGTCTGCATCGTTACGAGACGGTTAATAGGGGGTGACCGGGGCTGGTTGTAACAATTTTCCTCGAAATATAAATATTTTGTCATGCACCGAATATATATATTTATCATCCCCTCATGGGATGTTGTTGATCAGTTGGTAGATTATCATCGTGATTTTTTTGTAAAAATTAATTTCTAGAAATCTACACTCACATCGCCTTATCAACGAAACGTAATCATAATCAAAGACGTAGTCGATGTGAGCGCAGCTGGTAAGCTGGCAAGATGCGCAGTTGTTCATCGAACGTTATCCAAGTTGAACCATCACTTCCTTATTTCGAAGGATATCCACTATGAAAAGTTACCCCTGTGACATATAACCCCGGTCTGCTCTAGTATTACGTTGCAACAGTTGCGATTCCGTCACTTCCTCTGTCATATCTTCTGAAACGGATGTAGGCGAGGAAAAATAGATCGCAGAAGCGACAACGTGACGGCCCAGACGAAAAATTAAAAAAAAACACACAAAATGCGAAGGCAAAAGAGAAAAAAAAAATGTAACAAGAATCGTGGAGACACAATGTCTGTTTACTCAAATCCCCACCGACCTTCCGCCATGGATACCTCATACTCGCGCGGCGTTTTCGTTCTGGCTCTGGCACAAATGTGCAACGCATCAAAAATTTCTCGCCCGTGTTATCTCCATCGTGTTATACCCGGCAATTCGCTTCCGACCCTACCTACCTTGCCCGGGTTCCACGTCCACGAACCAGAACTCCTTCTGCTCGTATTCTCTCTCTCGTCTTTTTCCAACACTTGCCCCGGCTGTTGTCTCCGTCCGACTTTCGGCGTTCCGCGCGTTGAGCATAACCGGAAAACGCGGGTCATAACAATTCCTACACCCCCCCGTTCCCTCCGCCCCGCCCCCTCACCGACCATCACCCCCGGTTTTTCGCCATCCGCCGTGCCGTACCACCCTTGCGTCTAGCTCGGCTCACCGCCCAGGAGCAACCAGCCACCAGCTAATTTTCTACACCACATGGAAAATGGACGAATACTTTGTACCGCATAATAGCTTAACACGATATTATTATTATTTTTTGTCCTTCCATAGAGAAAGCCATGTGACGGTGGGATATCATTTTTTCGGGGAGACAATGTCCGAATGTGTGTGTGTGTGTTTGTGTGTATTTGTGTATGCGATGGCCTCGATCACAATGCAAGGGTGTATTACTCGAGAACGGTATTGGCTCCATAATCTGGAATGCCATGTTATGATTGTTTGTTATTTCGTTTTTTTTATTTATTTGTCCATGCTCTGCAGCAGGTCTCAATTTTATTTTTACAATTTTCCGTCATTTCGATATCGTAGTAACGGTGGCTAGACTGAATTTTATTTTCTCATCAAAACGAATCGGAAGCCCGCCCCAATCGAGCTCAACCAACGGTGAGTGGCTTTCACCAGACTCGCTTCAATCGAATTTAATTTCCATTCGAGCTCGAACCACCCCCACCCCCCGCTTTTCCTCCCGTCCCGGACGACAAAATTAATGCAGCCTATGAAATATACGCACATGAATGGTTCGCGTGATTTTTCGTCGGATAACTAAAAAAACCGTGGGAACGACTAAAAGCTACGCTCGGGTAGTTGACAAACGATTCGAACAAACATGAAGCTTGCAAAGTAAAAACATTGGTTTCTGATTTTTTTATTTCATTTGTTTTTTTTATTTTTTCAATCCTCCGCAGAACAGCCTCCGCGCCGAAGTTCGTTGATCAATTTCAGTTTCCTCGTAGACAGATAGCTGCGAGGGTCCAGTTGGCAAGCTTGTTTCAGATATGGTGCAACACGTGCACTCGTGTATGTGCCGGTAAATTCACGCAAGTGATGTAACAAAATTCATTGGGTGTTCAAAATTGTAAATAAAAATATGATTTCCAAATTTATTTTGAAATTGAAATTGAAAATGAAACAATCCATGTGTCTCGATGTATCTCACAGCTGATTAGATTTTGGTCCAATTTGGTCGGGTAGTTTTTTAGTTTTTTTTTTTTTTTTTTTTTTTTTGCAAAATTAAAAAAATGTCAACTTTTTTTGCAAAAGTCCGTGGTCCGTCATATTTTATTGTTCGCGACATGAAAAATGTGAAAATGTCATTCGGTCCAAAAACAAAAGTTGTCTCAACGAGGGCACAAATTTCGAAACATATTATATACGTACCCAAGTGTATGTGTATAAACATAAACCACATGCATATGTATATAGTTGTACAATAAAAGGCCATGCATATTATTGGCGAGTGTGTATAGAGATGGCAGTCAACGATAAACCGTGGATTACAATGAACAGCCGAGGGCCAAGTGTAAAATGACTCTCTGCAAAACTAGTGTATACGCATACCTTCCGGTGTGAGGCAGTGCGTTGGCAAGAAAATGACTCATCCGCAAAATATATTGCGTGTGCGGTTCCGCGGTGCACGGTGCTTACCATGCGTTCCCATGGTTGTACAGAGCCAATAAAACAGGAAATAAAATGAAGCGGCCGGGCTTTCTGTCTCTCTCGCTCTTCCTATCCCGCGTGCGTTTATGCATATTACACACACACACACACACATATATATATATATATCGGTAGACCACGCGCGTCTGTCGAAACGACGTTAATCGGAAAACGGCGTGAATAACCGATGTAAATAGAGGCGAGCAGCGGTAGATGTATGTAAACCGTGCGGAGCGAGATGAACGATTGCGTTTTTGATGTTCCTGCGGTTCGGGTTAAATCGTAGCGTATATTTTCGAATCGCTTTTGCATGACCGGAACACGCGCTACGTTTTACTGGCTCACCAAACATGTCTAAACAAATCGGTACTCACGGGAAAAAATAGGAAGGGGGGAGGGAGGTTGAATTTGAAGTCAGCCACTATTTCTAGTCATACTTACACTACTGCCAATTTCAAGGTAAAAAAAAACGTCGGCTGAAAAAGGGCGTTTAGTTCGTAGGGAATATAAAAATGTGTGACTGAACAATGTATATACATTTTTCGGAAACCCGATACAAATAAATTGACGTGACAAGTGATAAGCACTAGGAAGTCTTGAATAAACGCTAAAGCCTTGGAACGTCGGTGAGGAGGGATGGCTCGGCCGTTTATCCTCGACACCCTTATCCGTCGTCGTGGCGACCGTGGAATGAAATTCGGCGAGTCACGGTCTTGCACGCTATCGCATCACATACACACACACACACACACACACACACACACAAGCGGGTTCGAAATACCATACGTCGAGAGTACAGCAATGCTGCAGCGAAAACCCCCGGTTGGCGGTGTGTTGGAGGTAAGATCTATACGTTTGGCGCGCCGCGTCACCCAGTGACCCTCCCGTATCTGGCTGCGCCAGGTACTGTTTATAGATTGCCACGAGGAACCAGCACGAGCAGCACAACCAGCCCAGCAGAAGCCACGCTCCTATGGAATATCAAGAAACCTTCGACCTGCACGTTGCTGCTGCTGCTCGGTCGGTCGCTTCGCTGGCTTAAGCCACCGAGCATTCAACACGGAGTTTAGTACTGGTGAGCCCTTCGTACAAGTCGGTTTACGGTATCGTCTCTTCCAACTAAGATTCCCTTTCACGTAACCAACCCCCCCACCCCCCTTCTTGCACTACAAGGTACACGAGAATTGTGACATTGCTTGATGTTTCGAGACTCGCGAACTTTACCCCCCCCCCCGCCCCCCAATCGCTACGATCTACGTTACACGTTATATAACTCGAAATACTGCGAGAGCCATGAAATATGGTTATACACATCTCATTGTCGATTATCCATTGTAGAAGGATCACGTTTGGTACCGTACGACGAGTGACAGAGCGATAATGACAGATTCAGCTGCAGGGCCATGAAGGTACGAAAAGTCGAGGGTCGGATATCCGTGATAAATAATTTTCATCATTTGGTGTGAAAAAGTGAACGCGGTTTTTTAGATGAATGGAAAAGAGCTGCGAGTTGAAACTTGCTAATTGCTGCCTCCGGATTTTGGGTAGTGAACGAAGATTATTTTTTGGTGGTAGCTTTTTTTATTTTTGTTTCAGGGTTTGGGCTTCTTATGAAAAAAATCTTCGTTCACTATCTGCAATTCCGATGAAGCACAATTGCTGGTTTCAACTTGTAGCGTATTCTGGTATTTTAGAATCGATGAGTGGGGGTATAGGATCTTAACTTCTTCGCAAATTTGAACGGTGAATTGCCAGCGAATTTACTGCCAAAATTAATTATCGAACTGTTGATTCATGTATATTCAGGAGGATTGAGCACGGCAAGCCAAATAGCTTTTAGTCGGTAAAAGTTCTAGGATTGAAAAAAATTGAATTGATCCAAAATCCGATACGTTTCGCCGATCTTCGCTAAATTTGATACGTAGCACGGCTTCATGATATTCTGTACTTTATGTGAATTGTGGTTTGATAGATCATGGTTTACGATAGTTATAAATTTGATTTTTCGAAAGATTCAAAGTATTACGAAACTTCTCGATGGAATCGGCCCAAATGCAATATAATCAACCTCGTGTACGAATCTTTTCGTAAATAACTATTCAAACGAATATCCCAAAATTGCCGGCCGCTAGAGTGCATAACGTTCTTTTTTTTTTTGTGAATTAGATAACGGCGTAAATCCCGAGTCGCAGTTTGAATCATGACAAACATTGTAGTCCATGGAGAGATTGTAGAGATGCTAATGTATGGAAAATTGGGGGGAATCGTTTTCGAGTTATACACGCTCGAATCCTGACGTTTTAGCACATCCGGAACATAATGACATGAAAATCTCGAAGAAAAAGTGCCCAATATCTCATAGCTTCCTCAATCAAACATAAATTAAAACATCATCAGCACCCTTTGCCCCAGTGTAACCCATAAATCGCACAGGCTAAAATCATTCTAAAATATCGTGAACATTCATCGTTTCGCACGGCTCACAATAGTTTCGTGCAATGAGGATAATATGAAAAAGAAAAAAAAACAAACAACAACAAAATAAGCGAATAACAGTGTGAGATCGAGGGTGGTTATATAATGAACGAGTCTGAATGGGTGGATTGTGTTCGTGCCGTGATCGTGACAGCCAGGTGAACGCGGGTTCGATCCTCGATCGCGTGATAAGCCAAGCCAGCAACGAGGATCAGTGTCTTCTCTATCGTCTGGCGAATTACAAAAAAAGTGGCGAGCTTATAGACGCTTACACGCGCGGGGGTCAACCCGAAGTCGAACGTTTGATGCGTGAACAATTTGGAATACTAATGTACGCCGATGGCAAGGGACAACCGATAAATCGTGCTGAATATTTGCGTTGGAAATTTCGCGATTCGAACGAGGTTGTTTTGCCGATAGAGGCGTCGCTTTCGCGTTTCGATCCGCTTGCCCAATGGTGCGATCACGATGCATGCTGGCAGATGCAATATCGCGGTTCCCTCGGTGAGACCCTGCTTCACGTTCTCATAATATGCGACACGCGAATGCACACCCGTATAGCGCGTATATTGCTCAAGTGCTTTCCAAGATTGGCGATAGACGTAGTCGAGGGCGAGGAATATCTCGGTGCCGGTGCGCTCCACCTTGCGATAGCTTACGCGAACAACGAACTCGTCCAGGATCTCGTCGAAGCGGGTGCCATTGTGTCCCAACGTGCGACCGGGAGCTTCTTTTTACCGCGGGATCAGCAGCGTCAACGACCCGCGAGAAATACCGACTACGAGGGACTGGCTTATCTAGGCGAGTATCCACTGGCTTGGGCCGCCTGTTGCGCCAACGAAAGCGTTTACAATCTTTTGCTGGACTCCGGAGCCGATCCCGACGAACAGGACACATTTGGCAATATGATACTACACATGGTCGTCGTTTGCGACAAACTCGTGAGTCAAAAAAATTACGAGGAATTAATTTTTCAATCCTCGCGTGGTAACTCTCCTCAACTCGCTGCACGTGACACGGTTTGTTGTTATTTTTTTTTTTTTAGGGTTCTCGTAACCAAGGGTTGGGCTCGAAATTTGGATCGGGCAATGTTTGGAATGTTTGGAACATCAAATTTTTCGCTTCTGACCATAGAAAGTTAGTTTTTGGTGAAAGTAAACGAAAATTATTTGCAAAAAAAATTGTAGTTTCTTGGGTTTAACATGAGATATGCAGATTTGGAACAAAAAAACTTTTGAGATCATTTTTTATAGGAAATCAAAACTTCTATTATCATAGAATGAACTTTCCATGGGCGGACGCCAAAGATTTTTAACAACCTCCCTGATAGATGCGTATGTATTTGTGTATGTGTATACGTCTATATTGTGTATAATATACACGCACGCAGGACATGTTCGGATACGCGCTACGTCATCCAAAGCTTCCAGCCCGAAACGGAATTGCGAACAGCGCGGGTCTCACCCCGTTGACGCTTGCCTGCCAACTCGGCCGTGCTGAGGTATTCCGTGAGATGTTGGAGCTGTCTGCGAGGGAATTCTGGCGTTACAGCAACATCACTTGCTCGGCTTATCCCCTCAACGCACTGGACACTCTCCTTCCCGATGGCCGAACCAGTATGTACATACGCCTATCAACTATTCCACATGTATAATTGTGAAATACGTTATTCGAAGTATGCTTTCGAACCGTATTTAAGCACATCAATTTAAAAAAATAAATAAATAAATAAAAACAACCGAACAATCGTGAGACAACTGGCGATCCGAAAAAATCGGAACAGTTTTCAACTCATACTGTTAGTTAAAGTGTGGAAAAGCTTGAAATTCGTGCGATGTGAGAAACCTCGCTACTGATAGGCGTTCTGAATTCTGTTCGTTCGAAACATTGATCGTTCTCAATTTCAACGCCTCCCCTATTTCTCATGTTAACCATCATTAATCGAACGCAAAATTATCTCATCTAGAACTATCATAAAATTATGCATATTCTCAACATCGATAATTCTTCTAATAATCATGAAAATTCGTGTGCTATATTTACTCATGTGAATTATTATCATCAAACGAAACAATTCGAACGATGATAATAATAATTGCAACAACAACAGTAACAGCTGCCACTGTTGTGTCACGTGTCAATGATCCGCGATGAAGAATGTGAATGTTGTTATTCGCTTGGAGTCAATTTTTACCCTCATTGTCGGACATATCTGTTATCGGATTCCATTCGAACATGTCCGTCTGAATGGAACCCAACGAGCCTGACAATGTAATTTCCGGATTGCGTAATCAGAATGATACACGGCACCGAATACCCGACTATCGTTCGAATTATCGTCGCCGTTGAAGAAGACGTCAAGCCGACAAGGTATCTGGATTTTCTGGCCGAACCGAGTTCGCCGGGGATTCACGGTCAATCAGGCGGTCGATGTAATCGCCGTTCTCGGTGGGGATGGAAACGTCGTTTATCACGAATCTGAGGATCATCCCCGGTTGTCGACAGCATGTCGACTTATTGGCGGGTTGGATGCAGGACTGCGATCATTCCGAGCTTGATGCTATTTCCTCTTCGGATCGCACAGTGCTGCGTCCTCCTTGACTTTTCACACTTTCGCATTCGAGTGACACGAGTCGCAAACATTGATTTTCAAAACATAACTCTCAACCGTGACATCATTCGGAGTCTCACAATTCCAATCGAGTTGATACACATTACATGAGACAAAATCACTGGACATGATTATTTTCATTGAAATTAACATTATTATTGTCAACATTATATTGAGCATAGTCATAAAAAATCTTACGATTAACACTTCACCAACTGACTTCCAATAAAATATTAATCGAAGTGAAAATTACAAGAATACGTGGAGCTCGTGTTACAAATTTGAAGAAAACGTCTATTGTGAATGCCATGGTGAAATTGATCGTCCAAAAAGTCCATAAGTGACAATTTCAATTGAATGCCGAATGTTGAAGTGTCATTAACGTTTCGAACGATATAGGGGGAACACAACGTATATCGCAGTTCGCGAAGTGTCTTTTGTCTTTCGTTGGCGCGGCAGTTGGTGTGTAGCTGATCGAATCACACCCCAACTTCGTCGCCGGAGCTAATATGCACGAGCATCGGTAGAAACAACTTCGGGGCCATGCGGGGGGGGGGGTGGAGGGAGGGGGCTAGGTCGGAAGAACAGCGAAGCGAGAGCAGCACACAGCGAAGCGGGTGGCTTATTCTTGTGCCTCTCAGTCAACAATTTGCTGACGAAGACGAAGATCCGAGAAGCAAGGCTAAAGCTACCGAGCGGTAGATGGAGAGGCGAGAAGGCCACGGCAATGTTGTCGAGAATGACAATGACAACGACGACGACGACGACGACGACGACGACGACGACGACGCGGTACTCCACTTCGGTTTCCCCTTCTCACACTGTTCCCGATTCCGTTTGCGCATCCACGGTACTACCATAGTTTCTCGTACCTGGGCTGCAACCCGGGTATCCTTTTCCTCGTCTTCGCCATCCGCCGCTCGCGGCCCGACACCCCTGGCAAAGCGCCTCGACGGTTTCTCTCTCCCCGTCGGCCGGAAACCGTCGTTGAAATAATCGCAGCACGGTACGAAACCGGTAGCCTCTGTGCTCTTCGTGTCGCTCCTGCTAACCCGGCTAGACACGAGAGACCAAGAGATACCTAGACGGAGTCAGGATGGAGAAAGACAGAGTCGGAGAGAGAACTGTATACAGCATATCGCATGGCATGTGCGCCTGGGGACCGAGAATCAGCCAGAAAGAGATGGAGGAACGAACCCCGTGTCGCTTTTCCTCGAGCCGGATGCAATTACGGGCATTTAACGAAGTTTCGAGATTAGTCTCTTGCGCCTCCCTCCCCGAAACCTTCCCTCCGAAGCGTTCCCGAATTCCCCCCCCGCCCCCCCGACCCTTCTTCCCGACCCCTTTTCGAATCCGGAAACGACACTGGCACAACGCGCTCGGAGAACCGCGCGCTCTATGTCGTTCTTCGTGCTATATGGCAGTGGGGAGACTCCGGGAGAGCTC
Source organism: Diplazon laetatorius (assembly GCA_963662125.1). Taxonomy (NCBI): domain Eukaryota; kingdom Metazoa; phylum Arthropoda; class Insecta; order Hymenoptera; family Ichneumonidae; genus Diplazon; species Diplazon laetatorius. Next base: position 768,016 of record OY759159.1, read on the forward strand.
GCGTTTCATTTACTTTCCCAAATCCATTATCCCACTCGGTGCTTTCCAAGCCCGGATGTCCTACGATGGAGACCCGCGGTTATGTGTGCATGCTGTATATATATATAATAAATGCACATATACGGATATACACGTGGAATGCTTATGTACGATGGGTCCTGCACTCACTCACTAGTCCCATTACCAACTAACCTTCCGCCATCCGCTCTTTGCCTCCGCGCCAGTATAATTTTCCACTGTCTTAGAGGACCCTGGTTGTCGTGAGTTGCCCGCACGTGCATATAGATGCACGCCACTGGACACACCGAATTAAGGGACGGGGACAGGGGGATCTCGCACTCACACACACACACACACACACACACACACACACACAGCGTGAGCCATGAGATTCGGAGGAGGAGTGGCAGCGGCCAACAGTGTAGTTAGAGGAAAGTTTTGGAAATGACGCAACGTAGAGTCTGCGGCAGCATCAGCAGCAACGGCGCATAGTGTGGAACGAGCGAGAGACTTCCGGGCTTTCGTTGGTGTAGGAAATATATGTGTGTATATATATATATATATATGACGGGGTTGGGGGGAGGAGGTCGAGGATGGGCTTGATGTGCTGCGCAGTCAGCGGCCCAACAGAGCACAACCATCCCTTAATCCGGATGACGCTGGGACCCACAACCACGAACCAACGCCATGCTCTTCCCACACTCGCACCCCCCTCTTCCCCCAACCCCCTCACCGTTATCCATCGCCGTGCGTTGTTCGCGCTTCGAGCGAACGTCCGAGGCTCTCTCTCTCTCTCTCTCTCTTTCTCTGTATGCTATATCTATCCCACTAGCCGGCTAACAATAAGCGCCCGGTGAGAGTTGATGAGTTATCGAGTCCGGGATTTGGTAGGAGGCGCGGGAACGAAACCGGGAGTTCGCACAAGGAAACCGTGGATACAGAGTACAATGTATGTGTACTTGGCTCTTACTCTGTCCGACGTATCTCCATCTTTCTCGCTTTTCACGTCGAGGCTGGATGTGGGTTCCCATTCATGAATTGTCTCCGCGAATCGCGTGCGGTTATCGTTTCTTTGTTTGTCACCTATTCAACACGAACTTCGATACTAATCTATTTATGTATCATCGTCTATGCGCAACGTTCTGTTGTGTATATAGCGACAACGATTCATTGTGTCTCGACGGTATTGGATTAATAACGTCTCGTAGCTCACGGTGAATTATCGAATCAGGGAATAACAAAGCCATGCTGGCTGACGAATAATCGGATAGTTTTACTAGGTTTTTACGTGAAAACGGCTTTAAAATTGCCATGATATGTGAGAAATCGATAGACTGATTGACTTGAATTTCGACCGGGCTTTCCAGATCACATCTCGCTATCGTTCGAATTATGGAATAATTTCGAGCTTGAAGATTACGATTCGTAAGAAAATATTGGCACTTGAAAAGAGTGAAAAACTCGAACATGTTTGAAATGGTTGCACTATTTTGTCGAAAAATGTTCTAAAATTACGATCGTAGTTCAGCCGATGGGAACTCGTCTTTTGGATACGAATATGGCCAGTTTTTGTTTTTCAGATCATGAGAACTGCTACAATCGTAATCGCAGGCGCAAAAACATCATTCGTACTTTGTGCCACCTGAGGGCTCAAATATTTTGAAGCGAAAAAAAATTGTTGATAATTAAATAGTATCAATAAATAAAGTCACTTGGTTTCTTCGCACTAAGCTCAAAATTGTTCTTGAAAAAATCTTCTTTTGAAGAGAAAATTGGAGAATTCCACCCAAAAACATATTATACCAAGAAAAACAAATTGATTCGTGGATTTCTTCAACGATACATATGTTTTATTTCATAGTCAAACATGTGGTCGGCACTTAAAGTATTCGGTCACTTATTTGGTACTCGAAGAACGTGCTTCAAGTACGGTAAAGCTCAACCGCAGAGGCTTAGCACAGTGATGTTGCGGTGAGTTGGATAAAGTACTTTGCACGAACTGTCGTTAACAAAAATACTCTGGTTTTTCTAGGATGGTTCGGTGCCTCTCCTAGTTTTCGTTAAATCCGACTCTTTGATTGTCTTGATTGGACTACGAGTGAACCTTCTAATTCTTGCGTCTCAGGCAGTTGGTTTCGAATAGTTTGTTACATTTATTTGGAATCCGGGCAATTACACCGTCTGTGATATCCTGACGGAGCTGGAGAAGGCTTTTCTCCCGCCCTCTCATTCCGTAGCTACTGCCTGGTGATCTCCGTGCGGGCTGCGGCTATCATGGTGGCAGGTTTCCCCCCGGTGATAGCTACGTACGTACAGCTCACTCTCGGATATACGTATCCGGTTGCATGCCGGCTCGTCGGGTGTATTCGATTAGTTTCCTCGAGGTTCCAACTCCATTTCGGAGATCCGCAAAAGCGTTTCCACCGCGCGTCTCCGCCACAGCTTATTCCATATCAGCCGGTTACACAAAGATACTATGACGTGGCGTGAGTACACGCCCCGTACTCGGATAGCATTTGACGAGGACGGAGGTGTAGCTGGCCCGTAGTCGAGCGGTTGCGGAGCTTAAGACCCTGTTACGATGCTTCCAATCACGTTGACGGCTGATTAAGGCTTAACGTCTTTAAGGTTGCCTTCTCGGCGCGCGGTAGCATTTCCCAACTCTACCGTGTACTATACATATACAATGCGCATACTTGCACAAACGGAATAATCGTAACATCTTTGTTCGAATGTATATACATGCGTTTGGATGTAACACGATGGGCATGAAATCCAGAACATTCGATCAGGTTGATTGTATTCCGTTCGGACGAATTCCGGAATCTGGTTGAGCTCCGCTGAGAAGCTGGGTAGAAGTTCTATCGTGCATGGAATATTATCCACGAGTGATAGACCTATATCCATGAAGCCTATGCCTATACAATGTTCCATCTGATGATCTGATTGAATTAGAGCTTATTGTTGATTAGTTCAAAGTCATGAGGTCTTGCGGCTCAACCGTATTCCTGTGGCGATCTACATATGAATCAGCCGAACGTACATACATTAATACTTTTTACGATATCTCGAATGTCCGCTTTGTAAGAGAGCGTAAGCCAAACTACACGAATACTCACGAAGACTCAATCGCACTATCAAAAGAGTTAGATTCGTTTGGGTACCATAAGCTAAGACAATGGAATCCCGATACGATGATCATCACATATTGTCACGTTCCCCGTGGACAACTCATGGGACACGGGTTACTCGCACCTCCGGATTTTCCTCATTAATACCGGATAAGGACGTAATAGCGCATCCAGGAAACCTCTGGTGGGATTTTCGTTAATGATATTCAATCAGCCGAGGAAGTAGGAGCAGCTCAAAGGAACGAAAAATCGACCGGAGAGGGGCGTTATATTCAATCGGGAGAAGCCTGTTACAGTCTGCTGAGCTTCGGTGATAGTTCAAAGTGAAAGAATCAAGACTCCGTCGTCAGTCGGGTAGGAAAATCGGATTTAATCGCTATCCCGCAGTTTCCCTCTCCCTCTATGTCTCTCTCTCTCTCTCTCTCTCTACGGGCTGCGAAATGCGAGGGACATTAGATCCGACGTTCTTCCGTCCGTGCTTTTCGTGCTCCATCGTGGTTTTCGACGGTTCAAAACACAGAATCTGGAGATAAATGCATGGGAATAACGTCGAGATAGTGGGCGAAAAAAAAAAGCGAAAGCGTGCGCGAGTCAGAGAGAAAAGAGAGAGAGAAACAGAGAGATTACGATATGGAGGGTCCGAAACCAATCGAAAAAATAGCAAAAAAAGCTCGAGACTGTTACGCTGATATTCGAACGGAAAAATTCGAAAGCGCCAAGTCGACGTGCGGTGTGCTGAATAACACAACCATGAAAATGCATTTCGATTCGTAGTAACTTGGATTACCGGCCGAAAGTCCGGCAAATTCATTTGGGTTATATCATCGTGCTCTCTCGTGGCCAAGTGTTACCGAAGCAGGATCGACGATCCGTGTGAACGAGACTCGCTGGCTCGCGCGGATGATTAAGGATTATCGATTCTACCACTACCCTTTCGAACGGTTTGCTCGTATATTGAAAGCCCGACGCCTCGCTCTCTCTCTCTCTCTCTCTCTCTCTCTCTCTCTCTTTCGCTCTCGCTGCGTTCTGCCGATTGGACGAAGGAGAGAGAACCAGAAGTTAACGCGATCGCGCGCTCGCTGATGCTCGCCCACCGAGCTTTGCGCACTGCGAAAAAACCTCTTCTTTGACCTATTAGACTGTGCAGCTATATATATATATATACTTACATATATATATATATATACTTACAGATATATCTATATATATATATATGGGTAAGGTTTATGTACATAGTTATACGATACATTATATCGAAAGACGGGCGTCGGCAGCGTCTGTTGAATTAGTGCGGATGATTAAGGATTAACGACTTGAGGAAATCCTCGGCAGAGTATCCGGGAATAGTAGAATATACGTGGATAAAGGCGAAGACGAAGCGGGCGAAGGAGTAGTGGGAGCGGTAGAAGAGGGGGGTGGGCGGGGGGGGGGATTGCACTCGCCGCGAATTCAATCTTCCAGGAAAGCTCTCTGGTGCTTCTGTTGCCGGTGCTGCGACGAGCGAGAGGAGTTTCTCACCGGGGCCACGGTGGTCGTGGCGGTGGTGCCTGGATATATATATATATATATATATATATATATATATATATATATATATATATATATATATATATATATGTGTATATATATCGATGTATTCGCGTGGGAACTTCACCTTTGTTTCTCCCGACTGTGAGAAAAGCTGAGGACACAGATGACGAACGTGAAAGAGAGTGAGAGAAACGAAGATGGAGATAAAAAAAGGGATGGAGCTTGCAGTGAGACCGCCCGAACGCGACTGAAAGATGTATTAAAGAATGGCGAGAAAAATTGAGCAACGCGCGTGATCCTATTCTATTGACAAGAAAAAACACATCAAAGATCGGGATACTGTATACGTGGCTTTTTATTCGTCGTTGTTGTTATTTAATGATAACTCATCACGAGGATATTTTGTAGCTATTGTAGATAGTAATTTTTGTTATTATTTGGTAAGTTATGAAATTATAACTGTTGGCTTACTGAAATGACTGTGGTGCCCGGATGGCATTATCGAGGGCATTATAGACCGTATGAGTCGGCAAACATTTTTCTAAATGGCCATGGTAATTATATGAGATTGAATTTCATGAAATCTAGTGACCAACGTCTTTGTACAAGTCTTTGGGAATCGATTGGTGCATACAGTTTCATCAATAATACTTTTTAGGAAGCTTGTGATTTCGGTTTTGTGTAAAACTGTAAAATCAAGGTCGTCCTCAATCTCTCCCGGACAATCGAATTGTTCGGGAGAGATATAGTATAATCACTCTTTGTATGCCAACTAACTCACCCCAATCGTACTATCCCGAGTAAAATTTTCGTTAAAAATCGCTAATTCACCCGAAAATTTAATGCCGATGTTCGACAATAATTACCGGAAACGATCACCCAACATATAACTCAAGTTCGTACGAAATTCGCGCTTAAAGTTATACGCGTTTCTCAGACCGCTCGCTAAACCGATGTATATCAAAATTCCATCTAGACCCACTAACTCTCTTTCTTTTACTTTCGAAAACTTCTTTTTCTTTCTCATTCATAATTTACGGAACATTCAATTATTCTCTAATTTGCACGGGGGTCGGGGTGGGGGAGAAGAAGGTGGGGGGGTGGGTTATGGTACCGGTGTGGATGAAAATTCGAGATCGTTCCTGCGGGATAGGGAACGAGGTGGGGCGTCATTCACCGCTTCTCCTTGCTCTTTGAAGTGTCTAATTAAGGTCCTTTAAGTCGAGGGGGATAAAAAGTTAAGTCGCGACGTGTGTATGGAAGAGCTCACGCAGGCCAGAAGGAGAGAGAGAGAGACAACGAGAGACAAAGAGAGGGGGGGGAGGGGCAGAGAGGATGCCACAAGGCACCGGGGAAACTCAAACTTGTCTGACCTTATCCTCTGTTGAATTAGTGGATGATTAAGGATTAACGACTTCGGGAAATCCTCGGAGAGTGAGCCGTGGGCGCGGGCATGGCGACCGCGGCAGAGCGGAGGCTGCGGTGAACGCGGATCCGCGAAGGTGGAAAGCACGAGAGTCGAGACGAGCGTAGGGGCGAACCGAGCCGCAGACACTGAGCCGAATTTAATCTCCGAGGCAGGTGGCTCGCGATGCGAGCGAGTACCGTGCGAACGTTAAGTGAGAAGGAGTGTGCCATCTCGACGTTCCGCAATGGCTACGGCATATCGCGAGCGGGCTTTACGCGCCAACGTATCCTCCTCACCATCCGCGTCTTCTCAATAGAAGTACCTACCGAAGTACCATAACGACGGTCGTAATTGTAAGTGCGTCATGATAGTCGAAAATTTTCCTCTCTCTCTCACTCTCTCTTTGGCTCTCTCCTCTTCCATTTTCCACAGTACCCAAAACCCCTTTCTCGGTTCTCTCATTTTGCTTCCGTATTTCGCATTCGGAACTTCAGGTTCGTTCTTCAAAACCCGCGTGCACATGCCACTCAACTTGTCATAACCTCGACGACAATTTTCCACCGGAACTCGAGCTTTTATTCGGATGAAAATGTATGTCGATGAAAAAAAAAATAAAAAAAAATTCTTATCATTCATACTCCCAACGTACATCGTTTTTGCGATGAACCACCAAGTTTAGTTGCTTATCTGCGGATACTCACGGATGAATACGATTCGTGAGCGATCACTCACGACCTCGCGCTTTCCGTCGTATCGGTACGATCGTTCGACATGTTTTTTTTCTTTTTCTTCAGTTCCAGGACACACTTTACAAGCCTATAATTTCATATCGTACATATACGCGACAAGCTCTTCGAGATTTTCCGATTTTTTTTCTGTTTTTTCTTTTTTTTTTTCATCGTATTATCATTATTATCGTTTGTTTTTTTTTTTTTTCCAGATTGGAATTCCGCTCTTTTCATCATATTGAACGGAACGAAAGAGGAACACTTGGACATGCTCGACGGTGGAATAATTCAACGTCTACTCGAAGAGAAATGGAAAACTTTTGCACGAGTGCGTCGAGCTTTTGTCACCTTAGTTTTTTTTTTTTTCTCCGTTTGTTATGTCGCTATGATTGAACCGGAAACGATGGCGAATAACGTTTACTCGATTCGTTTCTTGGAATTTGTTTGTTCCCCCCCCCCTCCCCCCACTCACCTTACGCCTCGTTTTTATTTTTATTTTTAATATCACGTTGTCACACTTTTTAATGACAATGATAATCATTGATTTTTTTTTTTGTTTTTTCTTTCGGGTTTGGTGAATTGGACAAAGTTGCAATTTCTCAAGAGACTGATAATCCTGGTTTTCCACTTGACCTCGTTGTCACTGGCGGTTTATCTACGTCCGGCCGAGGTCGACGTCGAGATGCTCGCATGGCCCGAAGAATTGACCGACATCGGTCGCACGATTGCCGAATACGTCACGGTCGCCGGTGTCCTGAGTTACATATTGCTGCAACTCGGCGGCGAGGTCGTGAATATCGGTCTCATATCTTTTATCAAACAGCTGGTGAGTCAAAATGTAAATGTTTTCTGTTCGTGTGTATTATTTCACTGGGAACTAATGAAGAATAATATTCAACGCACGTACCGACAATTCGCCTTCGCCTTGACGATGACAATACGGTCGCGTTACCGATCATCCGCGCGAATGGGCTTTGTCACGATAACGATATATATATATTATCGTCGATGTAACAATGCAAAACACATTTGTGCAAGACTAATGGGAAAATTCGTGATTCGTTACACAACAAAATGTGTTCACGATGTCGAATTTACAAAATGAAATATGACGCAAGTTTGGTCATTTTGAAAATTTTATTGCAAACGATTGCGATGAGATGAGAAATGAGAAAATGTATTGAGAGAATACATTTTTTTTTTTTATGAAATCCACTAAAACTTATTGAAACAGAATTTTTCATCGAAGGAATAATAATTATTGTTTTCATATCTAACGATCCGACGATTTCGTTGAAAAATCGTATAATCTTGAACAATCCATGCTACTGGCAATCACCAACTATGACCCGATAGAATGAATAATCTTCAACTACTCACACACATTTTCATAAACTCGTGATAAATTTTTACGACGATATCCACGTTCTCGTTTATGAAAAAAATTTTCTTTTCTCCGTTCACTTCACGTCATAGCTTCATCGCGAAAAAAAAAAAAACAAATGTATTCTCTCGATCGATAATCAAGCCTCCGATTCGTAACGGCCCCGTCGAATAAATCAACACGTTTTCACAGAGCCACGAGCCGGCAAAGTTTATATTTCTAATCAGCAATCTGCTGATTCTGGCTTGCATACCGTGCCGTCTGGCTGGCGATCGTCACTCCGAAGACGCCATACTCGTCGTTGCTGTACCGGGTTCGTGGTTTCTTCTCATGTTCTTCGCTGGGTAAGAATTATTTATTTACTCATACGTTTGAACATGAAAAATTGAAATTAAAAAATTTGTTACATGCGACGCTGTACTCGCGAAAAGTGTTGTGTAAACATCGAAGGGGGCTCGTATAATTCAGAAGGCTCAAAATTCCGAACGCGCAATGTTTCAATTCCCCACAGAGTAATCAAAGTTGTGCAAATGAAGCCATAAAAGCTAACTCATTGTTAGTAATCATAGTTAATTTACTACAATTAGTACGTTGGTTTGAGCCCTGTTCGTATATACTTCAAAATCTATGTACTCACAATTACTTAGAAGAAACCTTCTATGCAATGTAATCAAAGAAAATTTTCAATATCGATGTGACGTGCGATTTTTTTGACTATCCGATTGATTTTCGACACTTTCCCGCAACATATAAATCCTTTGAAAACCGTCTACATCATCGATAAACAAGTGTGAAGTTGTGGGTGTGTATGTGCGATGCGCGCGCAAACTATCCGACACAAACGCCCAAATTTACGAATGCACATCAACGAGACTCACGCTTTTTAACAGTCTGACGTTTAGGCTATACCGACAGCTGAGATGTTTAAACATGAAAAAAAAAATAAATAAAAAAACAAAAAACAAAAATACAAATGTATAAAACAAATAAATCGCCCCGTGAAACAAACTGCACCCAAACGAATTGCACATGCCACTCGGTGTTGTGAACGCGTGTAAAATCTACGATTGTCGGTGGTAGGTACCCACAGTCGTAGGGTCTTTCTCTCTCTCTCTCTCTCTCTCTCTCTCTCTCGAAACCTGTAATAACTCTCTTTCACGAGTGTATAAACGTTTCACACAGATACGCATCTATTTAACACTATGAATAAACACATACACACATGTGTGTGTGTGTGTGTGAGTGAGCGAAGGGCGGAAGGAGTGGAGAAGGGAGAAGGGATGAGGGTTTGGGGGGTGGAAAAAGCGTATACTCCCCCACTCCACTGGCCCGAGCCAAGCACGTTGTACAGCAGCACGTAAACCGGGTACGTATTTACGCGAGTTAATTTACAAGTGGCGCGTTCCCTCGAGCCCGCTGAATGGCTTGACTACAATTATGTGTACATGTACATATATATATATATATATATACACACACACACATACCTAGCAAGGCGACATATATCGGCGCGATCAGGGTACAGTGTAGAACGAACGGATGGGCGCGCATGGTACATGGGGGTTGAGGAAGGGTTAGGGGCAGGAGGGGGGGGGGGGGGCTGATGGCTCGATGCGCGAGAGGGTCGTCACGCGACTCAGCTAATACTCACCCTAGCTGCTCTCAACCTGGCCAACGTTAACGCCCCCCGCCATCGCGACGTACACCGTATACACGGTAAAGCAGGGTCGGAAAGCCTGTCCTCCCTCCATAACCCTCCACCTGTACTGACTGCATTGCCCTGTTTGACTCGCAACACTCTCGGTCACTCCGGCAATTGTCGTTATCGCGCGCTAAACCCAGAATCTTCCTACAAACTCGCGTCACAACAAAGAAGAAATCATTTCACACGCGTACATTCGTACAAAATAGAATTGTAGTATCGTGAAAATTTTTCATTTACAACTTTAGCCGTAAGATCGGCAGTTTTTATGTTATGAAAAGAAACGGATGAAAAATTGTTTTTTGGAGGCTGTAGATGGGAATTGAGTTGAGTCACGGAAATTTTTTTGGGTCAACGTTTTTAACCTTTCTCAGAATCTTTTCAATTTATTTTAGGATGTTGTGCTTGATGACCTGTATGTATCTGAATTTTTTCCAGATTTTTCCCTCTATTATTTTGGCTGTGATAATTATGGGCATTTCGTGACATTTTCGCTTTTTTTTTTTTCAATTGAATTTCTTAGTATTTTATCGCAAAATAAAAATTACACTTAGGTGGCATTTCTGTGTGAAATTATCTCAACTTTCCGAAAAAAAATATTGATTTTCAGATTGGACCAACTAAAAGCTCTCACAATCGAGCTTTAATCATAAAAAGCTAATTTTCAGGCATTTAGAACTACATCCTAAAAAATGTTTTAAATATTCTGAGGGGTGGTCGTCCAAACCGATGCTTGTAATCGGTATTATTGTTTATATATATATATATATATATATATATCTATATGTGGAGTGTCGGTCGAATTTCCCCCGGAATTATACGAGAATAACGAGAGGCACGCGGCAGGGACGTCGGAGGGGGGGGGGGGTGGGCAGAGAGAGGCTCCGAGCTGCAAGCGATTTATCTCGAGAGCGTTGGCTCTGGGTTCAGTCGAAAAAGTCAAATCGATACGTTGCACGTGACGGTTTGAACAAACCGTTTTCGAATAAATTCGCGACAATTATCGAAATGTTTATTGGCGTTTGGCACGTTCGACGAAGAGAGTTCTCGGGTGTCTGATGGAAGCGGAATTCGTTGCGATTGGCTTTTGTTATTTCAATTGATATTCGATAAAACGCCCAAATGATCATTAGTAAATATTACTAATACAAAGTTTATTATTTTCAAATATAGGTACAGTAATGATTATTGATTACCTGACTTTTTAGTTTTGTTGGTGTTATTGATTGATTTTAGTTTTTTGTACGCACGTGTGTGTGTTTTTTTTTTTCACATTGGTGGAAAGCTCGGGTTCGCGTTGGGGAATGCGATCCTTTTTTTTTTACATACAGAACTTCGATCCCCGTATTGTTACGACTCCGTATGGCCTTTTTCTGTACGCGACAGCACGCAGCAAGCCCACGCACGTGTAATCCACAAAAATTTGTTTTTGACAACGATACCTTTGAACTTTCACAACAAACCGACCACAATATATTATTACAGTTTTTTTTTTTTCAAAAATCTGTAACAGTCACAACGACAAATGAAATATGGCGAAAAATGGTGTCCAATGGAGTACACAGTTCCTGAAACGAAATAGCGAATACCAAATGTAAACGGTTATTATTATTGCCCTCTCCCCTCGACAAATTTATTTATTGATTCCTGAAAAAGGATGTGAATATTCAGTATCACGGCTTTTACGAATTGTCCAACTTCTTGCTTTTGGAGATTGTTCATTTTGTCATCTAGTTCAAGAATCAGATGGGGTAGGTCGGAAAATTATAATGGAAACATTTTTTTATGTATGTAGCATTCGTTTAACGTTCACTAATCAGTCTCAGTAAAATCTCAGTCTCGCTCAGTCTCAGTAAAATCGACGTAGCTGTCGCCATTATGCAAAAAAAAACCGTAAAAAAAAAAAAAAAGATTTTAACACTGATTTTTTCACTTCTCCCATCGGATTTTTCGACTTGAGGACAAAACACACATTATCAAAAAAAAAAAAAATTTCCCACAAATCATAAAATTCGAATAAGCCACGATACCGCATAGTTATAAAAAAAAAAGTGTAAAAACTTAAATGCGGGTACACTCACCGACGAGGCCAGACTCCGAGGATCAGCGACACCACGAAAATCTGTAAAAAAAAAAAAAACGAAGTAAAGATCGTGAGGTTGGAGTGTTTGGCGAAGCGTCTCGAAAAGATTTGTATGAAATCGAAGTTATGAAAATCGCGGGTTGAAAATGTTTTTTAAAGGTAGATTCGTCGCGTGGATATCGAAAGTCGATAAACTTTTTTTTTTTTTTCTCGATGGTAGAAAACCCTATGTGTGTGCTTTCGACGGTCCTCGTGGTCGTTGGGGTTGGGCGGACTCGCTGCTGTTGCTGCTGCTGCTGCTGCTGCTGCTGCTGCTGCTGATGCTGATGCTCCTTGGCTCTTATGCTCGGTCGTTGGGCGTGCGAACCAGGGCAGGCGGGTACACACCGTGAAAGAGTCAAAGCTTTAGGGGGGAGGGGGCCCGACTTGGCTTTTCCAAGGGAATGGAAAGTTTTCACGAGGGATGAGAGACCAATAGAACCACCCTTCTATTTTCACCCTCGCTCACGAACCGGTCCTCTCGACTCTTTTTCTTCGAGTTCACGTGCGGCAAACTGTGAACGGCTCGCTGTTGCTACTTTTCGAGGATAGAAGTTGTTCTGGATTTGCCCCCCTCACCCCCCTCCCGATGTCGGAAACGAAAACGGCGAACGGGGGGGGGGGGAAAGTCGTGTGCCACACGCTCTCGTATCGGAATGACTCTCGCGAATGGCTCCTCGGAATCCCACCGAGCTCCCACAACTTCGATATCTTGCCCCCAGTTGACGATGACCGTCCCCAACGTAATGGACGCACTGTCCGTCGTTCTGTTGTCACGGATATCCATGTATTTCACGAATAAATTCACGATCGTGAAAAAAATGATTGGGGAAATAATTTATTGCAATGATAAACGAATTTTTATTCATAAACTTGATTTATTTCACTATTCGAATATAAGAACATGCGTTATTTGAGGAGATACATAATAACAACAACAACAACAAAAAAAAAAAACTAAAAAATAATCAACCATTTTTGTAAATATTACCCAAGTAAAAAATGTATATGAGCGATTTTTCACGTGACTTCAGCCACTAAAAAAAATTCTACAAATAATTCTGAACAATTGAGTTATTTTATCGCAATATATTCACCGAGTGCCGATTTTTTAATTTTTTTTTCCCGACGGTCTTATCGTTAATTACCTTTTTTTTTATTTTATTTTTCCATTCAAATAGCTGGATCTTTGGCAGGATTTGACGTGCGTAAAACAACATTTGTGGTAGTGAAAAAGCTGAAAGTTGAAATTTGCAATCATCTTCCTGTGAGTCGTAGTTAACGAACGAAGATGCTTCTATAAATAAGGCTTTTCATTTTATTCTTTGGGTTTGAATCGTAAGTAGTCAACAAAGATTTCTATGAGAATTTCTCATGAATTTTAAAAAAAAGTTACATTTATTTTTAAGTTCAAACTCAAGACTTTTGGTCCATGTGGAAAAAATAAAAGTGGTACGTTCGAACCAACGAAAAAATTATTCAAAAATGTTATCTTTGTCGCGACAAATACCTGTCACCGAATTAACCTAGGGTCCGGCGGACCCCGGATGACCGCAACGGTTCGAACATCAATACCCGTGAAAAAGTCGATTAACCGTGGGGTTGAAAAAAACAATTTTTTTTCGAGTTGGAGTTTCCGGATTGCGACACGTTGGTCGAGCAGGCAGTTTGCGGGGGTGGTGGATGGAAAGAGCGCGGAGACAGGTGGCGCGGCACGGAGCCGGTCGGAGGAGGGTTGCTCAGGTATGGAGTACGCTAGGGCCACGAGGGTGGGACGAATAGGGGGTGGAGAATGGCGAACGTCGCCGTCGTCCGCGGTACCGCGACATACATTGTGCACGTGACCGACATACGGATGAACGTTCGTTCCGGCTGGGCGCACCCGGGACCCCGGGCTAACCGAAACTCGAACTCACACACGCCCTTTGCCTTTTCCTCCCTCTCTTTCGCATCGTCCCATCTTCGTTCGCAACTCTCTCTCTCTCTCGCACTCTTTCTTCCCCGTTTCTCTTCTACGAAAAGCTCTCTCGGTCGGGTTTCACGTGTTCACCTCGCTATCGCTGTCCCACTTGCCGCGCTACCGAACCTCAGGGGCGGGGGGGGGGGGGGGAGATGGGGCAAAACCATCGTCACACAGCCCGGGCCAAAGAGCAAGATACAAAAATGTTCCAACTCTCTAACTTCGTTTGTCGTGATTGAGTTGAATTTTAGGGTCCGATGAGCGACGATGCGGAAACGTTTATACGTGTATGTATGTATATATATATATATATATGTGTGTGTGTATTATATATATATATATTATATATATATTCGTTGACCGTCGGTGTAGCGTTCACGACACAAAGCAAACTCAATGACCACCGGAGGCAACGCGACCGAGCTTTACACACAACAAACACACACACACGCATACAAAAGCACCAATGGGAATTCTGGATTTAATAATTCCGGGGGTAGAAAATATATTAGGGCACTTTGGCCAAAAAAAAAAAAAAAAAAAAAAAATCAAAAAAAAAAAATAGAGCGAAACCGTTGGAAAAGGCGAATTCGTTTTCGTGATGAATTTCGTGATATAAAAAAAAAAAATGAAGTTTCATTTATTTTTTCGGAAACCCACGTCCGAGACGTTTTATTCCGCCTCTATTTCGCCAAATCGTTGCGTTGAATTGTGGTCCGGGATTATCAAATTTTCTTCCTTCGGCCATTCACGACCCTAACCTTATTTATCGTTGGGACATGGAGTTTTACAATGTTCGCTGTGGTGTGGGATAACGCACTTACTCGCGCACAACGTGTGGGGGAAGAGACCGGGGATGTGGGTAACAGGGGTGGTTTGTGACGGTGCTTATGTTTCTCGAAATGATGATGTGAGATGCACGCGGTTCAACTTTGTGAGCGTTCGCCGAACGATTGCGTAGAGTTTTGCTCGACTTGCAACTTTTCAAATCGGGTAGAGAGGCTCGATTATCGAAAAACTTGAATTCCCGTCAAATCCGAACCATTCAACCGATCTTCGACAAATTTGATATACACCACGGCCGAATGGTGTTTCATACTTTTGTAAAGTTTGATTTGAAATTTGATTTGATTGAAAAATTTGATTTTTGGAAAAATTCAAAATATCATAAAATCAAAACTCATCGATGGATTTTTGCCCCAAATGCAATACCAACCAACCTCGGGTACATATCTCTTTGTCAAAAATCATTCAGACGAGTATCTCAATATTTGCGATCGCTAAAGTGATAAAGCCTTTTTTTTTGGAAAATTTGAAAACGACATAAAATCCGAGTCGCAGCTGGAATAATCGCGCTAAAATTACAGACAAATAAGGGATTATGGAACTGCACATGTCTCCAAAATTTTGGGGCTGTAGCTAAATCCGTTCTCGACTTATACACGTTAGAATTTTTGGAGGCCATTACACACACACACATACATCCGGACATACTCTCCAAATGTGTTTTCTCGATGTTTTGGTCACATGTAAAATTGCTGACAAAGATCTCGAAAAAGAAAAAAATTCCCACCGTCACACAGCTTCCTCTATGAAGAAGCAAAAAATAGAGAGAGAGAGAGAGAGAGAGAGAGAGAGAGAGAGAGAGAGAGAGAGAGAGAGAGAGAGAGAGAGAGAGAGAGAGAGAGAGAGTACAACTATGAGGCTCAACCGTTGCGACTGGATAACCCGAATCACCTGTTCCTCATCTCCCACTTGGGTGTAACCCTCGGGCGGATTCCGGAAACCGGATCGAAATTTCATTGGTGTGATAAACGAACACACGATTCGCGTCATACGATCATCCGAGTAGTTTCCGGCGTTGTTGTTAATCGACAATCACGGATTCCACGATGTGTCGGGAAACCATCGACGAATCCCGCAACTTCGTGCGCATGCGCCCCACGGCATCGGGATCGACAGCGGCGAACTGCCACACGGGCCTTTGGGTACGCAACGTGGAATATATATCGGCGATACACGCGTGTGTAATGCTTATGCGATGGGCACACTGCATCGCGACCATTTCATTCGGTGGATATCGTTACGCTATACCTTCCACTCAGATTAGGAAACGCTTTGATTACTTATCGATCGATAATGTACATGCAATGCTGTACCCACATTTCCCTCCCCCCCCCCTACCCCCTCCCCTCGTCGCCCCCTCACTCCGACTCCTCGTTATTTCACGTATAATATTGCACCGTTCGTAGTAACAATTTTGCCGATGTATTATACACAGCGTACACGACACCGCGCGGTGCGTGGTGGTATGACGATTGGTTGTGGCGCGCTTGTTCGACCGACACATCCCCTGGCGTTACGGTGGCGCACCATAGATTCGAGGCAAGACCGGGGTTTTGTGGGTCACACGGCTAGTTTCGCCCGCGATACGGATTTTGTGCGATAAATCAACCGACTCACTCTTCGGTTATCTGAATTTCGGTACGTCCGAAACCAACCGATCCCACCGTACGATCTCACACGAACATCGTTGTTATTATTGATTTTGTTTTTAAAATCAATTTTTTTCTTTATGATAAAAATTGAGCGATCTGGTGGTAATTCAGTAATATTGATTCGGAATACGATAAATATTCGATGGAATAAGTTTAATTGTTGCAGGATTAGGCTAAAAATGAGTTGGAAGTTGCGATTTGGGTCAACTGAGATTTAGCACATTAGTGATTAGAACATTCTAAACACGGTTCTAAAAGATGTCGAAAAAAAAAAAAAAAATGTTCCCCCATATTGTTCCATTGTGAGAAAGCAATTGTTTACAGTCACAAAATTATGAATTCTTTCAATGGAAAATTATCGAAGGAGTTATAAAAATAACAACAACCAACATCAGCGTGATTTTTTTATTGTCGGAGTAATAAAATTGATGATAAAAAAAAAACGAAAAAAAAAACATGTTTGATAAAAAATTGTTTCATCTGGCCCCGGTGTTATTTTGGTCATGGGCGTTATTGCACACACATACCGTTACGAATGCACGTGTACGAGTGTGTGGTTTATAATCCGAACGGGGCGAGAACCGATCGGCGTGTTCGCGTTCGCCGCTACCACAGATAATGACGAGAGGTATATACGATTATAACGACGTCGGACAATAATGACACGTTCGGCTTTATCTCGTTCGCAGAGCCGTACGACTGACCGGGCCGTTCGTCACGATGGTCTACAGCATGATAACCGGCGACATGCTGACCTTTGGCATAATATACATGGTCGTGCTATTCGGTTTTTCCCAGTCATTCTACTTTCTCTACAAGGGCTTTCCCAACGTCAAGTCATCGCTCTATCATTCGTATCACTCGACCTGGATGGCCCTTTTTCAGATCACTCTCGGCGATTACAGCGTAAGATATATGTTTATGTGTATTATATATGTTTATGTTTATACACAAATTGTTATTCGTATTACATCGTCACTGTTTAATTTACGAACTAATTATCATTGTGATTTGAGGAAACCGTTGACAAACATAACCACGAATTGCATTTAAACGTAGATTAGATTTAAACGAGATACTTTCGGATGAACATTAATTAACTTGCAATTTTTTATATTTAGTGGCATTTTCGTAGTTGTGTGTGTGTGTGTGTGTGTGTGTGTGTGTGTGTGTGTGTGTGTGTGGCTTATGAAAACTGTTTTTTCTGTATTATCATCGAGCAGGTTTGATTGTTAGGGTTCCGTACCTCCAAAGGGAAAAAAATCCGAACCCTTATGAGAAACTAGAAATTTGGCATCGAAGTTTTTAATTATGTCGAAATACGAGTTGTTCCCTTCGGGGGTAGCTTTGAATTTCTCTGAGGGATGTTTTTTGGGGTGAAATGGAAGCCGACAACAAATTCAGGACTGTTTGATATATGGCCCTTATACAAATGTTCGTCGTTTTCTTCCGATTTTCGTATAATATTGTCAGAAAAAAAAATTAGATTGGAAATAACAATCTGAAAATTCGAAATACTGATCTTGAAACCGATATAGGTCAGTTCGACTGCATTTTTTTTTTTTTCATATTTTGAAAAAAAATTGAAAAAAAACTGAAAAAAAAACATTGACTCGGAACGACCCATATCGATTTCCAGATCAGTATTTTCAATTTCACGATTGACATCTGCAATCTAATTTTTCTCAATCCCGGGTATTTTAAACGGTAAGAAACCGATCCTCCAGGTGATGGACAATTCCCAAGATGCTGGGCTGCCGATGTGGGAGAACTTTTTCATCAATTGTTTGGAGCCAATCTGGAAAAAATATGTTCCAAAATTCTTCGGAGCCCCATACAAGGACCACCGTAATATACACCAAAAGCGTCTATTTTTTTTTCCCGATTCGGTCATCTCAAATTTGTTACAAGCATCAAATCCTCTTTTTCCCATCCGCGAATCTAAAAAAAAAAAAAAAGACAACAACAACAACAACAACAACAACAAAAACAGAAAAAAAATGATGTTCGCGATCGGTCGTAAATTAATAACGTAACGGGGGTTGGTTCACTTCGATAAGAACGAGAGTGGGTCTGTTGGTGTATGTGTGATCGTCGTTACAACGTAAATGTGGGGGGGGGGGTACTCCCTTTATCATGACTAGTTGGTCCGGTGGAATCTACTGTTTTTAACCGAGAACATTAATTGACTGTGATAGCGCGCGCGCGGGAACCTCACGAGCTTCTCCGGGCGGGATTGTTGCTGCAGCTGCACTCGTTTTCCGTTACGGCCTTCGAGTTTACCGAACACAGCGGGACGAGGGCGCCACTGAGGGCGCGGGCCCCCCGAGTTGAGGGATTTTTTTCATTTTTATTATTTTTTTTTTTTTTGCTTTCTTCATTGGCCTCTGAGATTGTTCGGGGATGGGGCTGGAACGGGGGAAGACGGGCATTACGACCGTGGCATCCCGGTCATAGTCGACAACGCGGGTCATGAAATATCGCCCGTCGTGTCCGGTCAATATATTGCCGTAGCTGCTACAGCCTTTTCTCCTGCGCGTGCGAGAAACCTTGTTGGGCGCGTGTTCTCGCGATCCGTTTAACCGCGAGAGGCTGCACGCCAGTGGCGGTCTCGTGCTGCGAGAGACAACCGGGGGAGAAAAAAATAAGAACGCCGAAAAAATATATATGTATATATATGAATATATACAGGGTGAGGCACTAACCGCTGCCACCTTAAATATTTCTGTAATTATCGGCGTCGCGAAAAAAAAATGTTCCAGGCAAAAAATGTACGGTGCGAAAAGGTTATCTGATGCGGGCGTTTTTGTATTTTTTTTTTTATTTTTTTTTTTCACTAGAGGCGCGACGCACAGGGAAGGTCACCTTCACTTTTTCAAGTGGTACAGTACACTTTTCATTGAACCATCTTGTAGAGCATCGCAAACTACATGAAAAATCAAACATTGGGGGAATCAGAGTCGTTCAAGATCATCATTTAAGAACGTCCAACTACGCTCGATGATGTGCAATAGAGAATTGTTCGAGCGTGCGATTCGGACAAGTGCCGAAGTGTAGAAGCGTTGGTCGTGGTACTCCCGTATTCCCGTTTATTTTCAACGAACAATCGAATTATCAACACACAAGCGATAGTTCAAGATTAGTTGGAAATAATCAGGCGTCAAATTATAGCCTTCTGTTAATTGTTTTTTTTTTTTTGTTTTTTTTTTTTTTTATCTTGTCTTGTCTTATTCCGTGGCCTTGGGTTTTGTCCATCACGGTTTGGCCACGTGCACGGGGATCGTCATTCGTCAGTACGCGGATCTGAGTTACACGACTTATCCCAATCTCAGCAAGACGGTTTTCGCTATATTCATGGTACTCGTGCCGATACTGTTGCTCAACATGCTCATTGCCATGATGGGAAATACTTATGCACACGTGATCGAGCAGAGCGAGAAGGAGTGGATGAAACAGGTACGAAATTATCGATGTGATAAATGATAATTGGTAATGTGGATTTTTGTTATTTCATTTTAACTGACATTATATTCGTTGGTCTCTTATTCCGAGGTAGCACTGTATTAACAGAGTAGAATGGTTATTTCTTTTTTTTTCCTTTTTTTTTTTTGTAATTCGTTAAAGAAGAGACATTGATATAACGATCGTATCGTTTTCAGTGGGCAAAAATCGTCGTGTCACTCGAACGTGCTGTTTCGCAAAAAGACGCTCACAATTATCTCCAGGAATACAGCATAAAGCTTGGACCGGGTGACGATCCGAATAATCCAGCTTCGGAGCAGCGAGGCGTCATGGTGATAAAGAGCAAGTCTAAGACGAGGGCGAGACAACGAAAGGGCGCGGTTGCCAATTGGAAGGTATCACTCTCGAGTGCCGATAACAATCGTCTGGGTACAACCGAATGAGACGGCGAAATTAACTACAGTCGTTTGATATATATATATATATATATATATATATATTTCACAGCGAGTGGGCAAGGTCACGATAACCGAGCTCAGAAAACGGGGAATGACTGGGGAAGAATTGCGATGTATCATGTGGGGTCGTGCTTCCTTTTCCACGCCTGTCAGAGCCAGGTACGTAAAATTTTAGACAAAACAAAAAAAAAAAACAACAACTTTATCGTGACTAGGTGATGAATCAAGGACTCGTTGAGTACGTAAATAATCATGACAGATGTTACAACGTTGAAGAAATATTATTCATTTTACATTCACATATTTACTTCGAATTTTTTTAATCGATATTCCAATTGTCAATTGTAGGTACTTGTGAATCATTCGTTGCAATTGGAATATTACTATTATTTCATGAGTTAAAAAATTCGTAGTTGTTGATTGTCGTTGAAAGAAATTGTTAAATTTGTCGAGATACACAACATTTATGATTTCGGTCTGATCCGTCTGTCTGTGTCAGAAACTTTTCATTTTAATCGTTCAGTCACGAGATATTTTCTTACAAACTCGTATCTAATTCGTCAACCCTGGACGAAACAACTTTGACGAAAATTCCGGAACGTACTTCTTGATCGGTAATTTCAATGAAAATTATAACGAACATTATATAGTATAGTAAAAATAGTTTATGTAAAAATTTTCGACTCACTCTTTTTTATTCGAAAGCAAGATAATTTTTCCAAGGTGAAATATAGCCCCAGACCAATATTATAAAAAAGTGGAAGAGAATGTTAATGACCCCATAGCTACGGAATCCTATCATATACGTGTCCAACGTGCTCTTGGCCAATTTTTATAATGTGATTAAATTTTTGAATTTTTTTTTTCTTCATTTATATTTGGAACGAAAAAAAAATGAAACAAAAATTTGTAAATGAAGTCCAAACATCGGAGCAATGGATGTGGGAGGTGCGGCCGGAGTTGCCGGAGGTTTCGGAGACGCTTTGACCGCGGCTCTCGACGTAATGGCGTTCGCTCACGACATCGACCTGACCCAGGCGACCGAGGGAATACCAACGACAGATCCGGCAGCCAAGGCAGCCAAGACGCAGCATCAAACAAAAGTGGCTTCATCCGCGTCCGCGCTTCATCAACCGTCAATGCCACTGAAATCTTCGTCGGGTTGCTTACAAAAGACTCCATTACAAAATGAGGATCCATCCAATAGGAATGTTTCCGAGTTAACGGAGCCGACGGAACGGACGCTGGGAGTCGTGCACGGAGCTTCAAAGCCCACCACTATCGTTGCTGAACCCAACGGTAATTCCATCTTCGGTTACGATTAAATCATTAATTCTTCATTGATTTCGTTCGCACACTTCGAAAAAAAAAAAAAAAAAAAATACAAGCTGCAAGTTGAGACTTCGCAATTTGCTTCGTCCGAATTTTCGAAAATTTTGAAAACGACATGAAATCCGAGTAGTAGGTTCAATCATGACGAAAATTATAGTCAATAAAGGGATTACGTGTCTGCGCGTGTCTACAAAATTTACGGTTTGCAGCTAAAAACCATTCCCGAATTATACAATTTTCAATTTCGCAGAGGTCATTACACAAACACACACACACACGCACACACACATCGGAACATCTCACCCAAATTAAAATGTTGATTTCTCGACATTTCAATAAACGATGACACGAACATCTCGAAAAAAAAAAAAAAACATACCCACCACAAAATAGCTTCCTCTATCAAAGAGCAAAAAAAAAAAAAAAAAAAAAAAAACCAATCATCGCCGACAAGCTATTACTTTCGATACGACAAATATTTGTGTTATTCGCTCTGTTGACTTTCATTTATTTTATTTTATTTTTTTTTTTTTTTTTTTTTCGTTCGTTCGTTCGTTTGCATTATTATTTATATTTCCGTGCCGTCCGAGTCATTCGTTTACACCGTAGAATGATTTATCCGAACGATCGACTCTGCTCCCACTCGGTCAAGTGATTTATGTATTTTGGCCGCGGGTGGTTTCGAAGGGGGGGACCGAGAGTTCGTCCGTAACGGAAAGTTGGGGGGGGAGTATAACAAACTCGGCCATCCGTTACAGGAAATCCCATCACCGGGAAGACACAGCAGCAGCAGCAGCAGAGCAGCATCATCGAGGCCACGAGGACGAGCGTCCAACTCGAACCGAATCAGATCCGATCGTCCAACGAAGCGTCGACGACCAACGGCCCGGCCGAGATGGAGCATCTCGATCCTTTATTGGATCTCGTAATCGCATCGGAGAGTCCGACTTCCCAACAGTCGACCCTCCTGAGAATGGCCGCCGAAGCAGCGAGAATCTCGAGCGTTCCGGAAACCACAGTTGCTACCGACGCAACCGACGTCTTTATTGCCACAAACGGCCCGACCATCCACGATCCGCACATTCTACAGAAATTAACTGGACTCGGTGCCATTGTGCCCGATTCAATGATACCAACGGCCAATCTGACAATAACAAAACCAACCACCGAGAAAAAGTATCTCGCCGAATTCAGCGACAACGATTTTTGCGGAAGTAAAGTATTTTCTTTTTTTTTTTTTTTTTCATTTTCTATTTCTTCTCTGTTTTTTTTTTTTTTTTTTTGAGGGGGTACATCTGTGTTGATTGGTTCGATTGAATTCAAGTTGGTTTTGATTCGAAGGTATATATACATTGAGATATGTTGACGAATTTTTGTTCGAATGTGTAGTTAATGGGGAGCGCTGTGTTATTCTGGCTGGTGTGAAATAACTTTGTCGTCGTCGTCGGCGCACGGTTTGCGGTTCCAAATTTTTCTGGCAGTCTGTTGGTCTGAAACACAAAATTTCAAGAAGATTCTTAAAGTGCAACGTCTTGAGCTGTTTGGCACGTAGAATTTTTTTTTTTCACAAAATGGCGCTTGATTGAAGTTGAAATTCACTTCTGGACCTCAATTTACGACCTTCGTTAATTGATAAAAAAAAAAAAAACGAAAATTCGTGCAACATACCTCAGTGTATGAGCTTTTGAATAAAATAAACTTGAATTTAATCGAACGAATCGTTTTTCAGATAATAATTTTCAAGATTCACCTATTTTTTTTCGGCAGTCCACACAGATGTACCACCTTAATTGATGGAACCGAGTTCGTGACGGAGATTCGAGTTGATGATCTTTGGTTCGTAACAGTCTCCGCATGTCGGTATGGCGGAACAGAGATTTTCAAATTTTTTTTCCAAAATCTATGTCGGATATGAAAAAATATCAAAATTTTATTTTATACGTCAATGTCACATTTTATATCGGAGCATTTTGTTGAGAAAAAAATGTTTGAAAAATTTGACGTTTCTTATTGGTGAAAAGAATTACAATATCCAAAGAATAATCATAATATGGAAAAACCAAGAAAAAGAATATCACCCGTCGATATAAATAATATGCCGACCTGAAATAAAAAAATTAAAAAAAAAAAAAAAAAATTAACCGATTCCCGAGAACCACGAATTTTGGCAAACTATCAGCTCGAATCCACGTTCCGCCAATGCGACGATAATTGAATATCCAAACGAATCGTTCATGAAAATCCAACAAATTTGAATCCAATAAATGACTAATAGCATTATTAATCAATGACTATTCGACAAAACGTTCGATCACACGGAAAAATTCAATTTTCCGATCCGACGTCTTCATCAATCGCGTGGACTCGGACTGATTGTACCAAAAAAAAAAAAAAAAAATCATCTTCACCGTCCAACGTTTTGTCACGCAGACGACAGTCTACTCGGCACGGAAGCGAGATTGCGAAGAATTCGTTCGGCGAGCACGAGACTCGCAACGTCCGCTACCAATCGCAAACCCTCTCGAGTTAACAAAGCCCCGGACGATGACGTCACGTCGTCGTCGTCGTCTTCGACCTCAATCGATGAAAATGTTCAATATCGTTCGTTGATCAACGGCAAAACGTTGAACCGTAAAGTTTCACACATGGACGAACTAAAAATAACGAATGATGATGAAAAAATTGTAAGAACCGGGTGCGTTGTGGAAAAAAAAATTGAAGAAACCGAAACGACGATAAACGGCTCGACAAGCGTAAAGACCCGGGAAAACGGATGCAACGACCGCGTCAATAAAAATCACAGACGCCGAGGGAAAACTGCGAAAAACAGGTAAAAATCAAGACAACCTCACCATCCCCCCCCCTCCCTTCTCCTCGCCTCCACGAGGCAGTAATCTACAGGCGACAACGATAACGCGAGGTCATTTCTTTTTCGACTGCGCACCCTTCCTCTCTTTCTCTCTCTCTCTCTCTCTCTCTCGCTCTTGTCGACTTTCCACGCGTGGGCACGCGAAGCTGCGGAAAAAGAGTGAGGCCGGGTAAGCACCGCGGAAGGTACACAAGGGCGGTCTAGCTCGGAAGCTTGGCTGCCCGAAGCAGAAGCACCAGCCGTATAGCGCGACCGTTTCAACTACATACACACACACAAATATATATTTATATATACTATATAGATATATATGTGTGTGTGTGTGTATACGAGCGACTATCGAGGAATGGGAATAGGGGTGTGGGTCTGCGTGGATGGGACGAAGCTAGGGTATGTATTATACGGCACGTCCACACCAGGACCACGGAATATTGCGCCAACCGGAAAAACCGCACGACGATTCCGTGTACTCCGCTCCTATGCGATAGTATATTTTTAGCTCAACGCGAAAAAAAAAAAAGATGGAAAGAACGGGGGGGAGAAAAAAAATAATGTCCGCAAGTGAGAGAGATGCGGGCGGCGGCGAATCGGGTGTGCGAGAGAGAGAGAGAAAGAGACGGAGTGAGAGAGTGAGAGAGAGAGGGAGAGGGAGGGTAGAGAGAAAAATATCTCCGGGGAAAAAGGTTGTAGAGGCGAAGCTCTCACGGTTTCGCTCTGCTCTCGGCTGCACTGCTACGGACACTACCTACTCTGCCGCGATCCTAACGTTGTATATATATATATATATATATATATTTATATATACATATACATATATATATGTATGTATATACGGTTTGTTTCCCAGACGCTTCTACCGCGATGGAGACAAACATAAAGCGTGAAAAATAAATCAATGATATTGATAAATAAAACACGTCCGTTGCAGTCTCAATATCGCAATATAAAACCTTGTTTCTGTTACTTTTATGAAAGTTTTATCACAATCGCGTTAAGTGTTGTTTGTGTTTTTCCCTTAAAAACGTTTTTTTAATTTTTTTTTTTCTTTTTTTTTCGTAGTTTAATGAATAATGCGATTCGGACACTCCCCCCAAAATAAAATAACACAACAACAAACTTTTTCAACCGAGAATCCACAACGATATACATTTTTAATTTACAGAGTGTCACCGAAGGAGACAAACGACAACGAAAACCCGGCTGTACGAGCCGAAAATTTCGAAAATCGTGAAATTTCGAAAAGTGAAAAATCGAGACGTAGAAAACATGTTAATGCGAATACGGATATTGAGACGGAAGATACGTCGCCGTCGAGCGATCCTTTGGAACCTTGGAGCACTCGTGGCATAAAGGACATGAACGCAATATTGGCCTGGCGTGAAAATGTAACGGACAGTCCTTGATTCGTCTTTATGAAATTTGACGTTATCACGTGTGGGTCCGGAGCAC
This sequence comes from Diplazon laetatorius, assembly GCA_963662125.1. Taxonomy (NCBI): domain Eukaryota; kingdom Metazoa; phylum Arthropoda; class Insecta; order Hymenoptera; family Ichneumonidae; genus Diplazon; species Diplazon laetatorius. Next base: position 794,049 of record OY759159.1, read on the forward strand.
GGGTGCACCACCCGTGCTATCCGCGGGCTGTGTTCGCCAGCCGTCTTTATTCCTCCGTACTCTCCGTGTATACCGGAGAGACCGGACACACCCGTGTAGAGCCCGGAGAAATCGGGTTATAGAGCTGAGCCAGACGAGAAGAGCGGACCGACATCAGCCAGAACTGGCTACCGAAGTTAAGCCTCCACGCTCGTTGGGAATTCCGTTCATCCGAGCTGGAAAAGACTTGGAGGGATCAACCCGCCGACCCACGGCATAATACACAACACACACAAACAACCAAGCCACCCCCAACCCGCCCACACACACACACACACACACAAAAATGTATGCACATGCACACGGACAAAAGAAAAAGAGTCACGAACAAAGGGTCGAATACGTATGAGGATAACTACTACCACATCGTAATACACCTACACACACACACACACATACACAAGCCAAGAGCGATAAGCGAGTGTGAACAATAAACGAGTTTGTGAATCGTTTTCGGTGGGGGAGTTTGCGTGCTCCACGAAGACTCTATGGTATATGTGTAGGTTGATATAAATATATATATATATATAGAAATACTGTAGAGCCAAGGGAGCCAGAATATAAACCTCGTTTATAGTGTAAACTGCCAACGTTTCGAAAGCTCCCTGCTTTTCTACCCCCTCAGGACTACATTCATCTCGTACCCCGTTCATTCCCCCCCCCCGCCCTCCGCTTCCTCCTGCCGTACTGGCCATCCGGTAATACGTGATGATAAAATGAAATAAATGAATAATTTCGTTACACACGTTGATGGACTCGGTGTGGGCCTGATTATTTCAAACCAATTCGCGCGCGTGCTAATGAACGTTTTTTTTTTTTTTTTTTTTTCCTTCGTTCCAATTGGATAATCGACGTGCATTGGGTTGGTACTCGCGGCCCGACCAGACACTGGGATGAACAATTTTGGTATCGGAAAAATTGCGAAAAATTTTTTTGACATATCGATTGTCAATTCTCATATTGATTGTCAATTGATTGACATATTCTGTGATATGTTATATTCAATTTACTCATTTTAATCATGCGAAAAAAAAAAAATTAATTAATTAACTTTTTTTTAACCTTGGAATTTCAATGATTTTTTTTCCGGGCCCGAAAAGTAAGCCAAAACTTGAGGGTCAGACGGGCTAAAGCCGACCAGCTACCGTCCCATCATAATCCCGATGGAAAACGTTCAGACCGTCACATACCTTCCTCAATGATGAAGCAAAAATTGCAGATCCACCGAATCATTGCAATTTCGAAGTTGTATTACGAAATTTTCCGAAGTCGCTTGTTTTTCCGATAAAATTGCAACGGACGAGGTATTAAGGAAGAAAATTTTTAAACAGCTCCGTTCAAGCGTCGATGTACCGTTTGTGTTGATGCAACCGAGTGAGTCTCGTATAATACGCTGCTTCGCTATACCCGTCGCGGAGAGCTTTAAATTTTTTATATAGATACAACGCGTTACAAGTTGAACTTATGGCTCATCTTCTCAGAATTCAGTACGGGCTGTTACTTTTTTTTTCTTCTTCTTCACCGATGGTAACTTTCTCCCGTACGCGTTGGTAAGTTAAATTTGAAAATAAACTCCGACGTGAATTTAATCATGGCCGAGGATGGTGCGAACTCTGAAAATTCCGAGTCAGCGAAAATATCGTTCACTGAATAATGATTGAAGTAATAACAATATATTTTCTTCAACGATGAATTATTCGTCATCGGCGTTTGAGTTTTCGTTAAAGTTTTTCATTCGTATTGGATGTTGCGTTTTTGTCATTTTTTTTTTATTTCCGTTTGAGAGTGATTTTCAAATATTTGAAATTCCGAGCTATTTGAAATTCCGAAAAATGTCAATATTATGTATGGTTAGCTGATTTATGAAAAACCATAGATAAAATGTCGATGGTTTGATAATTGTGGTTGGATGCATTGTTCGTATATTAACAATGATCAATTCGTAGCTCTAAAAAATGTGTCCCCACGCACGATTTCACATATTAAAAATGTCATGGCACTGTGAGGATTATGTGTCGCAATGATTGGCCATTGAAACTCTTTTTGTAAATATGATTTTGTAAATAATTCTGACGGAATATTTAACAAGTCAAGCAGAGTTTGTATATTCTCGTTGAAAAAATGCTACTTATAAGCATCTCCCTCGTTGGCGAGATTTTTCAGACGAGAAATTAAATCTATTCGAAAATTCTCCATAAACGAAATTGTGTCGTCACGTTTTTTTTTTTTTTCTGATCGGTAGAATTTCGTTGTTCGATAATAAATTTTCGTTTTCGAGCATGACGTTTTTAGTCGCGGACCTCGGCGGATATGCGAGAGACGATGAAAAAAAAAAGAAAAAAAAACAATGTTGTTCGCTTGGTGTGGCAAGGTGTAACGTTACGGATTTTTCAACGTCCGGTGTACAACGTTGTTGAATAAAGACGAGACGAGAGTTTTCCGGAAGCCCCCCGACGCGGCCCCATCATGAAACGAGCGTGCTCGAAATCGATTTTCGATTATGTCGACGAAGCCTTATCTGTAATGGGGTAGCTCGCGAACTTATGGAAAGTGGAACTTAAAAATGTATTTCCTAGCTCCCGATTGCCATTTACGAAGGACGCCCGCGGGAACCCCTCCTTCCGCATATCCCGTCTGGCGTGCGGGGATTTTTCTCGCTCGTCCGCGAAACGAGAATCCCCTCGAGTTACAGCGGGACTAAGTCTCTTCCCCGTCTCGTTTTGCCTCGTCTCTCTTCTTTTTTTGTGATGGTGCTGGTGCTGGTGCTGCTGAGATATACGATGAGTGACTCTCGAGACATCTCGGCTTCCGCCCTCACCTGTATTTATGTTTAAACGAAATTTTCATACTTTTCACATTTAAATTATAACCCGAAGATTTTTCCATGGGTACGAAATTCTATCCAAATTATATGTAAACAATAATTTTCGAGAGACGTGGGTCTCCGAGGTTGATTGAAAAAAACATCGGAGAGAAAAATTCACGATATTGTTGAGCCAAGGAAATTATTATTATTATTATGATTTTTTTTTTTTTTCGTAAAAAAATTTGGCAATTTTCAAACTTTCGCTGCCTCATTGTAATTTTAATCGAATTTACGAGAATTTCATTACAAGGCTCGAACGTTTTTGTAACCACATTGAAATTCGATCGAGGTTTCCATGATTATATATAATCTATGCATAAACTATATAATATGCCCAATTCCATATATAGTTTATAGATAGATTATATGTAATTTATTTTACCTGGAAAGGAATAGAATTGAGGTTGAACGTTCGATGAAATGTAACACTTTTCAGAGCAATCGGAGACCATGGGGTCTAAAAGTGTAAAGTTTTTTCGGAAAAAAGCTCCATATATATATATATATATTCGATTTTTCGTCTACTACCAAGAAATCGTATTATTTAAAATAAAAAAAAAATCAAATTCCATAATTGAAGAAACCAAAAAATTCACGAGCAAGCCTTAATATTGAGATAGAGAGCTGTAATTTGAGGACCTTGTTCTCTTTAAGATCGATTTCAGATTGTTTAACTTAATATAATAATAAACATTATTGAGGCACCCCTTAGCGTTATGACAAGGGACTCAGATTTCGAGAACTTTAGTTTTATGAGGTCAACTTTCGATTTCGGGACGAAAATCGAAACCGATTTCGATTTTCTAACGACCAGGCTAATATATACACACATATATATATATACAGTTCGCAGGTGGCGGGTTTAATTACGACGTAACGTAAAAATCAATAAGCCTCGAGCCGTGCTATTGGTGGTGTTACAGTGACGGTGTGGCGTTCGGGAGGAAACTCGATTGTGTTACTCCGATGCACTATCAATCTCAGTCTTGACGACCGACCGCCTCCCACTCTCGTGCATTCATTCGCGTTCTCGCAACTTCGTTCCGTCTCTGTTCTTTCGCTCCCTCTTCCTCCCTCTTCCTCTCTCTCTCTCACTCTCTCGCTCCTTAATAAAGATTAATTATTCAAGCGCGCACCCGCAAACTCCACGACCACAGATGCGATATCAAGATAGCCGATGTAGTCGACGAAGGAAGAGATAGTTCACGAGCCTTATCGCCGGAGCTTTCTCTCTCTCTCTCTCCCTCTCAACCCCCTGAATCCGAACGATTTGTTAATTACCGGGCGATGACGGAAAGCTTCGTGATCTCGGGTTTTAACTCCATGACACTTCTCGACTCTTCGGAAAACACGGTTAATCCATTTTCGAATTTTCGACGAATTCGTTTTTTTTTTTTTTTTCGTAAATGAGTGTGAACATTAATGTTGGAAGAAAAAAAAACTGGTGAAGATCGGGTTGGGGGTACGCACGTGATTTCCGTTGTTGTTTTCCTTCTTTTCTCTCTCTCTCTCCCTCTCGCTCACTAATCGACATCATAACACGCGACGTTGTCACATCAAAGTACCACGTACCTCAATCAGGAGATAATATATCTCAGGCTTTTGCTTTGACTCTCACAGTTTTTAGGGATACTACCTCACCGATTGTCGTTGAAAAAAATATGAATTTTCGGGGAAAGAAAAAGAACGACAGCGACGACGATGTTCAAGCAACGCCATATAGCGAGCTCGGAAATGAATAAACTAAATATCCTGAATGTTGATATTTTTATTTTTTTAATTTCTTTTTTTGCAAAACTCGATGGAGTTACATATCCCGCGTTTATTTTCACGTTCTCTCATTCGGTTTTTTTTTTTTTTTTTTTTTTTTCACCGTAGTTTTCGAAAGCCGTGTGAACCAATCGAAGCGGGCGAGCTTTTCTCGAAGCTTTTTCATCGGTCTCACTTTGTGTGAACGACGTTCAGCGTCTCGCTCGCTCGTTCCATCTCCGGGCCGTTCCGTTAAACGTCACGAATATTGAAACGATAAAGGACAGCCCCGTGAGCACAGACAGGATATCGAAATAGGAGTGAACGCGACCCAGATCAAGCTTCGCGGCCGGGGAACGAACCAGGCCGCGAAGGCCCGCGCGAGAGAGAACCCTCCGAGTAACCAAGTTTACGAAAGTTTCGCGTATGCTGTAACTACACGGTACACGGGGCTATGTACGGGTGAAGAGCTGCAGCAGCAGCAGCAGCAGCAGCAAGGACCTCCCCACGCTTCGGCAGCGACGGTTATGCACCGTCGCGTCGACGAGGGAACGATCGAGAGACTACCAAATGTCGCCCGTGGACTTGCCTACGATAAAAGATAAGTACCCGGTACTCTACCCCCTTCCCCACCCCCCCCCGAACTGCCAGCCTGCGTACCAACTTTGCACTTGCACGAGTTCCAACAATAATTAATCGGATTTCGATGGACTTTTTCCAACGGTTGTTACATTTTTACGATTATTAGACACACCAGGTTTACATTGTCATGGGGGAGAGGGGATGTGACTTTATTATTCATTTATCGTGTTCGCTGTGAAGATATTGGCATGAGAGATGTTTTACTTTTATTTAGCTTTTATCAAAAACATTCACGAGGACCTTGGAATCAGTGATGTCCAGAACGAAGTGAGCCGATTCAGCGAAAAATATTCAACTAGAATGGTAAATCCTGTTTAGAGAAGACGGCAACGAAAGAAGGCCGGAGACACACGAGCCAAATGATTTTTATACGATTCAGGACTCTGAACTGAACACAAAAAGAAGAAAGAAAAAAAACAGCAACACCCTAGGAATGAGCATCAATGGATTCCAACTGGCACCAACCGAAACACATACGACCAACAATATTGCCGAATCTTATGGAATTGACAAATTGCAATTATAACAAAAACAAAGTAGCAAACGATGATTCGTTAAGTTTTTTTTTTCAAAACAATTGTTCATTCCTCACGACTATGGTGTAATATGAAAATTTTAAGTGAAAATTAATGAAAAACATTCAAGATTTTCAGTTGCAAGTGCGTTGATTCGAAAATCGAATTAGGAAAAAAAATGAATACCGTTGAGTTGTAAATAAGTAATGAAAGTTTTTGGAAATTATCGAAAATCCGTGCTACAAATGTTACAGTGGGCTGTAACCGGTCGATGAACATTTCAAAGTTCGCTGATAAGACGAGTATTCGCAATACTGACGTTAATTTAAATTATCGAGTAGCAAAGTGTCATCGAACAATAACGTTGTGTTTAATAAACGTGATGAAAATTCATCGAACATTTCAGTTCGTGACTGTTTATCGTTCGTCGATGCGTGAGTCGAAAACGAATTTCCAACCCGTTGAACCATAAAAATAACAAAAGTCTTTGCACAACGAATAATCGTGTATTATTTTAATTAAAGTTACAACTACATATTTTCGACTGTAATCTCACAATTGTTAAATCGAACTATCGAACCGTGTAGAGCAAGCGTGGAGCGTTATCGAACCAAGTGACACAGATTGAAATTCGTTAATGAAGGTTAATGAGCGTATATCCGCTAATTGGAAATGATATTTCGCAACCTCGTATATATATATACAGGGTGTTCCACCCTAACTCGACCGATCTTGAATATCTCGATTATTTTTGACGATAGAAATAAATTGTTATCGGTGAGAATTGTTTGACGTCATGGGCAACATACTTTTTCGAACAAACTTTTGCCTTCAAGGCCATATTTTCTTGAGATTTCAAGGTCATTGATAATTTTAATCCTAGACCGGTACACATTCCGGTCATTTCCGACAGCATTACATTTGGGTCATTCATTATCCCGAGACTTCTTCTATATGCATGATATTTACATGATTTAATGTATATACAGGGTGTCCCAGAGAACTGGGCCGAGCTGTAGCCGCTCTCTTGGGTCAAAATTAAAAGGCATAAATCGCTACAAATTTTTATGAAACTTTTGTACATTTTCGTGCATCGGTCCAGTTGCAAGGTGCAATTTCACTTTTTTTTTAACGTTAAACTCTGATTTTTAATACATCAATCGATGCAGTTTTTAACTCTTTACAAAAAAATATCAATAATGTTTTGCGCAAAAATGGGTTAATTTCAGTAATGTTTTAACTTTAAATTAGATTGAAATAGTTTTCAACGTTTCGATACACTTATTATTGGACGACATTTTCACAATAACATTTTTTTACAATATTTAGGACTTTGCTTGTCTCCAATTTTCTAAAACTATCCGAAAATCGTAAAATAAAAAGTATTTAATACATTCAACAATTGCCTTAAAAAAATATATATATATATATATATATATATATTTACACCCATTTTTCCGAGTGCCGAAATCGGTGATGATAACCCCTTTAAAAAAGAACATTCGCGAGTCCGTCGAGAGTGCGATGACATTGGTCGTGCATTGAAAATTTGACAAACGCAAAACGAACAAACACGTCAGACTTATATTCACGAATTTATCGTCGCGGACTGTATACATCCGGATTCCTTTTGTGTATCGCGAATGGTGTGACAAATTTCGCGGTGGTAAAAGTCGACGTTTACGCGACATGAGACACCGACGTGGCTACTTGGGCGTTTCCTCGAGTTGGCTCTGCCACGAGTTTCTGTATTTCTTACTCGGGCTTGTGCTGTTAACTAATGCGAGTTATTTCGTGTCAGCCGGCAGCGACGAGGACGATGCTGGGACTGCTGGTTACTGCCAGCTATGCGAGCGTCACACCATGTGTCGCTTTCCGGTACGTTCTCGTATACTCTTCACACACAGACACAACACACAAACACACACAGAAACACAAACGGAGGTGCAAATCCTTTAAACTATACATTACAAACATCGTGGTGGGCGAAGATATATATATATATATATATATGTATATGGAATAACACACCACGACAAGCGCGACACCACACACACACACACACACACACACACAAACATAACCAAACCCTCCGTGAAAAAGCTTTTTTTTCGCTACTCGACCGGGGCCGACTCATCCACCCTGATGCTCATTCGTTCGTCAACAAAAACCTACATTTTTCCAACCCGACGATCACCGACGATCCGTCTCAACGAAATAATATTCATGCGTCACACGTATTATATATATATATATTCGTAGGTTCACGAAAATAACCCCCACAACTGTCTTGCAGACGAATTCTGATAATCGTTTATTTAGTTTTTGAGGTTTCTTGAGTTCGATGATAATCGTAAAATTGAAATTCTTGGAATATTACACGATCGTGTATGTTCGTCTGTCTCACCCGATTTTCTCGGAAATCGTGTGAACGTGGAAACTTTGAATTTGGAATTATGATGTAACTCGTTGAATTACAAATTTTGCACCGGTTAACGCTTTGGAAATGTTTTTATGAGAACTGAAGAGGGGGTTAGGTTGGTCGAGATTTTTCTTTGAATTTTATGAGGATGATTTGAAAGAGCTTTTTTATGTGGGATATGAAAATATTTTTTTTTTTTCAACATTTTTAACTGCATATTTAGAAAGCCAACTTATTTCCGAATCTACTGGGGGTAAAATTATGTTTTTTTTAAGCAGATGATAAGCCTTGTTCGAAGTTTACAGGAAAATTATGTAAAACGTTTCCAGGTCTTATGGATTCCTGGAAATGAATTCTGGAAAATCATAATTTTATTTGCGATCGACTGCGATAACGCGATAAACGTCCAGTAGGTGGAGAGAAAGATATATAGAGTGCGAAACTCTTCGCACTCAGGTAGAACTCGCACTTGACAACTTGAAAAAAAAAAGTTATCACACATCAAAATAATTAAAAATATCTTAATTAATATTTAGTAGAATGGATGAAATAGGTGAATAATAGAATTATCATAATGAAGCTAGAATATTTTTCGTAGCGTGCAAAATACATGCTTGAAACACGATCATCGTCAATCATTCTGGCAAATTTGAAAACACTGAAAAAAAATCATAAGAAATGAAAGTTCTTTACACAGTCACGTTATATATATTTTTAACCATAAAATTATGTGCACCATTTTTTTTTTTTTCACGTTTCACCGCCAATTATGAGCACGAAATTTATATTCCCGAGTCAAAATCAAATGTCCGAAAATCAAACGACTTGGAGATCACTGATCGACGAAAAACCCAGCTATACATATACGTTTTCATTTTTATATAAACGTTCGATCGAGTTGGAACAAAAAATGTGAAGAAAGAAAAAAAAATAAATAAAAAAAATTGGAAGCTACGTGAAGCAACGGTGTGCATGGACCGGTCCATTATCTCGGTTATCCCTTTCCATCGGCCATTTTTCGATGCAACCCCCGTCGAGTTATTTTATCCACCTGACTGAGCCTCTTCACCGGACGGTCACGGTCTGCGCTTTCGCGTCAAAGAGCCAAGCCAGCTTCTTCACCGTCCACCCCGTATCCCGTTTGTCGGCAGGAAAAAAGCACCCCCTCACCCTCCCTTCACTCCCCTCACCCTCGTTCCATACCGTCAGAACAAACACACGTTACACGAACGAGATATACCGGCGCGCAAGGCACAAATGTGTAGTTTATCGCATTGGGTTATGAGCTCATGGACTTCGTATACAGGGTGTCCCAGGGGAACTGGGCCGAGTTGTAGCGCTAAAAATATTGAAGATGAAGAAAATTGTCTTGGATCAAAATTAAAAGTCACGAAGCGCCTACATATTCCTATGCAAACTTTTGTGCACTTTTGTGCATCGGTGCAATTGCACTTTTCTTTTTTTTAACCCTTTCACGGTAATACGTGAGGTCGATTCGCACCCAGGCCGAAATTTCAAAGTTCCCGCATTTTTGAACTAGGCTGTGCAGTATTTTTTTTTCGTCGAAGGCACACTCTTTAGCTTTAATTTCCTTCTTTCACAATGTCGATACGACAATTTGTCGGGTTGGGCTCGAAACTCGAAGGACGAGCAACGTTCGGAAAGGCCAAAATTCGGTACGCGCAATGCTCGGGACGAAAATGCTCGGAACGGTCAAAAGTTGGAATATTATATATATATAGGTATAGTTGCGTACCTCGTCCGCCAGCCGTGAGACTACACTGCCCGACTTTCGAGCTTTCCTATGCGTAAACTATCAATGTTAGATACATGCCGTCGTGGACTCTTTTTTGTAGAAAATTTAATTCTCTACAACATATTGTTCGTGTAAACTTTTGGTCTATACAGCGTTGTTCAGCCAGCGTTTGGACGGGAAAGTAAAAATTTATTGATTTTCTTCAATTTTTTCATCTTACCACTATATATACCTATATTTATACGTATTCCGAATCTCGACCGTTCCGAGCATTGTCGTTCCAAACATTGCGCGTTCCGAATTTTGGTTTTTTCCGAATTCGAGCCCAACCCAAACATTTTTAGTCGGCTGTTCGAAGGTCGCGGCCGAATGTTGTCGTGAAACATATAACCTCAAATATAATCCATCGATGTTCGTTTCGCGTTCGTTACACAGTTCGACGACGAAGGACCGAAGTGTCTCAATGTTGAAAACGGCGATCTCGATCCCGAGGAGATAGTTTCCATCGTCCACCAGCACAACGTACAACGAAACAACATTGCTCGGGGTCTCGAGACTCGTGGCAATCCCGGACCTCAGCCACGATCCAGAATTATGATGGAACTCGTACGTAAATATATCACACACACATATATGTTATATATATATACGTGGTTCCCTTACACCACCTGGTCCATTCTCGTGTACCATTTTCACTGTCGTCTTTGCATATATATGGGACGTTCCATGCCAAATCACCGAGGTTCTCACGTGACCCACAACTTTGGCCAGAACTTTTTGAACCGCGTGTTTGAAAAACTTATGGTCGCATGGTTGAAAAAGTTTCGGTGGCAACTGAAACTATTTCAAGTTAAGTGTCCACAATTGTTAAATTTGATGAAACCTACTCATTTCATGAACTCGCAGTTAGTCGAAGTTTATTTTTTCACATGTCTGTTCGTACAATTATCATTCCTTGCTGTTAATTATACAAAGATCAAATTTGGAAGGAAACATTTTATCGTGAAGACTAACTTTTTTCCGGAATCAAAAATAATCAAGAATGAAAAATTTGTTTGATATTTTTTTTTTTTTTTAAAGGTAACAACTCGACCAGCTTATGGGATATTCAAATTGATCATACTTACAAATACTTCTGTGACCTTTACCATTTTCACTAAAATGGTAATAAAATGTTTTTTCCGATAAGTTACGAAATAGCATGGATAAAATGACGTGTGGATTGAGCATGTAAATTTTTTATGGAAATCAAAAATGATATTCACTTAAAAAATAAACCGTACAACTGAAAAAAATTTCAAAATTCAGTTGGAAAACAGTTCTCATAATTTTCGACTCCTTTTCGAAGGATTTGCCAAAAAAAATCTAACATTTGGAAAAAAAAAATTCAATCTTGGCCATTATTCCCCCAAGTCACGAGCATTCCAAAAAACAAAATCAAAAGTTTCCAAAAAAATGCATAACTTTAGAACCGTTTGAAAAAAAAAAAACAACAAAAAAAAAGATTTGAAAAAAAAAATCATACTCCTTTGAGTTAGTAAAAAAACCATGAAAATATGAGTCAAATAAAAAAAAACGTTCGCGTGTCAAAACCTCGGTGATTTGTCACGGAGTGCCCCATGTATATTCGAGTTGACGGGGGAGCTCGGGTTAGCGGTGGCAGATGGAAAATTCTTCGGTCGGTACTTCACGGTCGGATCCCGACCCTCGGGGAAGGCGACGAATCCTTCAACGTCCTCGTTCCACGAGAACCCGCCGCTGCCACCGTCGAACCCTTTCCCCTCCCCCATCGCCCATCATCGTCTCTCCCACGTGACGTTCTCTCTGTGCCCCGATGAAAAATCGTGAAATTTCGCTATGATAATACGAGCCTCTCACCCCCCATCCTCGGCTCTTTCGGTCTGCCCCGATATTTCCGTTTGGCGAATGATCCGGCTCCGCGTGACGAATCAGACGTGGGACGGAGAACTCGCCCGACTCGCGAGAAGATGGGCCCTGCAGTGCCGACCGCACATCAAGGACGAATGCCGAGACGTGGGCAAGTTTATTGTGACATTTTTTTGTTTCCATGCCTCTCTCGCCTCGTAGCGTAGAATGTTGCAGGATTTCGCACTTTCCAATCGAATTATAGTCTCATTTTCTTCGTAACAGAGCTCATTGTCAGATGAGTGTCGGTTTTGTTTTTTTCTACGCTCTCTGGCCATTGTGGCAACCTGTAACGTGAATAAAAAAAACAAGTTTTCTGTAATTTTCGTATAAACAGTTGAATAATAGGTTACCATAAATTCATTTAACCGATGCATCCCAAATATCCACACTCATCCAAGAATGTAGGCTCTGTTACGAAGAAGATGAGACGTTAGAATTGAAAATCCCTTGAGTCTCGTACGTTCCAAAAGCTACGACAAGTGAAAAATGTTGTGATAAATATCACAGCATTCAGATGCTCTGCATGGCTATGAAAAAAAATTCGAAATGATAGCCAAGTATGAGTATTTTATGAATTTAAAACCGATTTCAAATTTGGATCGATCATGTCACGAAACAAAAAAGTTTACTCTCCAATTTTTTTAGGTGTTTCAGCCCCCTCAATGGAATTTCCGTTTACCATGGTTCACTGACGTGAGCGAAATTCTCTAGTCTTGTTTCCGCGAAAACATTCTAACGCCTGCCAATCTATTTTTCAATGTTTCAATACCGGCCCAGCTGAGCGCGCGCACGCGCGACGTTGGCCAAGCACACATACCGAGTGATTCGTTAAAAAAAAAAACCTCACGTAGATGAAACTGTTAACGCAGCTTTCGGCACCCGTGAAAAAATGTGGGGAAAAACGAAATTCGCGAAAAAAAAATTTTTTTTTAAAACGAATACCGCGAAAGGGATAGTTGATGGAGCTGTCGGAATGGAAAAAAAAAATAGAAAAAAAAAAGGGACGACACCTCAATCCCATCGCGCAAACCCCATTAACGCTCACTCGTTATGGCCCGCCCGCAAAAACGAACGTGCGAGCGAGCGAGAGAAAACTCGGTGACGTTAAATCCCGGATTATTATAAAATATTCGAATCCATTAAGTACGAATCGAATGAAAACTAATTCATTTCATCGCAATCGGAAAATTGTGCGCGATTGCGCGAATAAATTCGTTTCCAATGAAATTTCCATTGGCTCGGGAAACGATTTCCACCACCGGCGTAGCCCGCTTTCCCGTCCCGCGAAGAACCCCGAAGAGCTATCTCGTGTTCTCGATCGACGCGTTTGTCCCCGAATCCGAATCTCGACGATTTGTCCTACATACGCATATATATATATATATGTATATATGTATATATGTATGGGGATAGACGCCTCAATTCGAATGGGTCAAAACAGTCACCCCATCGGAAATGGTCGTCGATTTTTTTCATTTCAGTTTCGGATAATCCAAAAACATCTCCTGATTTTTTCCAAAGTTTTCACCCATCACCCCTTCGTTTTACAAAAAAAATGTAAAACGTACAAAGTTGAAGGAAGCATCGTGCCGTTTTTTTTTTTTCTTTGTTCAATGATAAAGTGTTTTTCCGTATTCCGTATGAAAAAGATGAAGATTCTTTATAATTTTAAAATCTCATCTTTATTGGTAATATTTATTTATTTTTTTTTTTTTTCAATTTTTGATGAAAAAGTCGAAGTATCGATTTTTTATTCATGAGATTCATTCATCATTTTTTTTTCGTTTCGAGAGAAAACATTGTTATATATTTCAAGTTTTTCTGACCTTCGACAGTTTCGAAATATTTTTGAAATAAAAAAAATATATATATATATTTCGCCGATAAACGTGCCATTGTAAAATCACAAAGGATTATCATTTTTGTTTATACACAATACGAATGAAATAAAAACGTATCAATTAAAAAAAAAAACTGCACAACGAATGTTTTCACTGATTCCGTTGTATTTCACATTTTTCCAGAGGGGAGGGTGTCGGGGGGAATGATTTTGAGAAAAGAATCCGAGAACATTTTTGAATTATCCGAAATTGGAAAAAAATAAATTGACGATCATTTACGAATGGGAAGGAGCTTCGACGACCATTCGAATTGAGGCGTCTTACCCCATATATATATATGTATATATACCCATATACATACACCGTACTCCTGCACCAATACGCGTGCTTGTACAGCATCTACATAGCGTAATATCACTCGCGTACCGACACGGGCGGTGCGGGGCGATGGAGCAGCAGGGGGGGGGGGATGCACGCCCGTGTTATGTAGCTGCCGAGCTTCGGAGCTTCTCGCCAGCTCGATATCGAGTAAGGTATATCGAATATCGATCGAATAGTCTTCTAACCGTTTAACCGGTGTATTAGCATGGCTATTATCCGGCTATTCGCGAGAAATTCCCCCTCTCGCTCGCACAATCACCCACCGCGCTTCTTGACTCTAAACCACCCCCCGCCCGGCCCTCCCCCTCTCAGCCCCCGTACGCCATCTTCCAAGCTCCGATCTTCCGCCACAACCCTTTCCCCATCTTTCTCTCGCGCCTCGCTTTACCGTACTTTCACGAATATCCTCTCGATCTGCACCATTCAGACATTTATTCCCACGATGAGACCGAGAGGAAACCCCTTTACCCCCTCGACCCTCGCCCATCCTTCGATTCCAACCCAACGACTGCTGAAACGACCGGGGCTGGTTGTAACATTTTTCTCAAAAATTTAAATATTCGATTCACTAAATACATTCATTATCTCTTTATGGAATAACGAAACGAAATAATCGAAAGAATAAACGGTGATGACTATTGAAAAATGATGAAAAAATATTGAATTAATTGAAAAAAAAGTGATTTATGAAAATCTACACTCGCATTGTCTTCACAACAAAACGTAACAACAATCAAATACCCAATAACACACTCAAAGTCTCACCCTGCGGTCTTACTTTCTTATTTCGAGATCTACGCACTATTGGAAGTTACCACTGTGACATCTAGCCCCGGTCAGCCGTACCCGCGTTCCTTTTCTTTGCCCAACCCCCGGAGATCTCTCAATCCATCGTCGTTGATCTCTCTTTTCCGATACGATGCTCATCTCGTATATCATATGTGGTCTGAATGTTATGTTATTTTTTTTCTTTTCTTTTCTTTCCATGTATATATATTTTTCCATCACAGAGCGTTTCGCCGTCTGGCAAAACGTGAATACCCTCGATTTGGACAACGGCATGGAGATAAGCGATATCGGCGCGAACGAAGACCCCCAAGGCCACGCGGACGACGGCGGGATCGTCACAAACACGACGGAATTCATGCGCATACAATATCACGTTACATCGTGGCTCGACGAGGTCGAAGATTTCGACGCTGCGAGGGTCGGGTAAGTCATTGCAACCATTGGACGTCGACGATATGTGTCCACTTCGGTTTATCATGATTTTTCTAAATTTCTTACAGTTTTTACCAGAGCTTGCATTATTATTGGTTACCAAAAAATGCGACGCAGTTAGGTAGCGTTTGATTTTCTCATTTTTTGCGTTTAAAACAAAAAATAACAATAATTTCTTTTGGTTATTATTTCAAATAATAGAAATACATTTTTGGCATGAAAAAAAGCTGCAGATTGAAAATTGCAGTGTCTCACCATAAAGCAGATTCCTCTATGAGGAAGCAGCAATGATAATGATAATGTTGATTCCAAGGATAGACGTGAAGCGTGGATATTGTTAAATAAATTCGAATGATTATTCTTGATAACATATATTTAACGTTGAAATTTATTTGAAATTTCGAACAATTTTCATGCATTTACATTGAATCTTATATTCGAATAATGATTCCACACAGGCAAAAGATGTCTATAAATAATTAAATGAAAGATCATTCGAATGAAAAGCAGGAAGATGAAATATTCAAAAAAAAAAAAATCATATTTTTCTTAGCAATTTTTTTTTTTAAATTCATTTTTCCAACTCTACTCGATCAATCTAGCTGAGACTTTTGGAACATTTGTTCGCTGTAATGAATTGAATTAACGCGGTAAATTTGTCCGACGTTATGAATCATAAATGTCGTAGCACCTTCTTGGTCGCATTTCTGGTTTTGCTACACTCGGAAGTGAGTCGGGCGTTGGGCGAACCGTCGCAATGGTCTCGGTTGACGCATTTATTACGCAGCGCACAGACAAGTCGGGGAGCTCGGGTACAGCAGTCAAAATGTCAGAGAACACAGAACCGGCAGATGGATTAATGACAAAAATAATAATATCATTTTTTGTTGAGGGATTCGGGCTACTTGTAACCGCGAAAAAAAAAAAAAGCCTTTTTCGGGATTTTTTCGAAACGGGTTTTGTGATCATGGGAAAGATGTTTTCTCATATGGATAATCAATATTCAGAGAAGGTGCAGTGAATTTTAAATTGAAAAATAATAATAATTGCAAAATAATAACAATCGATCGTTGGTTTTCAATTTGTAGGTCGTAATTGAAAAATTCAGTTTCTCCGGGATTCGTTTAATGTTGAATTG
The DNA here is from genome assembly GCA_963662125.1 of Diplazon laetatorius. Lineage (NCBI taxonomy): Eukaryota > Metazoa > Arthropoda > Insecta > Hymenoptera > Ichneumonidae > Diplazon > Diplazon laetatorius. The sequence continues at coordinate 810,548 of OY759159.1, forward strand.
TTCATGTTTTTACAATGCAATAATTGCACAGAGACTAGACTTGTTTTCACGTTCCGCGGCGATTCGACCGTCGCGTTGTATTTTTAACTCCCGACCGAAAAGTTAGGGAGTTATTAATGGACTGCACTGCATTTTCGTTGAGACTTTTCAACTGCAATATTTATAATCCTATTCTTGATTGTTCTATCTGAAAAGAGGAACCGTGCTATAGTTCAAGTTCTATTTGGGCTGAATTATTTTTTTAATGGTTTTTCGTAGTGGTAGAAAAAACTTGAAACTTGTAATTTTTCATCCTTTGAATCGTCGATAGTGATAACGAAGCACATGCACATGTCTGCAAAATTCGGGCTTATATCTAAAACCAGTCTCAAGTTATACACGTTTGAATTTTAGGAGGCCATGACATAAACACACACACATACACCCGGACGTTTTCTACGAATGTATTATCGGGAAACGTTTCGGAAAATTCTGAACGCGGTGACATAAACATCTCGAAAAAAAAAAAAAGATCTCAACACAACATAGAGCTTCATCTGTGAAAAAGCAAGAAGTCAAGAGTTGTCGCGTGGTTATAGTTGGTTATACGGTCTGATTATGATCATTTTGTTAAAAGAGTTGTGACGTTGTCGACATGTTCAATGTTATTTAATCTCGATGTACTTCTTACGTTGTGAAAAGACAAATGTTAGATTTGTACAGATGTGTCTGGTAATTGAGACAACCGGATCGGCCCGGAGGCGATTCAAACTTTGTTCCATCGCATTTACCTCGGTCACAGAGACACTGCAAACAAAACCATTATCCACAAACCCATTCAAAACTTCTTCAACTTAAATTTTCATCATTTCATGATTTTTCATTTGTTATATTTCATATTTTCAATTTGATCTTATAAATCTAAAAATTTATCTTGTTATACGTGTGACCGATTACCCAAACAAATGTTCCATGAATAAGATACCCGAAAAAAAAAAAAACGATTGAGTGAAAAAAAAAAATGGTCACAATGAAAAATCTGAAAAGATGAATAACGATTATAATGACATATAAATGAATAACCACGTCGATTCATCTCCGACATTTAATTCCAAGAATAATTCTCATTCTCGACGGATTATCCAATTAGTTCAATCAAAATAAACTTCACTTCACCCTACAAATTTCATTGCAATTAATACGACTGTAAAAACCGTTTTCAACGATCGAATTACACGATAATTGATAATTACAAATCTCACATGGTTTCCAGAACAAATTTATTACGTTCTCAACGTTGATCGATCGAAGGTTCTTCGTGATCGAATGGTCGTTGATTCGTTCGACAGTCGTAGCGATGCGCAGGGGAGGGGGTAAAGGGGTCACGAAACGTCCAATGATTGGTCTTGGGTCTAACATCGACAATCGAACGTCTCGAACTCGATATCGGAAGCTATTGTTCTCATGAAAAATACTTTTTCCAAGCATCGTTGAACAATTTGTTATCGTTGTTGGACAATCTGTGGAAGGATTTTCGACCGATAACCGACGTTGAAAACTCGAGATCAAGATTATCGCGATTGGATAATCCGTTAATTTTCCAGATTGGTGGACATGAGGATGGAGAATGAGACGTCATACGTGGCAATAGCCGGGGCGATGATAAATCGGGTGGGTTGCGGCCGAGCGGTTTACACCGTGACCACGGATGAGATCATCGACGAGGTCGAGGACGGCCGGTCCGAGTTCTATCCCTACGGGGCCACGATCGACGATCAAGTCCCGAGCAACAAGAATGTCACTAACAACGTTCAACGGTTTGACGTGCTCGTCTGCAATTACGGGCCTATCGATCGTACGACACCCCACAAACTGTACGATTACGGCACTTTGGAACCCTGTCCCGACGGATCTTCACCCAGTTTGAAATACGATCATCTTTGCGGTGAGTATTGCTAATAATAACAACGTTTTTTTTTTTTTTTTTTTACAACCGGACCGGACTGCACATCGATTTTTCGGATTTTTTTCATTGTTATTGTAATTAATTTTTTTCGTCATGTACAGTTCGACCTCGGAATAAGAGACTCGGCAATAAGAGACTTTCCCCAGTTTCTCACTCGAGCGCTTTCCCCACTCCCACTCGAATTTGTTCTTTTAAATTTATAATTCCCATAAAATCCAAACGTCCCTATGGATTTTGGGATCCATAGGGACCCCAAAATCCATATTTTGGGGTCCCTATTTTATGGTATGGTATCGAATTTGGAGAACAAATTCGATACCAAACAACTGTCGATAGTAATGCAACTTTTTTTACTAATTTTTAGCCCGGAATGTCGGAAATTGTGGAAGCCAGAGCACTTTCATTGATTTTTCGAAAAATTCCAAAACGACATAAAATATTAATGGCTCTATGGATTTTGCCGAAATTCAATTAGAAAATTCCGCCAGCTAGAGAGCGTACAGCATTTTTTTCACACCTTTGAAAACGCTTTAGAACAAAATGGCACTGCATAGATTTTTTTTTTAAATTCAGTAACAAGCATCTCCTTATAGTCATTCAACATCCTACTGAATTTGAGCTCGATATATATATATATATATCATACATATATATCATACATACATATGTATTTTTTTTCACGCCAGAGGTGAAAACATTTTTCCGTTGTTGCACAACGAACACGTTGATCCTATTATCGTAACTCGTAAATTCTTCGTTGTGCAGTTTTGCGTCGCATCATCGTGTATTCTTTCGTCTCACACACGTGTACTTGATGCCACCCACACACTTACACACACACAAACACACACGTATACTCGGTACTCGCGCTGGTGGGGTTCGATAACCGCATTGGATGATGATTCGCTTGTGAATTTTTCAGTGAAGACGGAAGAGCTTCGAGACTTTTTGCCTCGGGACAGCGAAGATCGTAGTGGTGAAGAGCCAGGGCGAGATCCAAGCTGGGGCGTTATTGTTGGATCCGGCGATGGTGAAGCAGAAAGGAGAAGCAGCAGCAGCAGCAGCAGCAGCACCAGCAATTCCGGTGTTTCGATTGCTTTGCGGGAAAGCACAAGCGCCACCACCAGAAGCACGAGCTTCCGAGCTCTAGCCCCGTTTCTGTCGCTCGTACTCCTCCACATAATTACGAAGGCTCCGGGTGCTCGTTGTTGCTGGAGCTGTTGAGCTCCTCTCTCAGACTCGACCTATCTTTTCTTCAACCGCTCACTCCCCACCTCACTTCAACGTATTCTTTCCACTCACACGAATCCTCGCCACATTCACACGAAAATACAAAAGCTCAACGCGCGCACACACACACAAACACAAAGACTTTGGACATCTCTCACTCACACACACACATTAACCAACGCGAAAACAAAACGGCAAAAAAAATTTCACCCTCGTCCGACAATGATTTATCACAATAAAAAAACAACAGCAATGTATACATACGATCGCGATTGATTGCGTGATTTTTTTATTTATCTTGCCTCTGAGTGTCCGACAGATTTTATTGAAGATCAGCGAGTGGGATGAAAATTGCAGTGAGATTGCACACAGAGTGCGATGGCCACTATCTTTGAATTTATTTGGTTGTCATTGGACGATATTCGTGACATTCACATGTAAATTTTGGGTTTTCACGTCAATTAAGCGAGGTAAGTGAAACAATTTTTTTTTTTTTTTTTTTTTTTTTTTTTTTTTTGATAATGTTCGCCCAGTTGTAACTGAAAATTTGTACCGAGTCGCATTGCGGAAGCCAAAAGTTTTTTTTTTTACTTCGCTTCAACATTTTTATTTCATTCGGAAATACTTTTTATTCTTTCTCAAGGATGTATGACACATGAGTATCGAAAAAATTCGAGTAATATGTTAATATCCATAATCTTACATCGCTCGCACGTAATTTTTGGGAATGAAAATCGTCGACGATGTAAAACCGGAAAAATTGAACCCAATCGAAAGCAATGAAATGCAGAATTTTTGGTATTTGAAAAAAAAAAAAGTTTAACCTTACGACTCGTTGAATTTGTGTGTCAAATAAATATGAATGAAAAATTGTTTCGTGCAATAAATTTATGATTACGATTGATTGAAATTACGGAAATTAGTTTTTGGGACATTTTTTTTTTTTTTCACGATTCAATTTTTCATCTATATCAAGAACATCAATGATGAAGAAATATTTGCTTCGTTAATTTTCACGAATTGACCGAGCAATTGATTAAATCAATATAACAAGGGTGTTCTGCGTCAAAGCACGTTAAAAAACATCATACAACGAAAATACTATGAAAATTGGTTTTTATTCAAATTTACAGAGATTTCCCATCCCTCCCGGACCAATTTCAACGACCACGATCATACATTTATCTGCCGAAATCGAAATCACAAGCGTGTACAAAATAATTTTTTCATGAAACTAAATGCACCGATCGATCGTCATCGACTTTTATGAAGATCTTGGTTACGTGTTGCGATGAAATTCAATTTCATATAATTACCGAGGCCGTTTGAAAAATCGTTTGCCAACTCATCCGGTTTTGCGTCCAATTAAAAAGAAGAAAAAATATATATATATATCTACCTCTCTCTCTCTCTCTCTCTCTTTCTCTGTCTCTTTCATGGGTCTCCGTTGCTCTCGTTGCGAATGCCAATGGACTCGAAGTAGTGAATGTGGGTAGCGTGTGATCGCACTGGCACGGCGGGGCCCACCCCCGACCTTGTACCGGCAAACCATTATCACGCTCAAGGGGCGTGAAATCGATTTCCATTCGATCAATTCACAGTACGGACTTGCTGCTGCTTGCCACGTTCGGAAAAAAAAAAGTTTGCCCGAGCAATTAGTCGGCCGGGTCGGCTAAGTCATGCGAAAGTACATGGAGCCTCTCGCCCTCACCCTTTCGACGATATAACTGTTCGCCTCGCCATCCACCCCCCGCCCGCCCCCTCGCGCCCTCCGGGGGTGCACCGGGCCCGCGAGAGGAGCGAACGAAAATGCTCGGGCTAAAAGATTTACGAGAAAAATCAGGCATTAACTTTTGCAATAGAGAACTCACGATAGTGCACTCATCCACTGTATTACGTTTTCATTTTGTTCTATTTTTCTTTTATTTTTATCATTATTTTTCCATGCTTTACATTTTTTTTTTTTTTTTTTTTTTTTTTTTTTTTTTTCGATTGTGCCTCCGCCCAATCGAAATTGGGAATTAAGTACCGACGGTTCGAGGGAAATATGTGTCTGTGGGGAAGGACGCCTCCGTTCGAATGGGTCGGAACCCTCAACCCTCGGGGAATGATCGTCAATTATTTTTTTTTTTATTTTCAAGCAACCCAAAAAATTGCCCCTAAAAAATGTTGAACATTAAAGATTAGAGAATGATCGATTGATGTAATTTTTTCGTATTCCGTATGGAACAAAGAATGAAGATTATAATTTCAAAATGGCATCTTTATTAATGATATTTATTTTTCTCGATTTTTTCATTTTTTAAATTATTAAATTGCAAGATATCGATTTTTTTTTCATAAAAGTTATTTATTTTTTAATAATTTGATCAAACGAGAAAACCTTGTTGTGTTGAATGTTTTTTTTTTTTCTAATCTTAATACTTTCGAAAATTAAAAAATAAAAGATAGATATGAGCATTGAAGATGCCGTTCTGAAATTATAAAGAATCTTCATTTTACTTTATGGAGAATACAAAAAAAAATTCATGAATTAGAAAAGCGATACTCCAACTGTTTTCTCTAGTTTTCGATGTATTAATTTTTTTTTCAGGAGGGTGGTGGAGGAAATTTTTGAAAAAAAAATCAGGGTATGTTTTCAGGTTGCCCGAAGCTGAAAAAAAAAACTTGACGACAATTTCCGAAGGGCCAAGGGTTTGGACATATTCCAATCGAGACGTCTTTTCCCGTAATAAGTGTTCCAATGTAAATGCATCCAAAACTTCGGTTCTATTTTTGTTTCTTATAATCGGCGATAATTTAACTGGCTAATTTTCCATTTTTAAATACGGAGTGTTTTAGTCGTTGTTATCGATCATTCGTTATTGGATTCGAGAACTTTCTCCCGCTCGATCAGCTCGAGTATTCCCGTTTTCATCTCGACGAGTGCCTCGTACTCGGTCAGTCCCATGCGTCGCTTGTTGCTGATGTCGTAAGTGGCTTCCTCGCTATCGCTGTGCTCGCCCCTCGTGCCGCGCACCTGAAGATCGTAAGTTCCGGCGATTCTCACGAGCTCGTCGTAATCGGACGATAGCTTCGGCAGTTTGAGATGTACCGAGGCACGAACCGTCGTGCCAAGATTCGTCGGACAAAACGTGAGAAATCCGAGTCTCTTGTGACGTGAGAATTCCAGACGATCGCCTATGCGCATCATCGCGTCGACCAAACGACGATAGGTCGAACTCAGATCTCCGCCCTGTTCCATCGATATAACCCGCATGTGATCCTCCTCGTTGCACCACACGAGAAACGTTTTTTCATCGTTGAAAAATATTCCTCTTCCTGTGAAACAACACTCGTCAACGTGAATCATCGTGGGCAAAAAAAATATTTTATACGGGGATGGGCATTCATTCAATGAAAATGTATTTCAAATACTTTTTCGAACAAATAATTACAATCAATTGTCGAGCATGAACCAATATTTTCACATTTACGTAATAATTATCACCCAATTCACGTGAATCAGTGTTTCACGATTAATCAAAATATTCAATGAATCTGTAAAATTTTATTATCATTTGGCACGAAAAGTATTTCCCATGTATTTGCATTGAGTCGAATGTCCATCAAATTGTATTTAATAGAGTTTGGATACTAAACTGCAAATTGTATTCAGTAGAGTTTTTGTAAAAAAAATTTTTTTAAATTGAACCGAATCCCCAATCCGCTGAACAGCTAGCACATGTAGTTTTTTTTTTGTTCTTTCCATTTAATCGGCATTGTGAAAAAAAAACTCGTAAATTGTGAAATGGTAGCGATAAAAAATTGTGGAATAAACGAATTATCGTAACTTTTACGGCAGAGCCTTTGACGCTTGGAGCAAATCCGTTATGTTTTACGATACTTTACGATATCAAGCTGAAAAATTGGATTTTATCACAGTGAAGAATTTTTTTTTTTTTGCTCTTCAAACATGTTGAAAAAACGCCCGAGCCGAGATAGATGGTTGAAGTAATCGTTGAATAACGAAAAAAAAAAAAAAAGATGTTGAAAATAGTATAGCATCACGTTGTACGGTTCAATTTTGAAATCAAACGAGCCACTCTGTCAAATCGATTGAAGCTATTTGAGTTTCCGAATCGTTTTCCGCGTGTCCGAATAAACCGCCACTACCGAGTAATTTATTTTATTAACTTCGGTTGAATTTTTCAAAAAAAAATGCGTTTCGCACTATTTCATATCGACGCGAATTTTTTTCGGCCGTCAATATTTGCGGAAATTGTTTTTTTTTTTTCTACGCGCCCGTGTGAAATTTTTATTTACAGAGAGAAAAAAAAAGAGAGACGGAGAATTACGGAAAATGGTTTTTTCAGTGTATTCCGATAAATTCACGAGCTATTTGACAATTGAGGGGAAAAAAAAAATTCCACACGATAATTTGGCACGCCCGATGAAAAAAAAAAAAATAAGCAAAACATTTGCTTCTTTCATGTTACAAATCTAAAATGCATTGCCACGAACGAAAGCGTCGAACCAATGGACAATTTATAGGCACCCCAATTCCACAACATAACCTCGCCTCGTTTTCGTTTTCACGAAAGCGTGAGAAACAATAAATTTGCAGAAGGAAAATTGATCCGAAAGACTGCGAGCTCGGCTCGGTAGTTGCGATAACAAAATCATTAAAAAAAAAAAAAAAAGGTCCGGCGAAAATTCGGAAAAAAAAAGGTTGTGGTTTGGAAATTGGCTCTCGGCAGCCACAGCACTCGCGAAAGCATAACAACGTTTAACTTCTGCAACGAGCACCCTGCAGGGGGTACTACATATCGGTAGCTTGAATACTCTCTGAACGGTCGAGAGAAAAAAAAAAAAAAAAAAAAAAAAAAAACATTTCTCCCCACATTTTACCGGAAAAGAGAACATTACTTCGAGAGAGACTGAAACCCTTGCACTGCCACTTATCTACTCACGCTTACCAACTCCTCAACTTCTCATCTCGTTATTAATTTAATTGCACGACTGGAAAATATTTTTCGTACTAAATGAAATTTACGAAAATTAAACCAACTTCGAAACCGAACCACGCAAAGTCTGAATTTCTAATGACATGTATATATATATTTTTGTTCGTTCACTTTTTTGTTGTTGTTATTAATTCGTTTATATGTTTTTGCTTGCTCATACAGAAAGCTTTATTTTGTGAAATATTTTTTCGAGAGAAGAGTGAATGACAGATTGTCGAAACGGTTGGAAAAATGAAAATATTTTTCAATATCGAGAAAACTATCGGTTGAAAAAATATATATATTCCTTTGTGATGGTAACATTGTTAAGTACGAAGATAGACGAATCTAACCGACTGGCCAATAGCGACAGGCGTTGGCGTCCTGAAGAAATCGATCGCCCTCCTTGAAGAGAAAATGCTCGTCGACGAGAGTCTGCTGGGTCTGTTTGTCCATTCCCTCGAGTGGGTGATACTTTCCTCGGAGTTGCCCGTCCAAGCTCTCCAATGCCTCCGAAACCTTGGCTCACGAAAATACACGAGACAGATATTGTTTGCTCAACCTCACCCTCGCTTCTCCACCAGCTTTTCACTGCCTTTCCGGACCTACAGCCCCTTTGCCCCGAAGTCATGAGGTTGACTATATACTCACGTTCGCTCTCTCACTCTTCTCTCTTATGCCCATACTACATGCGCACATCCATACATATATATCTATATATATAAATATATATGAAGGTGTGTCGATGAGTGGCAAAGTTTTTCAATTCCACTAGCAGTTTCTGCACACGAAGTAGATATTTATCGAAATACATCTGTGAAAATTTCAGCCCAATCGGACAATATTCGGAGATTCTACTTTCACAAATTCGATTTTGTATTTGATTAACACAAAGACAATTTATTTTTTTTTTTTTTTTTTTGCTGCAATTTTTTTTTCCGGTATATGAATAATCCCGAGGATGGGCAGTACGTGCAATACATAGCATTGAGGTCATTTCAAATGGAAATATTTTTTGTCTTCGGATGACGAAAAAATTTAAGGATTTTTTTTTTTACAAATTTTTTTATGATTTTTGTTGATAAGAAGATTAACTTTTTTTTTTTAAATTGTAAAATAAAAAATATCCCGAAATTGAGTGACCTTAATACTATGTACTGCACTGTACTCTACGGATCCCCGGATTTTTTCGGTTACCGAAGAAATTAGTCGCAACTGGAAGAAAAAATGTGTTCATGTGGCAAAATCGAATTCGTGAAAGCGGAAACTCTGGGAATTGTCCGATTGGGCTCCATTTTTCGGCAGATCATCTCCGATGGGATATCTACTTCGAATACAAGAACTGCCACGAGAATCGATGAAATGGCATTACTTCAACACACACCCTAATTTCAAGGCCCCCACCCCACGGATTTACGTACTTTAGTCTGGATCTCGCGATAGTGCGCCTCCGTCATGGTGGGATTGAACGGATAACCCTTCAACGATCTTCCGCATCTGACCCGAGTGGAGACAACGTACTTGCCCGTGGGATCGAGATTGCCGAGGGTGTCCGGATCGCCCCAGTCGAGTTCCGGATGTCCGTCATTGGGTCCGAATCCACCGTGATAGTCCTGAATTATCGGATCGAAGAGTTTTTCGAAAACTTCGTAGGATTCGGGATCGGGAGCGTAAACGCCAATTCCGGAATCCGGATTCGCGAGACCCGATTGAACGACGTCGGCCAGGGTCGAACCGTAACTCGTGCGTCGATTCTTCAGCGCGTCGAACACGTTCCGGCTCAAATGCTTCTTGAGCAACGACTTGCTCGTCGTATCCAAAAATCTCGAGAAATCATTCTCGAGCTTTTTCGACAAATCCGTAACGTCGAATTTATCATCGTTTTTCGTCGTGGTTCCCGGTGACGGAACACCATCGGCTCCCGTTGACGAACCATCCATCCGACCTTTCGAAGGCTTCCGCCGTTTATCCTTTTTCTCGCAGGCGCACAAACGCTTGTCGCACATCTTTTTATCCACTCGCCTCTTTGTTCGTTTGATTCTATTCCTTTTGTTTTGTTTTTGTTTTGTTTTTGTTTTTTTTTTTTTATATCTCGTTTCGTCGACTAGCTTTATCCGAACGGGTTTGGTTGCCGCGGCAACAGCTCTTTCGTTACTCGTTTGTACTTTCCGGCCTCCGGGCTTTTCCTCTATTTTCTCCACCTTCAACCGGATTGTATCTCTAATCCTCTTGAACTTCCGTCTCTCTTGCTCTCTCTCTCTCTCTCTCTCTCTCTCTCTCTCTCTCTAGAAGTCTTCACTTTTTTTTCCCCCGTTCTCTTCAAACCTTCGTGGACCTATCTCTTCGTGCCCAACTGTAATTTCAATCTCTCGTCAATGTCTTATTTTTCGGTTAGCCACACACGTCCCTGAAACGACGAACGATCTCTCTCATCCGTTTCGGTTTAGTTGTGTTCCTCGAACCGCTGGGTCCGTCGTTCACCGTTGCCCCAAGTAAACCTACAACGTTTCACGATATTCGAGGTTAAATGAGGAACAAACGAGTGACGTCAAAGACCGTCACGAGTCATTCACATCCGTAAAAATCGATTTTTTTATGAAACGTCATTTATTTTATTTAATTTCTTTTTTTTTTTTTAATCTCTGCAGATTGTCCCGAAATTGTGGGCTTACCTGTATCTGACGCTGTCACGAAAACCAAACGAGGAAATTCCAAATTTTTTCAGCCCCAACGGACCACCGTTTCCTTCCAGAGCAAAATAATAATAATAATAATAATGATAATAAAACAAAGATACACGGGGCAACAAGTCTCGCGGGAGAGAGTCTTGTTCTCGGCCGAGCAACGAAACGGAAAAAACGCACGGACGAGATGGCGAAAAAGGAAAAACGAAGAATAAAAAAAAAAAAAAATCGCCGGAACCACGACGTCCAAGACCGTGGATTCCGCCCTTCGGGACACCGGAAATCCCTGCCCCGCGACAACCCCGCTTTCCGCCCCCTCTCCCCTGCCTGACCGTTTCACCAAACACACCAACACGTGTCGACTGAAAAAAAAAAAAATACCCGTGATTTGACTATTTTTTTTTATTATTTATTTATTTTTTTTGTCTCTCCCACAAAAATTTCTTTCACCGTCGTGAATTTTCCGTTTTCCGTATTTGTTTTGTTTCAACGTTTCCGTTTTATTTTATTAAAAATTCTTTGTTTTTTTTTTTTTTTTTTTTTTTGTTATCAGCGTCACAGCCGTCTCTTTCCGCTGCGAGGGAAAAAAAAACATTTTAATCACGATGAAACAATATCGCTGCAAAACCGCATCAATGGATTTCGTTCGGTTTTTTTTTTTTTTTTTTTTTTTTTTGGCTTTGACGGTTCATCGGTCGGTGCCGAATCCTCGGGACACAACCCCGCCACTCAACCGTTCAGTTATGCTCTTTCGTCCCGTGAAAAACCACCCTCTGTTGACGCGCCATCCCCCCCCCCCCCGACCTCACGTCCATTTTCAGTGCGTTTCACTTCTTTAATCTCTTTTATTGATGCATCTCGGGTGTCTCTGTCTCTCTCTCTCTCTCTCTTTCTCTCGCTCACGCACAAACGCACACACGCGTGCACACACTGCGGCGGTGCGCGACGGATTTCCGTGGCTCCGGGGGGCAGGGGGGGGGTCGTTGTTGGCCCATACGCCCCATGGCCGCCGCCGGGGGTCCGGTGTACCGGGCTGCCGCGAAAGCTTTTGCGTACACACTCTCGTTTATCGCAGTAAATTCGTAATTTCCGAACGTGTTGCGTGTGTGACGTAGCAACAAGGGCCCAGTGGCAAACTCCATGGGAACAGCATCGCGACCGCCATGCGGCAGGAGTAGGAAGCTCGTTGGGTAAAACCGCCGTGAAGCCCCCGTCCGCGGCCGCAGACCGGCGCTCAGCGAGGCCATGATTGGATCTGCGGGTTTTCCGCAGATCCCTCCCTCCCGCTACTCGCTCTCGTTCTCCATCGTCACAGCTCTTATGGTTCTCGTGTCGCGTAAAATTTTCTACGTTTTTTGTTTTTGGTTGTTGTTGTTTTTTTTTTTGTTTTTTTTTGTTTTCCCACCTCTTGGCTTTTCTCCCCGTGGGGCGCCAACGGCGATGGGGAAAATAACTAATGTAAACGCGGTTACCAGTTGTGTACACGCGAAACAAGGGTCATTCGGATTTTCCCCAGCGGCAACGACACCCACATGACAATCACCATTGACAAATTGTCAATCGTGTGGGGGGGGGCCCCCCACTTTGCAATCTTCGACGCCAGTTATTGTGCGAGTGATTGCCGTGTAATTGGCCCGATGGGGATGCATAACGCGATGCAACTTGATAATTATTGTTCGAAGATTCGCGAGCAAATGTTTCAAAGCGTGTGTGACATAGGAACTTTTATTCTTAGATTATGAATTTTTGTGTCGAGGGTTGGGGCGACTCGGCAATTTCTGGAAATGGGTTTATTTTTCGTTGTTTCTGCATTTTTTGAAAGTACAGCGTTTTAGAATTTTTTTGAAGATATATAATTTTAAGCACGGCTGCAAAAAAATTCCAAAACGGAATAATTATCGGCCATGCTTCTCTCTCTCTCTCTCTCTCTCTCTCTCTCTCTCTCCTCCAGCTTTCCATATATCACTCGATAAAAGTTCTTGAGCCGTTTCCTCATATTCGTGACTCCCTCTCAAACTGCCTTCCGGAAGAAAAAAAAAACAAAATGTCTGGCATCCCATCGACGGGCGAAGGATTCCAACGTAGTTATCCGGATATTACCGTTATAACCTCGACCGAAGAGTTTTCAGATCGAACAGACGTGGGGTAAAAGCGAGGACGTCGTGGATATAAGGTGGCCTCTGTGTGTGTATTTTTGTGTGTGTGTATATACGTGTATGTGTGGTGGAGGCAGGGGAGGGGGGGGGGGGGAAGGGATAGGGAGAAAACGGTTCGAAAACTAGGGTGGCGAGTGGGTGTGTAGGGGAAGTGATGCGCCACTCGGGACTATGTCGAAGAAAAGTGATCGACGATTATAACGCCAAATGATAATCTCCGCACGCGTGTTTTTCCTCTATCTCTCTCTCTCTCTCTCTCTCTCTCTTTGTCGCACACACACACACACACACACACACACACACAACGCACACACGTAAGCGTGCTTACTCGTTTCAACTCTCAATCTCCATCGGTCTCCCTTCCAATCTCCGTCCCGCATAAACACGATCGATCATCGTGTGTGAAGGAGGCTACGTACCTCGTTTAGTTTATACCTGGGGCGACGCATTGAGGTAGTATCCTACGAACTGTGAGATTAAAAGCAAGCCAAAGATGTACCATCTCCTCTGATTGACGTACGTAGTACTTTGATGTGGCAACGTCGCGAAAATTATACATACTTGAAAGTTTTTTTTAGGTACAAGATGAAACATGATAAAAGATTTAACAACATATATTTGGGAATATTTAATGATTATGAATTTTTCTGGCGTTAACAAAGCAGTTTTTATCGATATATCACAGATTGGCGTACTTTTGGCTGCGATTGTATCTGTTCATACATCCGTAAAAGAAGGTAAAAAAAAAAAAAAAACCACACAAGACGTAATAACATATATTTGAGATTTCTCACATTGACGTACTTTTGACTCAGATTTTACGTGTCATACATCCTTGAGGATATACGAAATTCTGAAAAATCTCGTTCAAAACTGCTTTGATCAGACATATCGGCAAACAGATGTTTATTGTGCATCTTTCATCATGTTTTTATTTCACATTTTTTCCAATCACTAATATTGAATATTGATAATTGAAGATCGATCGATCGATCTGCATTTTTTTTTTTTGGGGTCATTTGTCAACCTGTATTCCACAACCACCATACTTCTTCAAAATTTTCAAAAACTTTATTTTCCACGCGTTTGTATATATTTCCCACAAAAAAAAAAAACATGTTAAATTTCACACAGCTATAAATTTAACGAGTAGATTAATCGATTTGAGGATTTTGCAAGATGTTTTTTTTTTTTTTTTTCCCAATGACAAAAGCTGTGAAAATTTTCGAACGTTCTTGATATTTTTTCACACACGTGTAAATACATCCTTAAACCGCTACCAGCTTTGCAATACCGTCATACACGTACAAGAACGTATTACCACTGAGTTATACGGTACGAGCATAGGTTACCGTAGCCACCGTGGCCATGAAGGGGCGGGGGGGAGGGCGCAGGGGTCGCGCGCTCGCCCCGTCTGTCCGACCAACCACTGCCTCCCTCGTTTGCCTGTCAAATATTTCGTCCACCCTGTCAAGTTCCCCTTTTTACACGCTTCGACGATTTCAAATTGATGTTATGCCCACGTAAATACCGGGACGATAAATTATCGAGTGATATCTCACTCACCTCCTACGGGCCAAGCCCCCCTCGACCCCCGCCCAACCCCCCACACCCCTTTCTGTCTCGGTCTCGTTCACGGGCTCGGTGAGGGATTGGGTCACGAAAAAAAAATAAAGAAAAAATAAAAATTTGCAAAAAAAATAAAATAATAATAATAATAATAATAACGGGACAAAAGAAGAGGGAAAAAACTATATAACGGTATAAGCAACGGAAAAAAGGTTATAAAAGAGGATAACGGAAGATAGTGAAGAAAAAGGAAAGTAAGAAGAAGAAAAAGAATGAAATAACATGGACGTCACGAGACTGCAAAAATATTACCGTTCATCCGGCTTCGATTTAAACGGATTGGTGAGTGAAGCTGGTTGACAGTGGAGGGGGGTGGGGGGCGGGGGGGACGAAGCTTTTCCCACGAGCCTCTCGAAGATTCGCTATGAGAATGGAGTGAAGGGGTTGGAAAAGAGGGTTGCCGAGGCCCCTCGTCGTTCGTGGATATAACCTGAGCAAACGAACCTCGGCCAATCCCTCTCACTACTTCTCTCTCTCTCTCTCTCTCTCTCTCTCTCTCTCTCTCTCTCTCTCTCTATCTATCTCTCGCTTTCACCATCCCGCTTGTCCTTTTATCGGTATCTTTTTTTTTCTCTCATTCGAAAACTAGAAGCAACTCGATGCCACAGCACCCCGGAAACCCGTGCCCCGAAATACTCGAATGCTCGTTTAATTTTTACGATTAAACTCTTCGACGTCCGTTATTCGATAATTCACAACTGTCATAATTTTCTTGACACTCGATTATTTTTTTTTTTTTTTGTTATTTCATTATTTTTTTAATCTTCACAGATTTGGCGATTTCTCGTCACCGACAACGAGCTCAGATCGTTTCTTCATCTCAGTCCGTACTGCGGATTCGTCACGTTTTTCGTTTTCGTCACGGTTATTATCATATTCGCGTGTTCCATTGCCGTGAGTATGTGTGTCTTCATTGGGCTATGATTCGTCGTCTCACACCACGTATTTTAATGTTTTGTTTTTTTTTTTTTTTTTTTTTAGATAATTTTAGGAGTACATTTTTAATTACTTGTATATATATTTTTTTTATTTGTTAGGATTATTTTATTTCGAAATATTGGGGGTACGTGGACAACTAGGAAACCTTTTGGTTTTGACGGGTCCGTATGTTTGTCCGTATGCCTCAACCCCTCCGATTATTTTACTTGGATAACTTGCTTTAAGATGAATTTTGCTATAGGGTCGTAAAAAACAGAACCATATTTCACGTTAATAAAAGTTCTTCATTGTATCGACGATAAAGTCGGGTCCTCGCATCAGATGTCATTCATATACATATTTTTGTTTTTCATTTTACGAAACTCTTCGATCGATGTCGAAAAAATGAAAATAATATCAATGAAAATAAATAAAATAAAAAGATTCGAATATCTCGATGACGACGATGCTATCCAACATTGACTTCAAAGGTTATGAGCTGGCTCCGGATCGAATCGAACGATAAGACCGTGGGATACATTTTACATTTGCATCCCTTTCAGTGAGGCTCCCCCATACTGTTCCCACCCTTAACCCTCGGGGCGATGTAAACTTCATTAAGTCCCGAACGGGAATAGGGCCGGTGATGGTGGTATATACCGTTCGATTTTCAAGAGCCAGACGCGAATATATATACACACACACACACACACACACACATATATGTATATATATATATATACACCCGAATAAACGACGAAAATATGTACCTCACACGATTCTTGGCTCGTACATAATAAATAAAAAAAATATATATATATGTATTCGGAATTTCGTGAATTCGTCGTCATTAAAAATTCACGGTGTAATTCAATCTACCATCGCCAACGAGGTCAGCACAATTACCAAATCTCTAACTACATCTCGCATCATCCCCTACCACATCATAATTCACTCTAAATTTCTCGTTTTTTTTTTCAATTTTTTTTTTTTCAAATATAATGAGAAGCAGAACGAATGGATATCAATATCGCTAAATATTATCGCGATTCTCTTAAAAAAAAAATTCACTGACTCAATTTTATCAAAGCTCGAAAACTTTTGAATGATTTTTGTTTCATTGTTTCAAATAGCTTTTTTTTCTAGTGCAATTGCCGCAACTTATCACGCTGAGCTATTCTCGAAAAAAAAAAAAAAAAAAAAAACGTTACGAGAAATTCTTCAAATCCTTTTTGATTTCTCCGAACTTACGTGACAACGTAATTAACATTTCAATCGCGGTGTTGTAATTTAATTTAATTTAATTAAATTTCTTTTTGTTTTTTTTTTCCTTCGTTCCTCGTTATCCCAAAAGCATTTTTCTTTTGTGTTGGCAGCAGAGCGGCAACGTCGTGGAGTCGAGCGAGAAGATATTTCGAGGACTCCAGAGGGAAGCGAACGAGGTAAATCGCCTTTCGATATTAAGTGCCTCGGTGCGCTCGTATTCCGCGTGCACTCCGCCCGACACAAACTGGAACCACGCCGAGTTCTTTATAAACGACGATCGGGTTACTTCGAGCATCGTGGAACCACACTAACTATATATAAATCCATTCTTGCTTCTGCCACTTGACTATACGTATCGGGGTGTGTGAAAAAAAAAAAAAAACCAACATTTTTCGATTCTCATGGCAGCTCGTGCATTCGACGTTGATACCATCGGACGACAACTGTCAAAATTTCAGCACAATCGAAAAATATTCAGAGGTTGAGCTTTCAGGAATTCGATTTTGCTCTTGATCAACACGTAAATCTTTTTTTTTTTTTTTCATTTGCAATGTTATTTCTCGGTGAATGAAAACTTTCACATAGTATTAGGGTCACTTGGAATAGAAATATTTTTTTATTCATCATGAAAAAAAAGTTTGCCATTTTATTTCGTCAGTTTTTATTTTTGCTAGAAATAAAGTAGATAACGTTTTTTTTTTTTCTTTTTTTGTCAAAATTGTAAAACAAAAAATGTCTTACTTTCGAGTAACCTCAGTACTGTTTATCGCACTCACTTTTCATCCCCCGGAAATTTTTCCGTTGACCCGAAAAATTAATTGCAACTGTTAAAAACAATTTTCATTTCACGTGTCGATAAGAATGCAAAATCGCATTCGTGAAAGCGGAACCTCCAAATACAGTTCGATTGCGGTGAAATTTTGTCAGACGTAACCCGACAGTATCTACTTCGAATGCAGGAGCTGCCGTGCATAATCGATGAACTTTGCCTTTTTCTAAACACACTCCAATATATATATATAAATACGTTTTTGTTTCCCTCATTCTCTGTCTCCGTCGCGCCCGCCCACACACACACACCCACACACACACACACACATTCCTCGAAGGTTTTACACCGCGTCCCACGCTCTTTTGCTCTTTAGTTCCATCTCAAACGTTATTCTTATTATTCACATTTTCACAGAAACTGCCGAGAAAGGAAAGCGTTTTGAACATAAGGCCCGCGTACAATTGCATTCACAAGCACGTAAGTCAACCGCGGAGAGTCGGAGGGTAGTGTCGGAGGGGGTTGGGGTTGGTGGCGGACGATCGTTTAGCAGGCGTCGCAGACGCGATTGTCTTGTCTCGAGGTCGTACCGTTAAACAGCCCGGGGATATAAGTATGAGCGGCCGAGTAACGAACGTTGTCGAGCGCTTTTTGCCACGGAAAAAAAACGAAAACCGAAGCTCCCTCGGTGAGACCCGAGACTTGGAGGGGGAGGGGGGGAGGAGGCAAGAGAAAATCGTGAAAAAGAAAATCGCTGGGAACGAAGGAGAGAGAGAGAGAGACTTCGTAACACGGACGTCTGCGACGCCCGCAACGTAAAACTGTTTATTTATCGTACTATAACATTTACGTTCAATTGCCCATTCCAGCTTCGACAAACCGATGTGTTTCAAGAGAAAGCACGTAGACTCGTGAGTTGCGCATTCAACATTTCGGACTTTGACTATTTTTTTTAAATTTTTTTTTTATTTTTCCAATCAAAAAAGTTACAAAGAATTTTCTCATGGTTCGAACAATCTGTATTATTGATTTGTCTTTCTCATCGACCTCGGCGGACGTTTTTTCGATGAAGCTGTGCAAGGAAAAATTGGAACTCGAGATCATCAATAGCCGAATGACGTGCATAACGAAACTTCTTAAACCCGAAGTAGGTTGTATGACGAATTTCAATGGTTTTTTTTTTTTTTCTTTTTTAAATAGTTTGGCGGTATTTTTGCGATGTCGCAATTGAGAAAGGAAAGCCTGCTTTGGGAGGCCGAAAAAAAAAAAAAACGTTTTTGCGGGGATTTTTGAAAAATTTCTCTGAAAATTGTCTGAAAAATTTGTTGGCTGGTAGCTAAAACCACTCTCGACTTGTACACCATTGAATTTTGCGAGGCAATTAAACACACACACACATACATCCGGACATTTTCTCCAAATGTGTGTTTCTCGACGTTCAAGCACATTCCGATCACGATGACACGAAGATGTCGCAAAAAAAAAAAAAAAAAATTCCCACCGCCCACAAAGCTTGCTTCGGGAGAAAGCAAAAACCAACAAAATTCAAACGTTTTTTTTTTTCAGAGTCAGAGTCAATGGCGCAATACGCGAACGCCCAAAGTCTTCTGCCGCGACATAAATCCCGTGGCTTCAAACTCGACGTTGGGAAACTTATGCGCGTCGTAAGGTCGGAAGAGGAGTTCAAGACGTTGGCTGCTGGTTCTCCACGTAACCATCAGACAGGCGGCCGGGCCTGTATTTGGGTAAACGGGGCAAAGCCGATGTCGGAGCGACTGGTAGACGTCGTTGGGGAAGTAAGGGTTGGCGGTACGGGAATCGCGGGTGAAAAGGAAAAGCGTCGGGGGGCGGCGGGGGGCGATGGCTGTGGAAGACGAAGGCCCGTTTCGAGTTGAGGCGGAAAGACGAAGTGGCGTTTCGTGCGAGAGAAAAGACCATGATAGAGACGATAATACATCAGAACGGGCCAAGCCCGGTTCGTTGGTTGCCGCGAGGCTGTTCCTTCTGCTGGTCTCCCGTATCCTCCGCAGCTTCGCTCCGTCTGTCGCTGTTCGCTTTCGGCTCGCGCTCCCTCTTCGTTGCAACGCCAACAGATCGACCAGAATGTGCATAATGTATGTAATATAGTACTCGTAATATCTCTCGCGTGTCGTTTTACGACTCTCGACTCTTGAACTTTACGGCCATTGAATTATTCAACGTTGGACCTCGGGACTATACGGTTCCCCCCTCGGGGCCGCCAACCTTCTCACTCGCTCTCATCGTCGTCCCGTAATCCGGGGGACAGGGGGGAGGGGGCAGGGGGGGCACACTCAAAAACGTTTTGCAATTAAACAATGCGATAGACCCGCAAATGAGCGAACGCGGTATACATCGTACATCATCTGAGTTCGTATTGTGCAACGTGGACCGTATGTACGTACGTATACCGGGTGTCCCATTTTAATCCTGATTCAACGATAAACAAAGCTATTTGGAACAAAAGTTTACACAAACAATGTTGTAAACAATTCAATTTCCTATAAAAAAATATAGATTCCACGCCGTGACCGAATTGTAACATTGTCATTCGAAGCCATTGCACGTTAAGAATTTTCGTCCTTCTGAACATTGCTCATTCTGATTTTCGAACCTCCCTCCCTCTCCTATGTATTGTCGATGGCTGATGTATATATATATTTTTTTCTCAAAACTATCGATTTGATGCATTGCTTCATTTTATTTTTCAGGCCTTACGTCACAGCATGGTTCGGTTTGATGAAGCATCGAAAATTCCATAGTCAGTATTTCGTCCATTTGTCCCGTTGAAATTTTTTTTTTTCCGTCACAATTATGCGGAGCGATGAACAAGATGAAAATTGTGGAGAATGTCGACGACACGAAAAAAAAAAATGGAAATTTTGAAAATTCGTGGAAAACCGTATAACGTGAAAGCTTGGACTAAAAATGGTATTTTATACGGTAGAGGAGTGCCAGCTCGGCAATAGACGTGAATACAATGAAGATTTTTCGACGAAAAAGTTTGTGTTTTTTTTTTTTGTTTTTTTTTCATTCGCGACGGAAAAGATGTTATAATCTATTTGCAAAAACGAAATTTACGAAGACAATAGTGAGGTTTTGGGAGGATGGTACCAGTTGGATAGGACAGATGGGAACAAATTATCGCCATTACTCTCTATGCAACGAGTCTTTTCAAAGGGATTACTTCATTACGGTAATACGGAATTTCCGGTATTCCGAGTACTCCGAAACTTCATGTACCGTGGGTAAAAAAAATAAAAGCCGGACAAATTCGAATAGGAATTACGCCCTGAACGTTCCTCGCCGTTATATCATCGCCCATAACAATGAAATCACGATTCTATTGTTATGTGCTGTATCATTAAGCTATCGACAATTTGAGAATCGACAAAAAGTTTGATCATCGATAATAGTTAGTTAATACGTAGACAATGGGACTCGATTCTCAAGGCGTCTTTGGGTAAAGGAGTCTTCACGCTGCATTAAAAAAAAAATCGAAAAATTGACTTCGTCACGTATTTATTTTTGGGCTTATAATTTGGAACGAGCAATATTTGATAAGGCTAAAATTCGAAACGCCCAATGTTCGGAACGACAATCGTCGGAACGGTCGAGATTTGGAAAACGTATATATATATAGGTATAAGTTGCGTGAGTATAGGTATAGTTCCGCCGGCCGAAAAAAACTACATTGACGGACTCTCACGCCCAGCCGCACCTCAGCCCCGCGGACCGTGGAACGAAAAAAACGTTTCACCTTGGTGCTTGCGCCGGTTACACCTGCGGCCCATGCGCATCAACGATCGTTTTGAGGTTTCGGAGTTTGGCGAGAGATGGCGCCCCAGAGCCGCCATCCCAAAGAGTGCCCCGTGTTCCGGTGCGCGTGGAGCTTCGGCTTGCTTGGGGTTTGCTCATCGTTCTCAGGCCACACACCGACGCGATTTCAACAATCCACGACCTTAGTATTCCCGAAGCCTCTCTCCGGGCCGCCTCTGTACCGCTTCGCCGAAGCCCGAAGCCCTTCTCGTTCACCGCGACTCTCGATGTTTGTATACCTATCTTTCGCTTTTGCTGCCTCACTCACCCAGCCCACTTCAGCCTCTCTCTCTCTCTCTCTTTCCCTTCGACGATGTTACTCCATTTCTCTCTCGCTTGTACAACGGTTATTCGCTAGACTCTGGAAAATCCAAACTCGGCTCGCACGATACAACTGGCTGTGGCACGAGGGGAACGTACACGAGGGAGCGAGAACGCCCCGAGCAAAACGGAGAAGCTAGACCACCCGGCGGGGTCTTTGCTCCCGTTTAATATTTCAACCAGTCCATTGGCCACCGTAAGCATCGACATGCGCCTCGTGGAAAAACCCGGTGAACGACTCCGGAGAGTTTACGCGCTTGACTATCGCAAAACTCGCGCGAGTAACGATTCTCTCTCTCTCGTTCTCTCTCTCTCTCTCTCTTTACCCTCTTTTCTATGGCACTGCTACGATCCTCGATAACTCGTACGTAGAACGGCCGCCACTTTCGATATACGAATTTAAACATCGATCGGTTCCACCGACCGCTTTCTCATCGTCTCCTGTCTCTCTCTCTCTCTCTCTCTCTCTCTCTCTCTCTCTTTTTCGCGCAGTACCCCACCCTCCCCTCCAGTCTCTCTTCTGCTCGTCGTACTATATATATATATCCGCCGCCAGCGGGTGTCAGAGGATTTTCTCTCAGTTTTACGTTTTTTTTTCTTCTGCTTCTGCTTTTTCTTTTTTTTTTTTTGCGCTCTCGAGCACCAACTGCCCCAACCCACCCTCCCCCTCCCCCCTCCCTGCACCCCACGGCCAGGTCGGCCGGACCACTCGTCCACCCACTGCGTTCAACCCTCTCGCCAATCCTCTGCTTCACCCTTTTCCACAACCCGGCACACTCTTTCTCGCCCTGGCCCACTCTCTCTCTCACTTCTCTCGCTCTGCCGCCGACAGGTCCGAGCACCTCTGAGAAATGCGAACTCGAGCGTGACCTGCACTCCCGAGTTTCGTTTATATATATGTATATATATATATATATATATCCGGTCTCTGTACCTGTGTATGAGTACACCACACTTCTTGTATACTTTTGCAGAATCGTGGATGCGTGTGTGTTGGTGTGTACACATGTGGACGTGTGCGCGGGGGAGCCACGGAATCAAGGCATTTAAGCTCACGAGCTTCGTGCCTGCTTGCAAAAGCTTTGAAGCATGGCGAAAACTTTTGTCTGTAATTGAAGAAATTTATTGGTAAATTCGTTAAAATGTTTTTCACGTGCCCGCACGTTATTTATAATGTGGATTATGAGTGATGGGGTTAAATTTATCATTTTCGGAAAATTAAAAGCAATAAGGGTGTATGGTGATTATGCTGTGTCACCGTTTTTTCCGGATTTTAGGATTTTTTGGAATTTGTTTCGTTCCGAGAGGGTGGTTTTTTTTTTTGTTTGAGTTGAAGAATCCCATGGGAGAGTTGTGGCATAATGTTGCGATGTTGTGCATAATATTAATACCAAAAATACTTTTATCAGCACGAATACATTGATTTTCATAATTGCAGAAATTTGCACGTATACAGGTGAGCGATGCATCGAAGTAAAAATGATAAAAGTTACGAAGTTTGCCTTATCGACACCGACGATCATAAGAAATAAAAAAAAATGGTTAACGAATTTGTCGATTGGAATATTTCCTTAATTATCGGAATAGCCAATATAACGGTAATAAATTTATGGTCGATCTTACACGGCCGAATTACCTTGACTTTGTAGATTTTTCCACTTATCACAGAAAGATGCCGATGCTGTTTTATTACCAAGTGAAACTTTGTACTGCCTTCTTCAAGAATAACAAAACTCGGTTAAACTCGTTGTGAATTAGTTTCTTTAGAAACTTTATATTGCCACTGATTGTATTCGAACACGAAAAGCTTTTGCGACCAATTGTATTGCAGACGTAATGAAAATAATAATATTTTTGTCGTTTCATCCTCATCTCAACGTATTCATTATGGGTGTCTCATTCTTTCAAGGGTTTTTTACGTAACAAGATGAAATCTCTTATACGTGCGTGGATCGATGACCCAAAACGATGGCGTCCAGGGAAGGGTGGAGGGAGGGAGCCCCCCTCACTCAATAAAAACTTAATAAAAATGATTTTAATAAAAATTTAATGAGCATCGTCTAAACGAACAGTTTTTCAATTCATTGATTATATATATATATATATATATATATATATATATATATATATATATATATATATATATATATATATATACATATAGTACGTTAATAAAATAAGCAAGCCTAGCGAACTTTTTAGATTATTTTATTGCATATTTGAGCATTGGGATGAAAGTTTTTCAAGCGAAAAATATTGAAACGCAGCAGATTTTTATGCACACTTGTGCAACACCTTGCAATGGCAGTCTCCAATCGGCGGGAAAGACGAAGCTCGTAATTTTTCGTCTGAAACAAAAAAAAACCAAAGAAAATGCTAATTTCCATATATATTTTTCTTCTAGATGAACTGAGAAAAACCCAGCGAATTGTGAAATTAAACATTTTCCTCAGGTTTGAAAAAAAAGTGCTTTTTGTAAATAAAAAATCATTTCTGCCTGATAAAAAAGTTGTTTAGACTTTTTTTTTTCAGGAATCTTTTTAGATCAAGATCACATGAATATTCTTGGTACATTAGGAATAGATGTAAGCAATAAAAAAAAATACATTTTTTTTGTGCCTTCCAAAGGAGGATCCTGCCTTGAGGGTCTGGCGCGAGAGGGGAGGGGTGAAAGCACGTTGAAACATAAATGTATAATCGAAATACGGAATTCTTGAAAAATATATACTGTGGCATAAATATCGCATGACCTACATACAATTGAATTGAGAAAATGTTACGTTCGAGGAAAATAGCTGAGAGACACCGCAACTCCGCAAACAATTTCATTGGAATTGAAGACGAAGAATTTTATAATAATTTCATGGAAAATTTTCCAACCCGAAGAATTTACGAAAATAACAGTTCTTTCGTTTGATAACATTTTTTTCGTTGATCAAAGATTCAGCGACAATCCACGAGTGCGATGAAGATTCGTGATAACAATCGCACCTTGGCACAAAGACGACGAATTTCGTTTTAATCGTATCAATCGATAAATTCAATATAGCCCCCAGTTTTATCATCGACAAGCCGACACGGCCGTTGACAGAATTGCCAATAAGATTCGTGAATCAGCCTCTATAACTTTGGATACATATTCTCGGATACATTATGAATGGGGATGTGAGCAACGAAAAAAATCGATTTTTTTGTGCTAAAGCACACTCCAGCCTCTAAGAGAATGTCAGTGATGGGAATGGGTACGTACATAAACCCTGTAACGCCATCATATGCTCACGATCGTTTTTTTCCCAAGTTTCGATTGTCCGAACGTTCGATTTTGCGTCCATATCGTCGGGTATCGCTTCGTTTCTCCTTGCAAGCCATCTCGCCAGCGTGGACCAGCACGGCCATTCGTTATCTAACACGGTGTTCGTTTTTTTTTTTTGTTTCTTTTGTTGAAGGCCACTGCCAGTGGCCACGGCTGTTGCTGCTGGGTTCGAAATTAATGGAGCACACGTGTGGTACCGCGTTATTATCGTTCATCTCGCTCATCGATATATATATATATATATATATATCGAAAATCGTGGGACGAAGAGGTGGGAGGAGGCGATCGCACGTTTCGAGTGGACAAGGTATACAGCGTTGCCATACGTGTTGGGAGAGAGAGAGAGAGTGAGAGAGAGAGCCCCATGGTCCGACACCCAAAGGAACCGGAGCTTCCGGGCCGCTTCATCCGGAAATCGTGAGACAAACGGCAAAAGGGATGTCAAGACGGAAGACCTTTGGCGCTACGTATAAAACCCCAAACCAACTACACACATACTTCGTCGAACAAAAAAAAACAAATAAAAAAAAGAACGATTCTACGCGCGGCAATTTCTCAGATTTACGCGTTTTGGGCCGCGAGAGTCGAAGTGTCCGGGGGGTGCCACACGTGTTCCGGACGTGTTTTTATTGATTCCCGAAGCCAGCGGGGGTGCACGAGAGCGAGTTTCGAGTTCCGGATAACGGTGTGGCCCCGAACTCGGTCTCGCTGGCTCGCTCGCTCGCGACCATGGCGTTACCCATGGCGCGGTCGCACTCTCGATAGTGGGAATGAGCCCGATGGCTCGGGGATCTCGGTACTCGGCTGTGTGTGTGTCTGGAATTCGAAAGCACACTTCGGCAAAACCTCCTGGACCTCTTTCCATCAAACTGGGGTGTTGTTTGCCCCCCTTCCCACCACCGCTCCCCCTGCCCTAACCATTCTCTCCACTCCCAAACGATATATATGTATATATATATATATATATATATTCATTTATTTATTTATTTATTCATTTATTTATTTAAGGTGTTCTAGACCGTATCGATAACGTTTTCCCCCCGACCATTTTTGATTCAGCTAATTTTGTTGTATATTTTGTTTATGTACTAACTAAAAAGAGTATTCATGATTTCTGTTATAGAACAAATTTTAAGTTGACATCACTTCGCCAGCAATTTTTTTTTCTCGATGAAAATTGTCATGCACCTTCAGAAAGATGCTTAAATGATGTGCGAATGGTTAGAAAAAAATTCAAGCTCGAGTTAAGATTTTCCATGATTAGCGTTAAAACTCAAGATTGTCCCTTTCTAAAAGTGCCGGTCCGATAAATATACGTTAATAAAAGATTTGTGTCACACGATCGGTACACCCTCGTTCAATTTTTTTTCTCCATATCCGTTTCTAATTTCCCGTTCACCCTCGATCCGGCGACTTGTTTGACAACCAGCGAGCACCGAGATTAAATTTTTCACGACAAATATACTCCGTCTGAGCGGCTATGGTCCACGTTCGTGTGCACGAGAATTGTCCTGTGCACAGTCACTGAGAAACATCCAACAGATATGAGCCACTTGAAGTTAATGCAGCGGAGAATCGAACGTCCGGGATGTATTGGGGAAAGTAAGCGAGGAGGAAAGACGAGGAGAGGAGAATGTGTGGGTCAGAATGGCGGAAGAATGAAAATACCAGGGTGTGGAAAATCTATGACGGGAATTCATTTTACGCACTGCCAAAGAAGTTTACCGATCGAAAGTCTTTCGAGAGAATGCCACCGAGACGATCCGACTTATCGGACATTTTTTGTTTGTTTGTATTTGTTGTTGTTGTTGTTGTTGTTGTTGTTGTTGTTGTTGTTGTTGTTGTTGTTGTTGTTGTTGTTGTTGTTGTTATTATTATTATTATTATTATTATTATTATTATTATTATTATTATTGTTGTTGTTGTTGTTGTTGTTGTTATTAATTTTTTTCTGCAAACCTTTGGCGATCACGGCCGAATTTTCATCCATATTCAGCTTCCATATTCATATCTTGTTCCGAGTTCGAGAGAATCCTGCATTACCGATGTCATTGGATGGCAAATATTTTGTCTCTTATTTTTTTTTTTTGGAATAATGATCAATGTCAACATATTGATCATACTTTCTTCATAAATTCATCAAGAATCGATGAAGAAATCAGAATGAACGAATTTGTTTTTTTTTTCCTCTTTCAATAAAAACTAAATGGTAAAAAAAAATTATTGTATATTATAAAATATCGTTAATAATATCGATGCTCGTGTTTTTGCATATTATAACTTTTCGTTTGGTTACCATAGAGGCGGAAGTATACTCATGCCCCGGGAGGTTCTACGAGGGTATTCAAACCATCGGGCCCGAGCGCTGTATTCGAAACAATTGTTTGATGCATGCGGTGTGAAATATGAATGCGGTGAGGTTGTGTATCGCGAGTGGGTGGGCCGAGGGTCGGGGGGGGGGGGGGTGGGGAGAGAATGTAAAACCGACGACGACGTTTCTTCCGGTTGATGCGTTTCCACATGCACTCGGATACGAAAGATTTTGAAGAAAAAGCAAAAAAGAAGAAAAATAAAAACTCTTAAAAAAAAAAAAAAAAGGAATTACGTACACGCCCGCCATTGCTGATATATGCGGTAGATCGGATTCCCGCTATTGTCGTGCGCTCGGGGCTCCTGAGAATTTCATCAGGGACGCCGAGCCGCGCGGTGACGACGACGTCTGGCGACGACGACGAGGACGTTGACGATGACGATATATCTCGAGGGCTTCGTCGTGTTGCTTCCACGATTTTTTTTTTTTTTCATCCCCATTTTTTTTGTTATTATTATTTATTTCTCTCTTTTACGTCCTTACCATCATTCTCGGCCCCACCGGGACGGAATATATATATACGGCAGGACCACAACCTAGATTGAAGATAACAGCGTCGGTATATATGGATGACCGAAATTTAGTTGTGTAGAAAGTTGCGAAATTGTTGGGTCGAATGGGTCGCCGTTTTGTGGTTAACGCGAAACGAAGACAGTGAGTGAGTAGAGAATGAATACGGAAATGTGAGGAAGCGAGCGAGGGATTTGTGTGATGTACTTTCCGACACAAGACTGATTCGAACGAACCTGATCCCATTTATCACGTTTTATTGGCACGAATGAGATCAAGAGGGTGGTACGGGCAGAGGGTGTAGCACGAGGGTACGGCAAAGATCGGGGCTCTGGTTCTAACATTTCACGTCAATGTCGAAATCTCTTGCGATTCCCTGAATATATATATTTACCATGTCCTTGTGGCATATTGTTCATTGGTTATTCGACTATTCTCATTGGGGTGGTTGTTATTTGGGTAATTTTTCGATATGTGCATGGGGGAGTGGTGTCGATCAATGGCAAATAAATTTTTGAAAATGTCGAGCGTATTTTGAACCTCCTGGTCCGACTTCTCCACCTGCCGAGAAGCAGATGAAGACGGTTTTTGCCAAACCGCGCGCGCCATTTTTTCAAATTTCATTGAAAAAAAAAGCTTCCATGGAGACATAGAGGCTTTCCTACGGATTAATGATCTTCTTGAAATTTTTGTTTCATTCGACCACCGTTTGGGTCCTTCTTTTTCAACGCCATTTTGAAAAAAAAATAAAAACAATGTTAAAAATAAATAAATCAAGTTTGAAAAAAATTATTTTTCATTCTTCATTAGTGCTTTAATTTGTAAAAAAAAAAGCTAGACCGATTAAGAGAATCGAACAAGAGAAAACGAACAAGAGAAAAAAGTAATTCAAACAAGATAAAAGAACAACGGGGGGGTAAAAAAAATGCGTGTGTCTCAATGAGAATCGAGTTGTCCGCGATGGATTGTCCGAAATACCCTCGAGATTATTACCACATCATGTGGAACACATTGATTGATCGGGATAAAGAAAACACGATGGGTCATGCGAGGGTGATGTGTGCCGATGAAAAAAATAAAAGCTCGTTGCATCTTTCTCGACGGTCTTTCACGACTACGTGAATACAGGACGGAAGATATAGAAATTCCCATGGGATTGGTATGGGTTTGTCCCCCTTTGCTCGGAAAAGAACAAGAATAAGTGTAGTATGCGAAGACAAAGAAGAAAAAAAGGAAATAAAATGGCGGAGGGGACCTCGGAGGAGACGTCGAGTGTGTGACGCTCTCGAGGGACTTTCGCCAACAGGAGGACCGCGCTACGAGTGGCACCAGCAGCAGGAGAAGCAACGGGATATCGACAATATATTAGCCCTTTTTTACACGCCCCACGTTGCAGTGCTCGACCCGTGCCCGCTTACTCGATATATATATATATGTATATGCGATATTCTCCACGTATATCGGAAGACGTATCGACGCCGCACGTCCTCAGCGTTTGAAAGCCAAGATGAAGTCATAATTCATCCGTCTCTCTGCACGGGTGTTCAACCGAACTGAGACGGGATAAGAAAGAAAAATCAAGACCGTGTTACTCGGTGTACATATGTGCATAGGGGCGGTACTTATTTTGGCTTTATTAAAATTTTTTTTTTCCACTCCCGAACGATAATACGGTTCGAAATACGTTTTTTTCCAAATATTCAGAAAGTTTTAGATCCCTATCTCAATTCTTAACTATGCCGCCAGCCTCCCGAATTTTACCATTTTAATAACACAGTGTTTGACATATTTTGCATTTTTCTTTTTTTTTCACAATTTTTTTTATATATATATTGATATTTAATATTAAATTAATAATATTAAATATCAATATATTGGTGAATTCGCTTGTGAATTCTCGCGCTTGATTAACGCGGGTCAGCACAAAATTCGTGATAACTCAACGACCCGTGGAGATTTTCAATACTTTTTGGACTCAAATTGAAGATAAAGCTTCGGAGATCACCATATAGAAAATTCCAAACTCCTGAAATAGGTTTTCCCCGGGTCCGGTGGTGAATTAAAGTTGACGTACGAAATTTCGTAAAAATTTGAATTTTTTAAAAAACTTTTTTACATCTTATGTCGGTATTCAGTGATGAGAATATAATGAAAGAAAAATATCATTGGATTCGAAATTTCATAAGCTTCATAACGATTCTTCGAAGGAGCTTCTAGCTCACTTTGCCGCAAAGTTGTCGGCGTTCAAAGACAGAACTGTATACTTTCGGACGGTAGTGTATATGGTCGATACATCAAAGTCATTATAATCATATCCGCCCTATGTGTCATTCGATGCTCAACAAGGATATCAAGTGGACAAGCGTTAAACGCCGACAGAGCAAAATTGCAAAACTATGTAATCGCTGAGTGATGTAGACTGTTTGGATCGTTATACCTGAGGCTGCCGCCGCTGATGCCGCCTCGAGTGGATCAAACTTTACTCGTCTCTTTACTTCGTTGTGTGTGTGTGTGTGTGTGTGTGTGTGTGTGTGTGCGTTAGAGCCTAAGGGCTGGAGGGTCGATGGTTCAACCTCTTCAGCCTTCGGCGAATAACCGCGCATCCACTGTCCCCCCGCGCAATCCTCGTGGCACCATCGAAGCTGCTGGTGCTGCTTCGTCGGCTTAACCACATCGAGCCGGAAGGGAAAAGCCGCGAGGAGCGCGAACCCTCGTGAACGCCTCGGACCACGGTTTCCATTCGCCCCCTCTATTTTTTTTTATCTCTCATTCTTCCTGGACACTGGACCTTTCGGACAATTTTTTATTACCTTCCTCCTGGTTTTCTCACATTGCTGTCTTAACCCTCAATTCCTACTACGGGTCTGCCGGACCCTGTGCCTTTTTTATCTTCTGTGTAACTTTGGGTTGGGCCCGAAATTCGGAGCAAACGATGTTCGTTTTCTCAGATTCTAGCCTTTGACTTGAAAAAAAAAAAAAACACCTCATCTGTGTACGTCCGTTTGACTCCAAGATACGAACGTTTCAAAAATCGACAGGGTCTAGAAGACCCGTAGTATCAATTACGCAAAATTTCGAGGTACCGAGGGTCAAGCCACTCCCTCCCTTCTACGGTTTATTCCTTTTCGATACAACATTTAATCCGTGCGACTATTTTTTTTGTTTTTTCGTCGATGCACATGAATCAAAGTCGGCCATTTTCTCGAATCTGCTACGCGACCCAACCTGCGGCACGCCCGATGGATGTTATTTTTTTTTTTCCTTTCTTTCATCCCTTATCCGTGACTATCAACCCCTCACCGGGGCAAAAATCCTTGTACCTCAGTAACTGCTCGCCCTTCCAACACCCTTGTAGACCACAACAGGGCCATGGTATCACCCTTGCGATTGCGTGTACTGTATATATATATATACGCAACGCTTTGAACAGTCCCTCGTCCACTCCCAACCCACCTTTCCTTCATCTTCGTCCGTTTTATTTTTTTTTTTTTGTCTTTTTTTCTTTTTCGTTGGGCTTTTAGGGCTGCTCGGAGATCCCCAAACGCGATTCCAGTCCATCACTTTCTTCGCCGTGTCTCACGCAAACTCAACCCGACTCGGACTGTCGAATCGTTTTTTTACTACGGATTTGATGGTGGGCTCTCCAGTTTTAGAATGGAAAAGTCGAACGAATGAAGAATCGTGAAATTTTAAGGAGAGAGAGAGAGAGAGAGAGTTGCCATCTGTTCGGTAGTTTTCAGGTGTGTATCATCAAAAATTTATATGAAAAAAAAAAAAAAATGTTGGGTTTATTGCGATGAAACTGAATGAATGTTTTTTTCAGCTCGAACTATCGTAGCCGGGCGATTTGCGTCTCAACTTACGTACACGAGTCTGTCACGGACGAACGCGTCAAACTGCCATTACCGCATGAGTTAAACACGTGAAGACGCGCGAGGTCGTCGTCGTCGTTATAACTTGCCACATCGTCGCTCCGAATTCCCGAGGTTTTGAGTTTTCAACGCCGACCCGCGGCTGGGGGGGGGGGGATCTTTCGACGGCTGTCCTTCATTCGTTGGAGTGTATTGATTCCGCGGTGAGTCAAGTTTGAAGCGAGACTCTCAGGGGCAAACGAAGTGAGAGAGAGAGATAGAGAGAGAAAGAGAGAGAGAGAGAGAGGGAAATAGAGAACAGTCGAACGAGGTACCGAGACAGTTTTCCGATTCTGTCGGTATACACATACAGTCAGGGCTCTTCTGCTTAAGCGCGATTGGGTGTGCGGAGATCGGTAGAGAAGTTGCTAGGTGTATGGGATGGACGAGTAGACTCACTGCTACTTCCATCTCGTCCCGTCGACCATCTTCGCTCTCTCACAGCCTCCGACACCGCAGAGATTTTCTCCCCGACACTATATAACCTCGAGTACATCGATATATACATATATATATACGTACATGAACACACACACTACGTCGATTCTCTCTTCTTGGCTCTGACTATTTCTCCCATTTCCGTTTCCTCCTCA
Source organism: Diplazon laetatorius (assembly GCA_963662125.1). Taxonomy (NCBI): domain Eukaryota; kingdom Metazoa; phylum Arthropoda; class Insecta; order Hymenoptera; family Ichneumonidae; genus Diplazon; species Diplazon laetatorius. Next base: position 842,986 of record OY759159.1, read on the forward strand.
TTCTCTCTTTACTCACTCCTGACTCGAATACCAGCAAAGTCCCCGATGGCAACCTACGTCTGCCCCCTATATTTCTCGCTCTCTCTCTCTCTCTCTCTCTCTCTCTCTCTCTCTCTCTCTCTCTCTCTCTCTCTCTCTCTTCCTATCTCCCTTTCGGGTATTTCTCTTTCGCTCTTATTGTTTAGAGAATGGTAACGAACGAGCGATCGAGTGAACGCCGACGAGACGAGACGAGACGAGACGGAAGTTCACCCTCCGAAATTCCATGCGATATATATATATATATATATTCGCGACAGACTGATAGGAAAGAGAGAGAGAGAGAGACAGAGAACGAGAGAGAAAGAGAGGAAGAGCAAAGGGGCGCAGGCCAAACGAAAGCAAAGCATGGTATTGAAGGAAGCTCATCCGAGTGAGTGAGCGAGTACGCGTTCCTCAGTCCGGAATGTATCGATTCGAGGAAGAACGAGTCTCAGAGGAGGAGCGCATACCCGAGACAATTTCCACGATTTTGGTTGGACTCGAGGGCCTGGTTTTCGAGCTCGTTCGGGGATCCGACAAGCGGTCACCGAACGATCTACATATTACGATATGTATGCGAAGACCCCCAACCGTCTCTCTCTCTCTCTTTCTCGCTCACTTTCGTACACCCTTCCAGACTCCGTACATGCATATATATGCCAGTGGTTACCCGGTGGCTTCGCCCCGGCCCGTCGCTTCCACATAAAAAATGAACATCCAACCCACTTCCGGTCGGTAAATTTTGAAATCTTTGCTCAGTGGGCTGCTGCGTGGTGACCCGAATCTCCTTGCGAATTTAAATTCTCCGTGTTTTGCCGTTCCAGAGATGCGGTAATCCATGAAGCAGTGGTGACAAACGTTTGCACGACATTTCGCAACCTTGGGGGCCGATTTTCGGAAAAAAATCCTTTCTTAGTGCACCTCTAACAGGCGTAGGGTCCGCTGGACCCGAGGTGACCATTGGGCAATTTTTTGGAGGTGTGATCATTACGGGTTAGTGGTTTGGACTGTGGGCTGCAATGTCATTCAGTTAATCAGTCACGGAACTGTTCTGTATACATATAGATTAGGGGTGGTCCATAAAAGCCTTCAGCCAGATTTTTTATCCACTAGCATCTCGTCAAGGCTATATCGTGAAAAAATACGGTAATATCGTTCAACAATTTCGATTGAATAACAAAAAAAAAAAAAGGTTACGTTCTCTTTCCTCGCACATCGGTGTGCTATATTGAAATCGAGGAAATACATGTTATTGTGCGAATTGTTGGCGATTGCATAGGAATTTATGTTTTATATTTATCTTCCAGGAATATCAGTGGATGGTTCGTTTGTGGGGAATTTGGCATTGTTCTATGGCCCGCGATCGAACGATGATGATACGACTATAACTGCAGCATTGTTCCGAGCTGCTTTTAGTCGTCTATTGAACAATGGGATTCGTCGTTTTCCCGGTAAAATATATTTTTTTTTCATATTTTCATCAATTTCATCCCCGTACGTAAATGTTGTTGCGGAGAAAACATTGATTTTGGGTTCTAATTGGCCGTGGAACCGATAAAGAGAGATATTTTCGGATTTTGAAAAGCAGATTTCGATCAATGTGATGTGATATAACGATGAGCTGTAACTGTCAAATCGTGGAAAATAAGAAATGATCCAAGTCCACGTCGAGCAAATAAATTTGTGAAAGAAGCCAGTGGGGATGGATATACATTTATGAAATTTCTTAAAACAAAAGCACTCCATGGATTTGTTTCAAATTCAGTAACAAGCATCTCCCTGTAGTCGTTCAACATTATATCGAATTCGAGTTTGATATCTCTAAAATTGTGGGAGCCAGATACTGAAAATAAATTTTTGAATTTTTGAAAAAATTGCGTAAAGACGAAAGATGTGGATGGATTTTTCTAAAAAAAAAAATAATCATGCTATGCGCCTTGAACCCTGTACATGTGTGACAAGTTTCAGCTTGATATCTCGAGCCGTTGTCAAATTATGAACGCTCAACCAATGTTACATACACACACGCACACACATACATCCGGACATTTTTCTCAATGTGATTTTTGGATGTTTTGGGACATTCTGAACACGTTTTATAATGAATATCTCGAAAAAAAAAAATTTTTTACGAAAACAAAGCTTCCTCTATGAGGAAGCAAAACGTCGTCAACCGCAAACACATTCATTTCCACTTAAAACAAAAAAAAAAAGAAAGTCAACGTTACTTCTCGCCAACATTATAATATGGCGACGGTGCTATAAGAGGCTCGTTTCGTGTTTCCACTTTGCGACAAAGTTTTTAAAATCGTATATAGTCCAACGGTTGCAGGGTGGTAACGCCATTTTCCACGCTTGTCGTCGTCGTCGTCGTCGTCGTCGTCGTCCTCGTCGCCGTCCTGCACTCGTCTCGCTTCGTCCTCGTCTGCGTGGAGAACCCGAGGTGGGGGCGAGTGTGTCGACTCGACGCTTTGTCACGACACTACAAGCTCAATCTCTGGACTGGAGCGCTCACTCGCTCCCAGCTTTCTCGTTTTATTTTTTTTTTTTTTTTTTTTTTTCTCTGTCTACCTCAATTCAACTGAGCCACGCCAAGCGCAAATTACTCCACGAAAAATAATAAAACTTCCGTGCTATTGCTACCGCCGGTGGTGCTGATGCTTCCACGCCGTCGGTTCTAGTGCCAACGGGGATAATGAGGGAAACGCGAGCTGCCGAGAGTCGCGCGCGCCCGATTCTACACAGCTTTTTTTCATCATAATCTCCTCACCATCCCCCCTCCCCGCCCCGACCCGCCCCGCCCTCTCGAATCGCACGATCGTCGAGTATCAATATGTCGACATTATCACAGTCAAGCTGCAATTGTAATATCGTAACACATCATTTTTGCTCAGCGATTTACGTACTGCTGTGTTTTGATATTTGTTATCCCGTTGGACTATGCTGGCGGTGCTTCTTTTGCCACCAGTCTCGCTGAATCGACGAATGACTCATCGTTTTTGTTTTCGGATTACCGGATACTGGCAATATACTGGCGTTGAATTATTATTATTATTATTATTATTATTATTATTATTATTATTATTATTATTATTATTATCATTATTATTATTCGTTGGTTCGTTGTTTCGAACGAACGAAACTCATTTCACATTTTACTCTGATTGTTAAATTCACTGTGCAATGTGGTGCAATCGATTTTGTTTCTCTCATGACTAAGCTGCACCACGACTCAACCGCGCTGTGTTATTACCTCGAAATAATTTTACACAACTCTGTAATGTAAAAGGAAACTGGCGTGATTATTTTTATTTTTTTTATTTTATTTTTATCTTCTTTTTTTGCGCTGCACTACTGTGGACGTATGAATAATTTTCATTTTATTTGGATTATTTGAAACGTACGGAACGCCGCGTTTTGGGGGTGGATTTAAATTTTGCGATTCGCAAATATTGAACTTTGGTGCAGATTTTATTTAACGATTATAATTAACAAAACGTACTTTTTTCATTGAAAAATTATTCGCTAAATTGTAATAATGAAAGCGTTGCAATGTTTGTTTGTTTTTTTTTTGTTTTTTTTCTACTCCCTCAATTTTCATTGAGAACCAACGTTCACCGAATAATCCGCATTCTTCGATTAATTCATTTATTTAGCGCAATTAAATTGTTTCTATGAAACTCGAATATTGTCTGGCAATAACAAATGGACTCCGTCGCGGATTGTATATCATTGATTACTTTTGAATTCGGGGAATCGGGCATTGTGCATTGATAACAATCCGTAACAATTATGAACATTTTGTGGTAACAAATAAAACAGGTTTCGATTGCTTTAATGTAATTTAAATTCGTGCATTGTTATTGAACTTTGCATTATTCGAAATACACGGAATAAACGATTATATTAAGTCCATTGCATTGTTTCATTGGCAAAAACGGTTCAACAGGCCGTGAGTTTAATTAACCCGATTTCTGAAAGGAGGTATTGAAGAAATTCAACATATTTTTATCATTCTGATCTGATCTGATCATTCGATATTACATCGATGTACAAGTGCAAAATTGATGAACGTCAGTACGACGAAAAAAAAAAAAAAAAAAAAACCGGAAAAATTCTTCGTGAAATATTATACCTTACCAATTTTTCCAATCCTCGATCATTCGCGTGGCTCCTAATTCAATCGGGAGAATAAATTTTTAACGAAATTTCGTTTTCAATGCGCTCACTAACACTCGATGTAAAATAATCGAATGAAAAATATGTCGCGAAAAAAAATCTTACCGTCCCTCATAACGGATTCTCGAACGTTGACGATTTTCAATAGCCGTCACGTGCGATTTTCACTCCACAGCTCTATATATATATATATATATATCTACGTGACTCGTGGAATAAAATGCGAATAAGAAATTTCATGCAAGTTGGCTATTTCCATTCTCAGTGTCGAGAGATTTGCTTTCAATTGGGGACTCTCGAACCTACCCGCTCGAATTCGTCGAGCTAAAGCTCAAACTCGTTCGCCCCCCCGGTCCCCTTCCGCCACCGCCCCCCCCCCGCCCTCCCCTCCCGGAGTTTCTTCGTTTCACCTATGTCACCGGGTGCCACCCTGATTTCGACGCCGGTGCGACCGAGAGGACGCGAGCAAACTGTCTGATCCCCGAAGCGAGAAAAAAGCAAAAGAAAAAGACAAAAAAAAACACATATACGTATATATATATATATATATACGACATACTTGTCACCCCTGACAGTCGAAAGCGCTGGAGCTTCTTCACGAAACGAGCGCCCAATTGAGATTCCGGGCCCGGAGTGAAATTGAGCCGAGAAAGTCTCGTCCGCGTCGATTGCTGCGGGAATAAAAAATAATAAAAAAAAAATAATAAAAAATAAAGAAGAAAAGAAAAAAAATGGAACAAAAAAAAAAAAGAAATCAGAGGGCAAAGGAGAATCGCGAAGACAGTGAAGGGAGGGAGTAAATGCGGAGGCAGATAAAGAGATGAGAAGAATGGAGGTGGTGGAAAAAAAACGAAAAAACGAAAAAAAAAAAAAAAAAAGGATGAAGAAAGAAATAACGGTTGAGGGAGTGAAGGACGGAAAATACGGGAAAAAGTGAGAAAAGCGGGATTGTGAAGGGATGAGGAGAAAAGAAATAAAAAAAAATAAAAAATAAGAGGTAGATAGAGACGACGACGACGACGACGACGACGACGACGACGACGACGACCTTTCTTTCCAGCCAGAGCCAACCAGTCCGCCCGGCTTTCTTGACTACGGCGCAGAGTATAAACCCGGTGTGCCGCGGTTTTCTCGTTGAGGAAGAAGATACGCGAGAGCCGTATAAAAAGGGTCGGAAACGGGCGAGGAATCGTGAACGAAAGGACGAAAGGAGGACCGAGCGTGTGTGTGTGTGTGTGTGTGTGTGTGAGAGAGAGAGAGAGAAAAAGATGGTGAAAGGTAGACGACGAACGAGGAAAATTCCAACAGCAGCTGAGGGTTGAAGCAGCAGTCAACGGCGGCAATAGTTGAGTACGGCATGGCAACCGTGTGATCGCTAAAGTACGATCGGATTAATGTCCCGTTAAGGACGTAATTGCCGACAGAATGATATAAAAAAGAAATTAAAAAAAAAACAAAAAACGAAACAAAACAAGAGGATATAAAATTTGGCAGGGGATGAAAATGATTGGGGATTAAATGAGGAAAAAATCTGGGATCCAGATGGGCACGAGAAATCGACTGTAATGACGTATCCGTTTATGAGGGTGTATATATATGTATATATATATTAGGGTAGGCTTCAATGGGGTGTTGACGAATTTCGATAAGTGCACCCCCGAGATAGGTTCGAAATAAATATATGAAAATATGTGCGAAACCCCAGCACTGTGGTCCAATGAGAAGACGTAGCTGTGAGCTCGTTTTGTTTTTCATTTTAATAACATGGGATTTTCTGACTAATTCGCTAATTATTTTTTCGAGTATATAATTCAAATCCATCTCGTGGGTGCACTTGTCAAAATTCGTCAACACACTTATTAAGATCCACGCTAATATATATATATATATATATATATATATATATATATATATTATATTGTATATCTCTCAGCTTAGCTACTCAGACCCCGAGCACAAAAAAGCCTTGCTGCGAGTAACCAATTTCTCTTCTTTACTCGGAAAAATTCTCGTACACTCTTTGATGCTTCCTTCAAGGGTTTGCCATAGGTTACCCGACGGAAATTTAATATTTACTGTGAAACAGAAAAATGTTGAAGGTAAATAAAAAAAAAAGCATTTTTTTTTAATTTTAATAACAAACGAAAAATCAAAACTTCTTCATTTTTTATTATTTTGGTCGAAAAATTAAACGAGATACTCTCGATATACTGTACTTGAAAAAAAAATGCTTCATAGTGGCTGTTGGAAAAAAAATTATTGATTCGGAGAAAAGGATTGGATTGTTAGCGAACTAGGGTTGATTTTGATTGAGGGCTTTTTGACCCCGGTGTCCCAGCAAAGGGATGTTTATTTAGTAAACAGGCATTGAATGAGAAATCAGTGAAGACAATTGGGAGCTGATCGAAAAAATTTTATTCCGACAACGTTCGCTTATAGCACATATTTACCATGTACGTTTGAGTCTTCCGTCGATGCTTATTGTTTTAATAATAAATCTCACGCATTCAGTGTGTACGTATGTGTGTGTGTGTGTGTGTGTGTGTGTGTGGGTGTTATTCGTCTGTACGTATTTGTTATTTATGTTTTATATTCATCAGTGTTCAAGGTCTGGTTAGGCGTGTTTGTGTTTATTATTACGTACCCGCTCGCATACATCCAAATATATATTCATATATTTATATATATATATATTTTTTTTTTCTTTAACGAGTAATCCTCTTTTGCTCCTAAAATAGTTAAATATATATGTATTCGAAACACACACACACACACACACACACACACACACACACTCTTATCGTCGTCGTTATCGAGAGTCTTATCAGCGTTCTTTCGCGCTTCCGTTTGTTTTTTTTTTTTCTTCACACCATTTTTTTCATGCTTTCTCACTTTTTCCATCCGGCTCGCATACACATTTTTTATTTCTCAAACGCCTCACATAAATATATTTATAATGTACATATATATTTGTATGCACGTCATTTTCGTGTCTCTCCCGCACTCCATCGTAATTTCATTATATCGAGTTAATATGTGATAAAATAAATTTGACAAAAAAATAAAAACGAAAGGGAGAATGAAAATTAAAAAAAAAAAAACAATCAACCGACAATTCGTTTAATTTGTAAAATATATATAAGATTATAAAATTATGCAATTGTACGTTGTGTCCGTGTGAACGTTTTTGTTTCACACGAACGAGTTGTCGTAAGTAAAAAAAGTCGAGAGAGATCGCTGGCGAGCATTTTGTTTTCTCATGTCGGCCACACTCGCTCATTTGTATTTTTTTTCTCTCATTCCAACGACTGACACACTCACGCTTCTGATACTCGCGATCGCTCAATCATTCGTCTCATTCGTAGTCCACAGTCCCGTCATGCAACACACTAAATTACAACGCTCGTCGTCTCTTCATTGTTTCTTTTTTGTTTTTTTAATTTTTTTTTATTATTATTATTATTTTTCACCATCGCGTACAATTCTCCGGTTTTGTTTTTATTTATTTTTTTTATCTTTTGTACAATTCTCGATTAACCGGCGTATCGTCCTCAGGCATCTTATTGTTACGAGTCTCGGTCTCTGTGGTTTTCATTTTTTTTTTTTTTTTGTTTTTCAATTTCAAATTTTCATTCTTTTCTTTCTTTCATTATTTCTAACGTCGACATTAATACGTCATCCTCCGTCATTTATTTTCTCGTCTATATTCATTTTGTTTTTTTTTTTCTTTCTTCGTCATATTTTTTTTCCCTCACTTTCCGTGCGCAGAATTCATGAATAATTATCGAGCACGTGTGTATGTGTAGATATATTGAGGTGGGCCTTAATGGGAATGTTGACGAATTTCGACAAGTGCACCCCCGAGATAGGTTCGAAATGAATAAATAAAAATATGTGCGAAACCCCAGCACTGTAGTCCAATAAGAAGACGTGGCTGTAAGCTCGTTTTGTTTCCCATTTTAATAACATGGGATTTTCAGACTAATTCCGTAATTATTTTTTCGAGTTGTCCCTAAGCACGCAAAAAATGCTTTATTCACACACGTCTATTGTCAATGGGTGTAACTAACCGTACATTTTTTTACAAGATCTCACGTATATGTTATCGATAACGGAGAACCGATGAACGATGATAACAACTGATAAACGATTTCAACGCAAATTGAAATTCATTTGTGTTTATATGTCTTGTAAAAAAATGTACGACTAGTTAAATCCATCAACAATGGATTAATGTGAATGAAGAATTTTTTGCGTGCTTAGGGACAACTCGAAAAAATAATTAGCGAATTAGTCAGAAAATCCCATGTTATTCAAATGGGAAACAAAAACCAGCTTACAGCCACGTCTTCTCATTGGACTACAGTGATGGGGTTTCGCACATATTTTTACATATTTATTTCGAACCTATCCGGAGGGTGCACTTATCGAAATTCGTTAACACCCCCATTAAGGACCACCCAAATATATAAATGTATATATATATACACGATATGTCACGAGTGAAACGCACGGGCTCGTCATTTTCGCGAGTGATCTCAGCCATTGGCCAACTCACTTTGCAAATACGTTTTTGCATTCACGCGGTATCGCTCTTTGACCGTTCTTTAAAAATTATTATGTATCGCAACGGGTTGAGCTTCATCGATATGCGTGACTCGGGCGATATGTCTTATTGGATACGCGCATCGTATATTACCTCCTCGCACTCAGTACTCAACACATTCGCTGGACGCTTAATAATTATATGACAAAAATATAATAATTATCATCAAGGGTATTTGACGACCTCGCGTGTTATAACCTTATCGTACGTCCATGCGTTGCGTCGTTGCGAGCAGTAAGAAAAATGTAATGAGAAACGATTGCTCGAATTACCAACCATCGGTAGAAAATCATAATTATTTCGACAATCAAACGACACATATTTTTTTTTTATTTCGATTATACAATATTGTTGTAACAATCATCGATGACACATTTGTCGATGAAATTCTGAAAATAATTGAAAAAATTCGATCGATACAATTTTGATAAAGAGTTCGAACACGTTGAATGAAGGATGTATGACACATAAAATCCCAGCGAAATTTTGTGGTTATCTGTGAAATCTCGATTATAATTACTTCGTGAATTATAACTGCTTGTGAAAAAAATGGATCATCATGAAATATCGTTCAAATATATGTTTTTTCACTTTTTTTTTTCAATCGCTGATATTGAACATCGAATATCGAAGATTCGATCGATCTGCATTGTTTTCTGGACATTCAACAATCTGCATTCCACACAAACTGCATTGTTTTTTTTTTTTATTTATCAAAAATTTCATTGCCACGCGTTTATCGTCCATAATTATCGCAATGTGCCTATTTTCCACAAGTACACATGTTGTCTTATGGAAATTGTCTTGTTGAACACAAATTTTCATACAGCCATAACTTTTAAACGAGTTGGTTAATGGTTTTGAATATTTTTTCAAAAAATGTTTCTTTTTTTTTTCACCGATAAAACAGCTACTGGCTGTGAAAGTTTCCAAATTTTTTTTTTTTGATTCTCTTTACACAACGTGTCATACATCCTCGATCGTTCGATCTTAATGACAATAATTTTATTTCGAAAATTATACACAACGAGCCCACGTAACTATACAATGTCAATAAAATTTGCTTCGAAGTAGTTCGAAATTTTTTTTTTTTTTTTTTTACAACTTTAAATATTATTTTGTACAACTATGATACAAATTTTGCCGAAGAAATGTACGTTTCACAAACATTTTCACGATTCCCCCGACGAGATTTTCGACGTACGAAATTATCTCATTATTGCCCATTAAATTCCCAAAGATACTGTCACACACTTCGAAAAAAAAAAAAAAAAAAAAAAAAAAAACAAACATACAAAGAAAAGCATCTCATTTTTCTTTCAGCCCATCGACATTCATGCCTCACGAGTGGTGTATCCAATTTCCCATTGATTATAATAACAATCAATTACGTCAATTACGAACAGACGTAGGCGTGAGAAAATTCGAGCACGTTGAAGTCGGAGATATCGAGGGCGAGGGTGAAAAAAAAAATAGAAAAAGCAACAGCAGCAGCGGTAGCGTTGAAGACGGTGCGCTTATCAGTGCCGCAGCTGCCGAGTCGCGGGCCTGATACCCAAAAAAAAAAAAAAATAAAGATAAAAAAGCGAGATTGATACGGAGAGAAAGAGCCGGTGGAAAAAGGATGCGGCTAATATAGTTAGTCGGTGGAGAATTTCGCGCCGGATATTCGAGCCGGAAGAGTCGTCTCGGTCGGAACATCGTCGTTTTCGTCGACGACATCGTGGCGCAGCTTTTTTTTTTTTCCTGTTTTTTTTTTTTTTTTTTTTTTTCACGATAGTCGGAAAATTAAATTTTCTTGCGTCTAGAGAACTCGATCTCATTCTATGTCCGTGGAACGTCGTGGAAATGGGGCCGGTGGAAAAGTGCGGGGGGAGGGGGCTAGGGGTGGGGGGGGGGGAAGAGCGACTGCACAACGCTCGGTCGGTATCGCCGAGAAGCACACAAATCATGGAGGGCGCCTACCGTCTACCGGTCGCGAAACGATACGACCTGTTTTTTTTTTTCACCCGTTTTCCATCTCTATCGTATATTGCTTTCCTAGCTCCGCTCACTTGGAACCACAACTTTTATCCGGTAGAGATTTTTCTTTCAGTTCTCATATTTTTTTCGCTTCCTCACAAAGGAAGCTGTGTGTGTGTGTGTGTGTGATCGTGATCGTGACATTTTTTTTTCTTCTTCGAAATGTTCGTTTTTAATCATGTTCAGAATTTGGCAAAATATTTTCGCATAACTTTCAGATTATCTTCTCAAATATGCTTTTCAAAATTCTCAAAAAAAAAATATTTTTGTATTTCGCATAGCCAGCCCTTTTCACATGATACCCCACATGATACACGAAATGACCATTTTTTTTTTTTCGAGTACCTCATTTGCCCCCTTTTCAAGTCTCGTGTGTGAATATTTTCAGGTGTCAACTATAGTGCAAAATATTCGCATCAATGAGATGTATCACTAGCGCCGAAATTTTGAAATTTCTAGTGTTTCTCAGTGTTTCTGAGAATATATTGGCTGTGACAGACAGACGTACGAGTTCGGTTGACGGTTTTTGTGGGTTCTTTGGGTTCTTTTGACGATTTTTTTTTTTTTTTTTTTCGTTTTTTCTTCCATTTGAGGAACGGAACCCTAAAAAGCTTTCCTCACAGAAAAATGTTCGTTATTTCAAATTGTTTTGTTTTGTTTTGTTTTTTTTACTTTTTTTTTTCGTAACAATCCCTCTGCGTACAACAATGCGCGAGACCCGAAGGAGCACTTTACCACGATAAGCGAGTGTGTGCCTTGGCGAGGAAAGGGGACAAATGTTCGAACCTACCCGGTCTTACAAACACACACACACACACACACACACAAACACGGACGGTGGTGTGTTGGGTGTCCTAATCGTTTTTGGCAACATTTCAAGTATATCGCCGTGTGGGCCGTTACGTAGCCCCTCTCGACCCCGACAGTTGGAGACAACGAGACAGCAGGTCGATGCCGTGTAACAACGATTTATTTCACTTAAGAGGGAAGAAACGAACGGCGAACGAAACACGGCGAAGAAGAACGCAACGGGGGAGAATGAGTAGGTAGATGGAAGGGGGGACCAGAGGGCGGGGGTGTAGAAAAAAAACGGAGATAACCGTTTGCTCACGTATAGCGGGTGGGATGAAGAAAAAGATGTGTGGGCGGGGGGGGGGGGTCACGATGTGGATGAGAATACGACTGATGTCGATCTCACCGAACCATTGTACAGCCTCTTTCATAATTACCTCCCCAAATCACTGACAAATTGTGATAAAAACAAAATTTCTTGGGTACCTTTTTTCTCATTTCGTTGGCTGGTTGGAAATCAATATTTCTGCAGCAGACGTCGTTTTTTTTCCTTTTTTTTTTTTTTCATGTTGGTTGCAAATGATTGAGCAAAGATTTTATTTTTATCGATTTTATCTTCGTTTGTCGTTAATATCGAAGAAATATTGTCGTGAAATATTAATCGGACGAACTAAAGTTTATTGAATGTATGTTAAATAAAATTTGGGGGAAAAACTGTAGTTTTTAGAGTTTCGTAGGGCAATTATGATTTACGTCTGTCCGTCTGTCTGTCTGTATATCTGTATGACGGAGTCCTACCATTCTCTCATTACTCCACGTGTACCTGATAATATACAACTCGATATAGTGACGTAGATCGATGACCCAGAAACAGAAATCGGACAATAGAAATGAAACAACCATTACATTTTTATCGTTGATTTAATTATTGAATAATACACACGTGTGTCTATCATAAATCCACCATATTAAAACCCAGCGATATTAAACTTCGGGCCCTCGGAAACGCTCGCGATTATTCCGTCGCAAACAACGTTGGAAAAATTGTCTCGCGATACGAAATATACGGTAAAAATGTTCCGTAATTAAGTCATAATAAGGTCGGTGAATATTTATTTTATATTTTTTTTTCATCCCTCTTTCGTCGAGAAATTAACCACGGGGCTTTAAATATGTCCTTAAACGCGGATGAATTTTTAATGAGGTCGCGTGGTCCCCGATGAATCTCAGAGATGTTTTACACGACGAAGAGATGATAATTTTCACGAGAATAAAATTTCACACGCGCCGATTGATAAAGTAAAAAAAAAAAGTACCTCCAGCGCCTCCACCGATAAAAAAAAGGGGTGGTCCAGTATGACGGCCTTCTCGAACACTGAAACTTTTGTCCGAAACATTATTGGATATGATCGATATAGTTCGAGTGCTACTGCTGTGTCACAATTTATGCGCCTCACCCTGTACATAAAAACGAAAATCATCAAAACGACATACAACGAAATTTAGACCGACGATCTGTGACTCTTCGATTCGACGAGAAGACGTAAATTGCTAACCCACGCGATCGGATAAGAATGCAAACCGTTCGGACAAATATATATATACAAAGCATGTCAACGAAATTAAGAAGAATTAAAAAAAAAAAACCAAAAGTCGAACATCGGCAGTGACAGCGAGCAAACGGTACCGAAGAGTAAAAAAATACGAGATTTCGAGGGTAAGGAAGCATCGACGTTGGAAAGGGCGAATGTCGAGATTGCAATGAGAGAGGAGTAGAAAAAGGATCGACAAGAGGGATGAGAGGTAGGGGGATGCTGGGAACGATGGCACACAGCCGGTGTCTAATATCCAAAATGGCCAATAAGTCTTTGTGTTTTGTTGCGTCGCTGCTGCTGCTGCTGCTGCTGCTGCCGGGGCTGAAATCCGATAGCTGAAGCGCGACCGTGCTTTAGCAACGGAAGGTCGCGAATAGGACGGCGGGGAGAAAAACGGAAAAAGGGGGGGGGGGATGACGAGAGGGGGCGAGGGGCACAGAGGCCGAGGGTGAGCCGTGTTTCGTTTCAAGTGTCGAACGAGTGAGAGTGAATGTTGGATGATTGCGAGCGAGAGCGAAAAGGATGGCAGAAGGGGTTGGGGAAAAGCGTTTAGGGGAGGGGGTTGGTTGGTCGGTGCATCGAGGACTACCATGCACAAACGAAACGCGACCATCTAACAGAAACACCACCAGACCCGCAACAGCAGCAACAGCAGTTGATTCGAGATTCTGTATAGTGTAAAAAAACACGAATCCGTGTTTCCGGAATTTCCGGCTGCTCTCGGGGGTGGGCGGTCTTTGCGCGTACGCGGGGGTCGAGTTCACCGGGCCGGTTATACGTGTGTCATTGACGAGAGCGTGGAGCGAGAGTAGCGAAAGAGAGAGAGAGAGAGAGAGAGTGGGCATAGTTGTCGGAGTGCGCTGCTGCGCAAGCTTTTGAAGCGGGGGGGTGGAGATTCGGTTGGTTACTTCTCTCGCCGCCCGTTCGGAAAAGCTCGCTGGCTTGTTTCCGACGAGTTTTACAGAAATCCCGACCGATGGGACTGTTCCAACGCTCATGGACCCACGTCAGTTTAGTTTCGAATGTACTGATCCCCGTCGTTTTCTGTTTTCATCTCTCTTTCTCTCTCTCTCTCTCTCGCTGTCTGTTTCTGTCTCTCTGGTCGTGACGTGGAATGACATTGCCGCGAATCGTCGGGACTCCGAATGACATTGTAGCGAACGTGTACGATATTCCGAACGGCGACCAGTCGCCGCGGTTTTTAACATTTTCCGACTTTCGAGCTTTTCCACGCGTTAATTATCAAAGTTAGATATATGCCGTCATTAACTTTTTTGTAGTAAATTCAATTCTCCGAAACATTGTTTATGTGAACTTTTGGTCTGTGTAGCGTCGTTCAACCAGCGTTTGAACGGGAAGGTAAAAATGTATTGATTTTCTCATTGTTTTTAACTTTCCGTCCTGGACGCTGGATAAACAACGGTATGTAGACCAAAAGTTCACATAAACAATGTTGTAGACAATTGAATTGTCTACGATAAAGTTCGGAACGTCATGCATCTGACATTGACAGTTTATCCGTGGGGCAGTTCAAAAGTCGGGCAATGTGAGGAACTGCCCGACTCGCATCGGGTGTTCGGAATTCTTTCGCTCCGAATTATCGCGGGTTCTGAACGTTGGTCGATCGGAATTTTTACCTCTATCCGATTAGACCTTGTAACATGGTACACGCCTCGGATAAAACGGGGACCGACGTCCGGGCTCGGATATACACACACACACACACACACGTTCCAACACTCGTCCATATGTAACTACGACGAACATACGTCAGCCACTATCAGACATAACTCGGTCTATGAATTTTGCAATGCATATATATATATATATAGGACACCACGATGGAAAATGCATCGTCGGAGATATATAGGGACGCGTATGATTGATGGAAACGTTGAGGAGATCGCGTTTAATCTAACCAGCGGGGCCGAGGAGGGGGGGAGGGGGCGGTGGATTGATTGAAATCTGCTTCACATCGTGGTCGCACGAACGGACTGCATCGTGAAGCGGAGGAGGAGAGAGGAAGAGAGAGAGAGAGAGAGAAAAAAAAATCGAGGTGCAACGTAAAAAGCTTTTTCCACGGTGGTTTCTCGTTCTTTTGATCCGTGGTCGTCGAAGCCGCCTCATCCTTCGTGAGAATATACGTTCATCAATTTTAATTGAATCACGGGGGAAGGGAGGGGGGCGGAAAGTTTGTGGATCATCGACCGGAACAATGTTGCAACGCTGTGTGTGTGACGGTCTATTTTGGAAATTGCTTATTTCTTTTTTTTTTTACATCGATCAAGCGCTCATTCTCACATCCATTTGAATGGAAAAATAAAAAAAAAAGTTATAAAATTACCGATAAAAACGTCAGGAATTAAAAAAAAAAGAAATCAGCACTCGGTGAATATATTGCAATAAAATAACTCAATTTTTGTTAAAATTCCTTGTGGAAACATTTTGTTCTTTAGTGTCTAAAGTCACGTGGAATCACTCATAAACATATATATATATATATATATATATATATATATATATATATATATATATATGAGGCCGGTAATGCATCGTTTGCAACTAGGTTAGTTGGATTAGTTACGATTTGTTTACGTACTCGCGGTCCCACAGAACGTAGATCCCGAGCGTTTTCCCGACCAAAAAGCCAGCTGGACCATGGGTTTCCGATGGCACAGCCCACCCTATATGGCTTTACTTTACAACCCTCAACGCACACGCGCTCACCCAACGTTTTACCCCACCCGATCGCCATCGACGTTTTGCCAATGCGCGAACAAGCGAAACCCGTGTGTGACACGTGAGATTTCGGTTGCTCACAAACGTTTTGCCAATTCTCGCGGGTTCGGGGGAGAGTGGATTTAACGATTAAACCGGAAAATTCACGGTAATCGGTTGATCTCTACCCACAGAGAGCCGCGCATTTCGCGAAAAACATCCCTCGTCGTCCTGTTACCAATGCTTCACCATGAAAATCGCCCGAGAACCTTATCATTGTTAATTTCCACGAGTGCTACGCGCGGCCGGCGTGTTTGTTGTTTCAACCATTGCCGCAGAGCCTTCCCCCCCCCCCGCCTCCCCCCTCCCCGTTCCCAGTCATCCCTCGCAACCACCACGAGCATAGAGTCTGTGCAATGTAACTGGATATTATGTTGTACTGTGCAAACAGCGACGCCATTGCCACAGCTTGGCGATATATATGTATATCAACCCCCACTTAGGCAGCTATGGCTGATTCAGTAACTCGAGCTATTGCTAACTGAATTAAAACGCGTTAAACTGTCAATTAAGTGATTTTCAATATGTCCCCAGTGGTCACCGTGGGTCAATTTGACCCCGACAAAATATTCGTCATGATAATTACGAGGATTGAGCATTTGAAAATTATTGAACTAATGTAACCATAAGTTTGTGGTTTGGGGTATCTATAGTTGTGACGACTATACACTTGTCATGGATGCCAAAGGCGTCGGTGTGGTCCAATTGGCAGTTGACGGGCAGAGACCGTAGCTCCGGGTCCAATTGACCCACGGTCACAACAACGAACATTTTTAGTCAAATTGTCGCAATGTCTCTATTGAATTTTCAACAAATATGGAATTAAATAAAATCGGATGTGACAGACAGTCAGACGAACAGACACGCAAGTGATCCCACAAGGTATCCGGTCCTTCGAGAGTGCAATAGCGCGCAATGGGATGTCGATTAAAATAATAACGTTAACATGCGAATTTTTCTAAATTCAAGTGTCAATTGAATAAACAATAATTTGTTTGCAATAAAATTCCTTATTTTGTTTGATTGAAATTGAAAAAAAAAAATTGGTTTGTTCAAATTTACGAGGATGAGTCATCTCTGCCGAAAAATTTGGAAGACCTCGATTTTACACATCTTTTTGAAAATCAAAAAGATGTGTAAAATCGATCAAAGTATGAAGACTTTGGTTACTTGCTTTGATGAAATACATCAATTCAAATATCGTGGCCATTTGAAAAAAAAACGTGTGCCAACTCACCCGGACCCAACTTACCCCCTACGTCATAAACGACTTTTACGGCAGAATTTTGAAACTTTCTACACAGATTCGCGTTTTACGGAACCGGATTACAGCGTCAGTTGAGAATTTCTCAACCCCCCCCCCCTCCCCGCCGCCGCCTCTCATCGCAGCCCTGTCGTCGCTGTCGTTTCGCTGTCGCTCGCACCGCACTTGAGATACCAAAATCAACTCAGAGCCTGAGGAGTTGCGCAACTCTCGTATCTCGTCTGTCTCATAGTTGTCGTGTACCATTGCTGCGAAATTCCTCATCAAGCAAACCCCACGCGAAACACGGTTGATTATAATATATATATATATATATATGTATCATCTGTAACCGATTGAGATACGTTGTTGTTGGCAACTATCGCGTTGTTGCTTCGTCGGGTCTGCGTTTATTACTTCGAATTCGCGAGATGGAAAATTTCATCGGATAATTTCGTATGTTGATGTAATATATTTTCTGCGTAGGGTCCCTCGGACCCAATGTAACCATTGCGTCAATTTTTTGGACGTGTGATCATTACGGATTAATTATCAACTATCTTCAAAGTATATCGAATAAAGACCTTCAAACTAATGTTGTGTATTGCTTGTACTATATTGTTATAAAAAAACTCTGAAAATTAGTCTTTTTTTTATCTAAAGTGGCGTTAACGGTCAAGTATCGTTGAACTCAGGCTCAATCACTGTTCCATCGCTTGGGTGACAATTTTCCATGTGTACGGCGAAATTCGAAGGATCGACGAGACACAATCGTTGATCATTTCGCACACCGGAAGATCATGTCGATGCGGAAATAGCGATAAGCCTCCCATAGTTCCGATCGAAATTTCGTTAAGTCATTTCAATCGCTCAGTCATCGCGCGAATCGTCAGAGCCATGCTAGTTTTTTTCGATTTCACAATATCGCAATTGCATTGTGAAATATAATGGAAAACTCAATTGCAAGGACGAGTCTGTTTCGCAATTGGATTTTCGAGCGATTCAAATTGAGATTTCTCGTTCGAATAACGTCCGTAAATAAATTTACGTGCAACTGCAATGGGTCGTACACGAGCGAAGCAGCCAAAACGGTTTAATTACAATCAGTCCAATTAACAATAAAATTCATTATGCATTGAACATATAAATTTTATTCGACAATTTTCGTCGGTGATGCGAATTTCCACTTCTTACGACATTCACATTGTCGAACATAAATTCATCACAAATGTTGAATATGAAACGTCATTGCCTCTACATATATATATATATATATATATATATATATATATATATATATATATATATAACGTTTTCAAAATTCTACGTGCCAATGAATGTCAACTATCACGTATTTACAATAATGATTTACGTTTATTAGCAAAATTATATGTTTCATCAATGTTCGCAGATTATTTTACCATCAACAATGAATCTCATCTCCATCTCTATCCATATCACCAAACGATACCCACATCAACGAAGCCACAAACGTCCATCGAACATCACTTCAATAACAAAACTGAGCAAGAATGAGCAGTGCTCTCAGAAGGGCCAAAATTCCGAACGCGCAATGCTTCGAGGGACAATGTCATTCTGAATTTCTCACGATTCGCTGCAATGTCATTCTACGTCACGACCGTTCGGTAACATATTGTCCCTCGAAGCATTTTACGCGTTCGGAATTTTCGGCCCTTCTGAACACTGCTCATTCCGAATATCGAGCCCCACCCACAAAACCAAGCCGCGATCTCGCGTCAAACTCAAACATAACCAACCAAAAAAAAAATATATACAAACCACGATTGCCGTTGGTATCTCACAATTTTTGTTCGGTCAAACATATTTGGTGTAAAAATTCAACGAACATATCAACGCGTTGTTGGAGCCAGAGTTGGCACAACTATCCATGCGAGATAATGACTGTCGTTCTTGATAAATATATATCTATACACATATATACAGATATATATATATATATACATATATATCTTCTTTTTTTTAATTTTCCAACTTCCTCCATTCTGCAGTCTAGCCGCCGCCATCCTAGTACTTATTTTTTTTATTTTATTTTTTTTTTCGCGCGAAGCACACGAGGCGCATTTTCGCTCGAGATTAACGCATTACTCGTCGATCCGCGAAATTTTAATTGCCCCACCAGCAGCTACCCAACTATGCGGATTTCGTATATACGCGGATATACCGAAAAATATATGTACACACGGGGGAAACTGCACGTAGCATTCGTAACGTACTTGTTCGACCGACCGAAGCACGGCCAGCAGTAACGCGGTCTCCTGTCTGTTTTTGTTTTGGCCGTTTTTTTTTTTTTTTCCATTTCCCCGTTCTTTTTTTCTCGCATCACAGCTTTTACGTAACCCACCCGCCGAACCCGTTTTCCAGTATGTACCCGACAAATCCAGACCACCCTCACGCCCCCCGACCGACCCTCATCCACCCCATCCGGCGTTTTCCAACCTCGCGTTCGTAACGTCTCGTTTCTCTCTGTTTTATTCTGTATGCAATTTCGTTTGTCATTGTATACCATCGATGTGGATGTACGGGCCAGTTTGTAGAATAGCGTGTATGCCTAGTGTATACACCATCGTTGTCTCTGCCCCCCCCCCCCCCCCCCCCGACTGGTTCGTTCATATCCCAACCCTCATATACAAATATATACACACGTATGTATACGTATATCTATGTGTATTAGGGTGGTCCTTATTTCGGCTTTTTTGAATCTATTTCGGCACTCCCCGGTGATTAATACGGTTCGAAATGAATTTCGGAAACTATTCTGAAAATTTGAGATCCCTATCGCAATTCTCAACCCTGTCGCCAGCCTCCCGAAGTTAATTGAGATAAGGACCTCAAATTTTAAGGATATTTTTATTCATTTATTTCGAATCATATTATACTCTGGGAGCGTCAAAATTGTAGAATAAATGCAAAATAAGGACCACTGCAATATATACATATATAAATACAATATATACATATATAAATCAGGGTGGTTCTTATCTGGCCTAAAGAAAAAGTATCGCTACCTACCTTCCAAATGATTCTAGACCGTGAAAAAAGAAATTTTCATATTTTTTTTCCGATTTTTAAATTCATCCTCCGCATTGCCTGAATTCGTTTGAAAGTTTTCAAAATAATTTATGTCACATATCCGTTTTTAATACAAAAACGTATGGGGAATAAAAGAATCGGAAAAAACATGTATATTATAAAAACACAACAAAAAAAATGTTGGCAGCTATCCGGCAAACATATAACCTAAAAAAATAATAAAAATAATTTTTAATTTTATTTTTCAGGTTACGTTGCCCGAATAGCTGCCAAACATTTTTGGTATTTTTGGTGGTTAAATTTATCTACAATATATATATATTTTTTCAGACTTTTTTTCCAAACCTTTCTCGTAAACAAAAAAATAATAAATCATTTAAAAAACTTTCAAACGAATTCTGAAATCTTTCTGAGAACTTTTATCTTTTGAAATCGAAAAAAAAAAATGTAAATTCCTTTTTTCATGGTCTACAATCATTTGGAAGGTGGGTAGCGATACTTTATTTTTTAAGAACCACCCTAATATATACATATCCATATATATACATATATATATATATATATATATATATATATATATATATATATATATATACATATATATATATATATATATATATATATATATATATGCAAGCCGACGTGTACCTCTCGTCTGTGTCGATCCTGCGCCTGGCCACCACATCGTCGGAGCCCCTGTTACGCCCCGTCGTCCATATCCACCACCTTCCAACGAACGTTGATAATAATTGTACTGTTTGCCAGGGACAAACGTTTTCTCTCCCGCGTTTCTCGGGTCTCCCACCGGCCCAACGGCTCAGCGATGGAAAATCTCTGTTATACAGAACGGCCTCGGGTAACGAATTGTAACACAGTTGTGTGGGTGAAACCGTGAATATATATATATATATATATATATATATATATGTGAACACAGAAGCAGTAGCGAAGGAGGGTGGGTGGGTGGTGGAAAGAGAGAAAATGGAGGAAGAGGTGGAGAAGGAGGACGACGACGTCGCGTTTTCCGGAACGGATGCACACCGCGAACGTTCGCAGGCGGTTCATTAACTGCGCCTAGCCAGGACACGAGCCTGCTGCTGCTGCAGCAACTGGGATGGTTTTACGTGGGACTCAGCTACCCCTGGCTTATACCGGACGTACCTCACGCCGGGAATTATCGATAATTAACTGATAACGGGAAGAAGGGGATATACGCTTCTCCCCCGACGAACATAATTGCGTGGATATTTTTCAAACGTAGAAATTCTGCGATTTGGTTTTTTTTTTTTTTCAAATTATCATTTCTTTTTTTCAAATATAATTCTTTCGACCGTGTACCGTACCATTTAAAAAAATGGAGGCGACCTTCCATGTGCGTCAGCGCCTCCACTGAAATGAAAAAGAATCGTCGCATTTGATGACCCCTTTCGAACCGTACATTTTTAGTTTGAACCATTTTATTTCTGTGACATCGATAATTCACAGAGATATTCGGAGGTGGCACGATTTAGTGCTCCACCCTGTATAAACCGGTACCGAAATGTCACCTCAACCGCATTTTCATCAACGATATATTCAATGAATCTCGTTCGCTCGGTATTTGTCTCCAAATGACGATCTCGGTGAATGCCTCGTGTAATCAAATTCAAAAATAAGAAAACAAGAAAAATATATTGTCGGTTTACCGTTATAAATATCCAAACGAAGATGTACGTCGAGGCGAAAATGTAGTTTCGATATGCCGGCGCCGTACGTTAGTCAAGTATACAGAGAGACTATATTTCTACCCCCGTCACTCGTCTTCTCTCGCTCGTGCTCTCTGTCCCCGATTTGCCGTCGTTGAATTTCCGAGCACTACAGCGAAAATATGTATAGCCACACACACAGCGTCGAATATTCAGGCCAAACGGCGGAGAAATCGATCAGGTAAAACCCGGTAAGTATGGAGGACAAGAAAAGAGCTTAAAATTTTAGCCAGCGATGGAATTCGACGTGACGTTAGTGAATAAGAGACGAGACAAGTGCTGCACGCTTTCCGAGGTTCACGGTATAATTTAACGATCGTGGACCCTGTGATTCTGGGTGCTTAAAATGATGAAAACCAATCTCAGCTAACGGAAAATGAGATTATACCAACGTAAGAACAAATGTACTAGCCGCGAAATTGGAGCAAGAAAAAATATGTCAAACCCAGAATCATTGAGGAAGAATATATATGTGTGTGTATATATATATATATATATATATATATATGTGTGTGTGTGTGTGTGTGTGTGTGTGTGTGTGTGTGTGTTTGTGTGTGAGAGAGAATGAGATTGCGACAACTCCCTCGGCACTGGCCAATCCTGATTATTCAATAATTCGAAATCATCGTGGAGTTTCTGGGCCACATCGTACACAACGTTACCGGTAGTACGGTACTCATGCCCGAACGATTTTAGACACACACACACACACACACAAACACACACGATTCAACTCCCCGGCTGGTATATATAGTTTGCCAACTGTTTCGCCTCACGAATCAGCAAGATAACCAATGCCCGGAATCAACGTCGTGTTCTCGGTTGCAATAGGCATACTTCGAGCGTACATCGTGAGGCTTCGGTCATTCTCGTTGCGCTATCGCATGCATTCGATTAACAGTGATATTACCAAGCCTCGATCGTCAAACTCGAACCAATCATCTACACCGATCGTATTCTGAATATTTATCACGACACCAATTGCCAGCACGATGCAGTTTCGTGTCGATTCTATACTGTTACAAGACGTTCCAGATTTGTTCCGATATATATATCGATTTGCTAGCCATATTTGTTTTCAGTCGCAGTTACAAGTTCCGAATGTTTGAATGATCCGACGGATCAACATTGCGAAAAAATTTTGTTTGAATTAAATTTTATCGAAAATCCAAAATCTTCGAATTTTTTTGTTCCGACCGGATGCTGTAGCGAAATTTAAAAATTCGAAAGGTTAAAGGTCCGACAGGTCGATAAATCGAATCGAAATGTTTCGAAAATGAATGTTTCGACACGACGAGACTTGTTTGCAAATTTGTAAAAGAATTGCAAAATCTTACGAAAATTATATCTTGAGAATTTATTCGAAAAAAATCATAATGTTTTCATTAGGACTAAAAAAAATAAATAAACTGAAATGGAATTTCGTTGAATTTTTAATCGTTGATTGTACGTTTGCTCACGATTTTATTTGCCCGAGATAAAATGGTGTGATATAGTTAAAAACTTTTGATCGAATATTCATGCTGATAAATTGAATCGTTTATAGGTAAAGATTTTTTGAAGATTAAATAATAACAGAACGTCGAATCAATCATCAATACCACGATTTTGGGAAATGACATTACAAATCACAGTCAAGTAGACTTCGATGGCCCATCGCGTTATGAAATATTCCACGCGCAGCTACGATAAAATCCATCGAGTCTTGTCTCTCGAAATTCATATTAAAATTGTACGTACCTAAATGACACAAACGCAAAAATACACTCTTCAAACTCGAACTTTCAATAATGCAACATTTTTTTTTCTCTCATTTCAAAAATTCATTAAAATTCACGTTCCCAAATAAAACAAACACAGAAACACAATTTTCCAGACTCGAAATTTTGTTTATGCATCGAATTTTCTTCTCTCGAAATTCACAATAATTCACGTACTTGAATAAAACAAATGTATTTTCAACGTGATTGGATAATCACTAAATTAACCGGTCAATCAAATCCGAGTCTCGGCAATCTCGAAAAATCTGGTTTTATGTACAATCGTGCATTTTACAGACAAGAGAAAAAGCTTTTATTTCGGACAAAAAAAAAAAGAACCGTAACAGCCAAAGATGGGCCAAAACCGTCTTCTGAATGATTTAGTTTGCTGTGAACCAATTGAGGATGATCGGACAATGGCCGGTGTGAATTTCACCTATTGAATAATATATATATGTGTATATATATATATAACGGTTGATCGTGAGAGCGGGCAACGTTTTGGCCTCTATCGTGACGCCTCTCTCCAGAGGACGGTACGTCGTTGTCAACTCCATCGTGCTGTCCCGAACAGGGCTCTCTCCTGTGATATCCCATTGTCTGGTCTCTGTCGGCCAAAGTTGTCCATCTACTCGCGACGCTTTCGTCTGTACTGCCGAGTTAAGTTATTCCGCACGGTGGCGCATCCTCGAGTTAGCCCACGGCGACTAACAAAGCTCCCACCCCCCCCCCCCCCCCCCCGTGCCGTTCCTTCGCGAGCCATTCCCGTTTGCAAAGTACATATACCGCCTCTCCGACGATACAAACCCTGTCAAACGGTTGTGCAAGGAAACGTTGTAGCGATATAAAGGCTTCCATGCACCGCCTAACCGAGATAATTTCACGACGGGATTTCGTGTTTCACGGTACTTCCGGCCAAACAGAACGTTTCGTACGTTAATACCGATTATATGCAAACGCAATCGCATGCCGAAAAAAAAATCGAAGTGAATATCGAAACACGAAAATACGTCGAACTTTGATATTCGTAACGAAAAAATGTGTTCGTGTGATAGTTTTTTGTTTTTCCAATTTAACCCGTTGCGGTCAATCGGGGTCCACCGGACCCCGCGTCAACTTCATGGTATTTTTGCGATTCGAATATTATTTTTCGATCAATATATCGATTTACGCGTGATAATCAATCATAGTTATTCGTTTTGAAAAGTAGTTAAAATACATTATCATTGAATGGATGCCCATCCCTGATCACCATGTTCTTATCGGACAAACCGCAGGTTCGATTTTCTACGTTCGGTACACATCGTCGTCGCTCGAATCGGCATTGCTCAAAGACCGGATAATCAGTCGTATCTTGACATCCCGAAGATCTTGTTAGTAGCTGATAAGAGCTCGGGGGCTCTGTTCGGATAAGTATCTCTAGGGTCGTCCGTATCCAACTATTCACCCGTGCCCCGAGCGTGGCACGTACGGCTGGTAATCATCGGGGGAGGCGCTAGATAATACACCGGAGGATTCAATAATCGAACGTTTCACGTAGGTGACTCTCTATATACGTGGTAATTTATCAAGGGCATACACGTATAAATATACGTATATATCAGTGTGCTTCGATTTGAATTAACTTCTTTTTTCAAGGTCTCGTTGCGAGATTTCGTTGTACTCATCAAATAAATCATCGTATGAATAAAGTTAAAATATTTTCATACAAATTTTCAGATCTCCGCTTTTTCATTTGAAGTTTTTCCATCTAAAATACATGTGATGATCACACTTTTTTTTAAATTTCAAATTAATACCATGCAGCCATTTTTAACGCTACGACTTTGAATCTTAAGAAAAATTGTGTGGATTGTTATCGCGTCTTCAAATGTGTTTACCGATAAAATTCTCTAACTTGAGTTCATTTCAATGTACAGCTTTCAGAACACATTTTTATCAGATTCGAAGTTCCATCGCTATGAATGGCTGCATGATATTCATTTGAATAAAATACTTTTTTTATTGATCATTACATCCATTTTAGATCGGAAAACTTCATAAGCGGAATTTCAATGTTTCATGTAAAAATCCAAACTTTTCAGATAATCACTGTTTTCACATGTGCAACGAAATTTAGCTACGAGACCGTTAAAAGAAAAAAAAAGAACCGTTGATTCAAATCGAAGCACCGTGTGGTATGCACAGATGGATGTTGGGGAAATTCGCGAAGACCCGTGAGTCATCCCAGTGTCCCGGGTTTCACGGATGTATAACGGTCTAACGGGCCATAAGTTATTCCAGGTTTGGCCGTTCTCGAGTGAGGTTCTCGGCGTGGGAGAGAGGGCCCGGGCCACCGTCGTAACAGCGGCAGAAGCAGAAGGGTAATGGGTTATCTCAGAAGCGGCGAGTGCCGAGAGGGTATGAGATAGAGAGAGAGAGAGAGAGAGAGAGAGAGAGAGAGCCGACGCTAAGAGGCGAACGTGGACCGTTGAACCATCGGCGAGGAGAGAACGAAGTGGGGAACAGAGAGAAAACCCAACCAAGACGTTCATTTCCTCCTCAAAGACGGTATATATTTCGAGGTGGAACGCGAGGATAACCGAGAGGATAATTCGCGAGAAACCCTGCGGCCTCCTTCTCGCCTCGGAGCACCTGAGAGAGATGGAGAATTAACGCGACTATGGGCTTCACGAAGCTTTTGAGCGTGCACTCTCGCTCGTTCACTCGATGTGGCACACTATCTACCAATTTAGGTATATATATATATATATATATATATATACAGAGGTACACAAGTTAACCAATACTGAATAACAAAATAGTGGCTACCGTAATAACCTGAACAGCCATCAAGTTCCCGATTACATGTGTAATGCTCAACACGATGCCGAAATCGAGAAACTGTAACAACGCGCGACAATAATACAACGTATTACGGCGTCAAGTTGTGTATAGCACAGTTCACGGTCTGAGAATGGTATCTATTTATAGAACTATCGAATATTGAATACACGGGTCATGACATCGAATGGCGACGGTGGATCGAACCCAACACGGGGCTATATCGTTATTCCGTGACGTAGAACGCGTCCGATCTGTTGCCTCGAAACCTCAATTTTCGAACGTTCTATATCTACATTGAAGTTTAGTCGCGATATTCCTAACAGAGTCGTAAAGACCATCACCGTAAAATTCGATTACACACAGTTCGATTAAATCTCGTTGACTGTTGTAACTTGTGAATAATATATTTATTTTGATGAATTCTGTGTGAGGTATGTATATTTTTTTTCACTTCCTATAATCGAATTAATCTATTTTCATTGATTTTGCAAACTACGTTAATGACGATCGAATTTATGTAAAATCCGAAATTTTCAATGAGACACGACTGTCATGATGTTATTGAAGATACATCAACGAGATTTCTGGGCGTTGGACAGCCGGTAATTTCTCAGTAATAGAGGATTCGTCGCTGTGACACGAGGGAGCTTAATGAAAACGAAGGAGAATAGAAATGAAATAAGACCCGACCGAAGAGCGACCCGTTTACTCGGAATATTCCCGTTGAGGGTGAGGGCAGCACAGACAGACTCGTCATCTGTGACGGATAAATACGGGACGGGGGGGGGGGGAGGAAAAAAAAGGGAGAAGAAAGAAAGCGAGGGTTGTGAAATGGTCAGAGTGGTGGTAGGCGGCTTTACTGCTGATGGATCGATTGCTGAACCAGTGTTGCCGTTCGTGTCTCTCGTAAGCATCGAATCAATCAACGCTTCTCTTTGTGTACGTATATATACATGTACGTGCCCGTTTCGAAGCTCCCCCCTTTTTTGTTGTTGTTGTTTTTAATTTTTTTTTTATTATTCTTCTTTCTTACCCAGCTGCTCTCTTTTCATTTCTTTCATTTATTGTTTTCATTTATATTTCAGACTTTCATCTTTTTTACCTCCAAGTCGGCTCAAACGTCGTGGTTCGCAGCTTTAATCGTAATCGCTCCGTAACTGTTTCAAATCTTTCAAAAAAAAAAGAAAAAAAATCATAAATATATCTTTCATCATCACGCCTTTGACGTGTTTTTCGATCGAACCTTGCCACATTTCATTTTCCACACGCGACGTGAAATTCACCATTTTATCACGATGCTAAATAATTTACACCAGAAAGTACAATTTTTTTTTATACGTTTTGCATTTTTCATTCTTCGTTCGCGACTGTATACGATGTAAACGTACGTAGACGCCCATGACGTCCGAGAATAAATATTCATAGGTCTGGCAGCGGATGGGAGGGGGAAGGGGAAGGATGGTTTCGTTCGCTCATTGATTTTTTCTCGCTCATTTTCGCCGTACCTCGTGAATGTGCATCGACAGTGACGGTCGTCGCAACTCACAACAATATAATAGACTAAAACAAGGTTCCCCGAGTTTCTCTAGGATTGAACTTCTGGCCCGTGGTCTAGTATTCGGTCTCACATCGTTGAATCTATCCGGACGTTGATTTATCATAGCCTGAAGAGGGATGCACGTTCGTATGGAGCGTTAATTACAGAAACTCGGTTAGTCCTCTCTCCTCTCTAGCCCTTCCCCACTGTTGGCCCACCCTCTGCAACGTCTGTCCCGAGACGTATACTCGCGACGGTAATTGTTAACGTTGACGTCGCTCTATCTCTCTCTCTCTCTCTCTATCTCTGGTCGGTTTTTAGACGCCCGACCCGCCCTATTGGTTACTCACGCACAACCGCAAGGGTAACGAGAGAGAGAGAGAGATAGAGTGAGAGAAAGAGAGAGAGAGATAGAGAGAGAACACGCTAGCACCGATACACGACCCCTCTGGAGATTCCAATGCTGGCTGCTTGCAACTAACGTAAGAGCTGTCAGGAGGAGGTTACGAAGGAGACCACGGAGAAATTGCTCGATAACTCTTCCAAACCGCTGGGTTTCCTCTACGAAATAGACCGATGTTAACTGTCAATAATTAATAATTGTTATCCGCACCCGAGAGGGTGCCAGGGGGTGTATATCGCGAAGCCTCGAGCCAATCCGCATGCTGCACAGGCAACGCACCTAACCCACTGCACTCTAGACTGGTATAACATACACAGTCATATGTGTGTGTGTGAGTATGTGGGTATGTATACATGCATACGGGTGAACTAGTGGCAGCCAACAGCGATGAAGCTCGAAGACGCCTAGGTGTGATTTATCGTTCGGCATGACCGACGTGGCCCCTGGTAATTAATTAGAAGAACCTGCGCGAGCGAGGCACCATGCCAGGGCTCTCGAAATTCCCGGGGATTCCCCCGCAACTAGCACGCGGCAACCGCAATTCTTGCATTTTCCTTACGCCTGCTCGTATCCCCACACTTAACCGAACTCGATCTCACTCTACGCGACCCCTAGAAACTGTACAGTGTATGATACAATAACCACGCACCAAACGCCAACAGACATTCAGAGAGACAGATGAATAAAGACAGACAGCCACGAGCACACATACACACGCGGACAATCACACACACGGACACACACGGACACACACTCACTGGTAGACAGCGCAACATACGTTATCTCCCTCACACGACCCTCACGCATCCCCCGCGAGTAATTCATCCGGATAATTCGCGGACATCCGCATGCGCACACACAAACACACATACACAGACACACTTATTGGGTTGAACATCGTCGAGTAGCTCATATTCTCGTTTGTCGCGCTTATGCGCAGCACGCTTAGACCGCGAATTATGAAACAACACAACGTACGTCAATAACAGAGAGACAACGACAACGGACTCCACGTTATTAACACCATGTAATTATTTGTTTGGTTTTTTTTTTCTTATTTCCGTCTTTCGATCCCAACTTTTCATCCCCTTTCGTTAATTTCGTATAGCAATAATCTCTGTGATGCTACCTTCGCACGAGTTGTAGCTCGAAAGTTGTCGCGTGCAAATCGTTATCGGTTGAGTGTCACAGTAGTACAATCATCCTTGAGCTGCTATCCACGCTACAGCTCATTACACACGTACCAACTGCTTATATCGCGTTACACGGTCGAAGGTTTTGTCCTAAATCGCTAATTATTGAATTGACTATAAAATCCATGGGTATTTTCCATCGGGTTATGTGTGTGTGTATATATATATATACACATGGTTTAGTTGGTTTTTTTTTATTCATCTCCGTTCACGTATGTGTATACTCAATTTACTCATCCGACGACTTTATTTAAAATTTTTTCATCGCAATTAAATTCATATATATATATATATATCCAATCGCTAGCTATTATACACTCTCCGGAACATTTACAGTCTTTACTTTAAAAATTCGTATTTATCTCATTTTTTCATCCTTCATATTATATATATATATATATATATATATATATATATATATACACTCATCATTCTCACTGGCATTATACCTATTATTACAATACGTAATTGTAGCAACGTTTATCGTGACTACCAGGCTCTCCATCACATGGCACGAGACGAGGCCCTGGGTCACGTCGTATAGTAAAAATTACCCGTCAATATTGTGCTGCAAAGACCACCGAAACAATTATTTATACGTAGTCGATTCAGCTATTACCTTGACTATATGCATAATAGTCCCTTTGTTGCCAGGACCTTTACGCCCTCGGGCCCCGTTTTTCGCCCTCTCTCTTTCTCTCTCCATCACACTTTCTCTCTCTCTCTCTTTTTTTCACGTTATCTTTTATTTATTGACTCTTCATACCGCCACGCCACGCCTATATCTGTCACCGTTCCATCGCACAGTTATTACATGGGATAAAAGTTCGTTTCTTCGTGTGGTACGCGGCTTGGACGACATTCGTAGTCCCCCATGAGTACAGTATTGTAAGACGAGATAGAGAGAAGTTTAGTGCGCCCTTGGGCAGCATATGACAGATGGAAGAGACGGAGAGTCCTCGTATTCGTCGACGACGTTATCCCTGCAGGCGCGCACCCACGGAAACGAGGTTGGATCATCGCCGACTCGCCACTCCGAAACGAGGGAGACACCAGAGAAGAAGAAAGAATGAGAAAGGAAAAAAAATAATAACGATGTACAGAGTTGGCAAGTAGTGTATGCGCTCAAAGGGTTTAAGATCACTCGCGGGCGCGGCACAGTTTTCCAGTCACCCAACGAATCAACCATATCTTTTTTCTTTCGTTTTTTTTCACCGCGTTTGTACAACACGTGACAATTTTGTTCACTCGCGAACTTTGTCATGTATATCATTATTCTTATTATCATTATTGTTAACTTTATTATCATTGGTATCGTTATAATTATTATTTGTATTATTCACTACCGGTCACCCGGCACGGTTGCCTCGTTTACCGCATCCTCTTTAGTTTTATCAAGGGCGCGTCTATCGTTCCGGAAGCTCTGTCGTCAAGTCTCCGTTTCATCTTCCTCCTCCAACTCGTCTATCCGCTGTGGATCCTCGTCTTCCTGATGACGTCTCCTGAGCTCGAGGTAACGATGCCGGGCGTCGCAGTAATGAAGCAACGGTACCTAGACATCCGTTCCCGTACCCTCCTGGTATCCCTCGTCCGGCGAACTGCGCGTCGAGCCGAGAACTCGCTTTAACGCGGAAACCGGTGGCAACACAGGCACGCCTTTTTGCCACACCCGCATCTGTTTAGCACCAGGCGGAAAGTGTTCCATCGTTGGAATCGTCGATTGCAAACCCGAATCTTTTACCGTAACATAAGGATTCGTGGCTGCGCTCGTTCTCGCGTCTCTGGACGCCGAATCCCACAAGCAACCCGAATAGAGAAGTCTACCGTCGTCCATGCCGAGACTCAGACCTCCGCCGTCGCTGCCGTAGGGTCCGATATCCTCGATCGAACCCCTGCGAGTGTCTCTTATGAGATCCGGATTGTCGATCGGCATGAGCGACGTCGACGACGAGAAACAAGGACCCGGCACGAGACCGTGACCGACTCCTTCCTGATGACGACGCTGATCGTAACGGGTAACCGAGTACTCGCTCTCGGTCGCGGCGACTATCACCTGCTGGGCCTGGGGCCTCTGAACGTAACTGAGATTCAACGACACCGGTGGTTTGCTGACGTTCGCATCGCTGAACGATGTCGTTTCCACTTCGTCACCTTTGTTACTGTGATTTCTTCGATTGGAACCCGTCGACGAAGGATCTCCGTTGTTATCCGCACCACCGACACCCTCCCCCGACGCACCATCCAGAGTAGCTGGATTCTTCATGTCTTTAATGGGCATTCGCCTGAGACGCACGAACAACACGAGTATTATCAGAAGTATGAACAATATGAGAACCACCAGAGCCGCGGATAAACCGGCTATCTGTCCCGAACCCAGCGTCGACATTCCTGCCGTTCTCAATGACACGTGTAACGTGAAATTCGCCTCAACGCTACCGGCACGATTCTCCGCGACGCAATAAAACTCGCTTGAATCCGATTCCTGAGCGTTCGTCAGCACGAGAGTGCTTCTTTTGCTGAATTGTCCCTCCTCGTATATCAATATTTTTTGATAACTACTGAAAGCCGAGTGATTCGTCAGTAATTTACCGTTCCAGTACCACTTGACTTGGGCCGGTGGTACCGAACTAACCCGACACACTATACTCGCGTTTTCTCCTATCGTTGCCTCGGCGTAACGACTGGCTAACATCAGAACGGGACGGCAGGCAAAATCGTCTATCGTCAGATCCGTGAATACTCTTTTCACCAGCTGATCCGGACCGTGACACATCGGTGCTATGAGCGTCGGTAGGTTATGCTTGACCAGCCACATCTTCAATTCGCGCAAATGACAATTGCATATCCACGGATTTTCGTGAAGCTCTATACTCGTGAGCTTGTTGAGCGGATCGAAGGTACCGGGATGTAGGGTGCTTATGCGATTTCCATTGAGTTTCAGACTCTCCAACATATCCAGACCCTTGAAACCATTGGCGTCGATCGTCACAATCTGCGCCTGTGATAAATCTAACTTCACAAGATTAGGCGTGTTTCTGAATGCGTGCGACGGCACGCGTTCCAATGGATTGTACGACAACGATAAATCCCGTAGAAACGGTGTGTCTATGAAACTGACGCTCGGTATCGTCGTCAATCGATTGTTACTCAGATCGAGCTCGACGAGATTTTTCAGTCCGTCCAAAGCGTCGTCGTCGATGTGATGCATGCGACAGCCCCGCATGTATAGTCTCTGCAGATTCTTAAGATTAACACGTCCGAATATGTTACTCGGCAGTACTCGTATGTCATTGCCACTGGCGTCGAACACTTGGGTTTCGGGATCGATACCATCGGGTATACCGGTTAGGGAACGATTAACGCATTCTACGGTGCGCTTACCACCCTTCCACTTGCAGGAACACTGATCGGCGCACTTGTCAACCGTCGCGTAACCCATCGTCGCTAATGACGATAATAACAACACGATTACGCACATCACGGTTCGTTCGAGCGATATCATCGAGATACCCATTATAACAGCCCCGCGATTCCGTAACATCAACGTTTCACGATCTCTTTTAGTCACCTATTTTTTTTCACGGTATTGTGCTGAAAAACTATTTTCCTCTCGTATCGCACTTTTGCACACTTCACTCAGCGTAACAAGGCTGCTCGTCTCCGTGACTGTGGTAGTGTCCGGACGAATTCCGGTACACCGCTGATCTCGGGGGTAGCCAACCGTGGATATGCATCCTCCTATCTCCCGGGCTTCCTTCTCCGACCGCGTTACGGTGAAGAGTACACGTTTCTCTCTGTTGTAACAATGCAGCTCCCTCGTTACAACGCTCGTTACCCCGTAGTTTGAGGAAGTGAGCCAAAGAGCAAGAGAGAGAGGCGGATAAAGTTTCCTTTCCCCCTAACCGTTGCTATATCCTCTGCGGGTGAGAGCTTTGGTCGACGGCGATAGAAGGCCAGACTGTAGTGGTGACTGTTGACGGTGGTGCTAGTAGAAGTCGCGGTAGAGGTGGTTAATAGCGGTAGAAGCAACAACGGCTACGGAGCAGTGGCGATGGTAGCGGCAGAGTCCAAAGCAGAACGACGAAGATTGCGGTGACGCGGCGTGGCGTTGCGTGCTATATGTGGAAGCAAGAGGATGAAGAGAGAACCCGGAGAGTGGTCCGGATGGAGCGAGTGAGCTCCAGCCCGGCAAGGGAAAGCGCGCCTCGAAGCTGGAGGCGGTGGATGGGGCCAAATGGGATGGGGGGGGAGAGGGTGGCGGCGGCGAAGCGAGTGTGCTCTCTCACCCTCGACCGGACTAGCCAGCACCACCGACGCCTCGGCTAATTATGCAAACGAGAGAGCCCGGATTAGGCGCTACCGACTCGTCCATCCGTGAACGTCTCCCTTGCCTCCCTTACTACGTCCATGTACATCGTCCTCTTTCTCTCGTCGTCGTTTCCCCACTCGCTCCTTCGTCTTTTTCCACTCGCCTCTATTTCTCGTACCAGAGACTGAACTCCCACCGAGTTGTATATAACATTTACCGTCCTTATCTAACTGTTTAGCTTTCGTGTTATCTTCGTCTCGTTCGAGAATCCCACATTCGCCTGTTTATATTGCCTCGCTCTCACGCCCCTAACGTGAGTAGCCCGTTCGAGTCCTTCGGGAAATGGGCTGGGAGGGGAGACGATAGCTGAAGGAAGGTTAGTTCAAGTAACACCGGTGGATGAGGCGACCTGAAGAGCCCGTAATCACCGCAGCGCGTCGTGCGCTTTGGGGATTCGCGTGAAACGACGAGGACACGAACGAGCGTAGCTCGGAGGGTGGCTATGTGCTTCTGTCACGACTTCTCTGTCAAATCCCGTAGAGTTTCACGGGACAGAGAAACGGGGACCCTCCGCTCACTTCTCTCGCACGCTCAAAGTCTCCGGCTTAACATCAGCCGAGATCCCTCTGTCGAAAAGCTAACGACAAAGAATTTTGGATGCACACTGGATTTAAATCCTCGTTCGTGATTCCATTTTTATGAAAACTTTGCTCCGATGGGATGGTCTCTATCCCGAGTTGCACCACCGTACTGCGCCGAAAGACGGAGACGTGGTGTGATGTGTCAGATCTTACGTGGCAGTGATCCCTGGCGAGTCATTATATGTAATAGTGACCCGAAAGTGCCCTAGAGCTTGGATGCGAATGGTAGGTTCCGTGCAAAGTTCGCCGTTTGTGAAAAGATTCGAGATCCTCGTTTTTCAGCCGATTTTAGACCGCCCGATAACGCTATATTTCGATATTTTACAACACGCTTGACCCATCGTGCATTGGACCCTTTGTGTGCGTCGGATAGTTGATGGTAGTCGAGAAACGGCACGCGAGGCTCTAGATCACTAGGGGGCTAGTATACTCCCTTGGCTATAGCATTCTCGATTACCGTTGTACTCACTATATCACACGGGTAAGAAGCACACACTCGCGAACACCGCTCGACGGTGCACCTACGTGTACGTTGGCGAAGCGTGGACAAGTCACGTCATATATATGTACGTAAAGTCCGGCGGGGAATCATCGGGCCGAGAACCGTGGAAACGCGATCGCGCACGTCGAACGAAACACTTTATTCAACACACTGAAAACTGGCTTAATCCAGCGGCTAATAAATATCCGAGTAGCGGCACTGATACGGCACATAAGCTGGTGAGCTCGTGACGATCCGATCAACAACAACTGTCGTAGGCCTCTTATTCGTCGTGAAAAAAATATGAGAATTCCAAGTTGCGGCACTCGTGACACTTTTTTTCTTCACTTGTGGTTAAACTGAGCTACAAAAAACCCCGAGAGACAAGGGCGTGAAACAATGGTGAAACACTTTACACGACACGGTTTTCAAATGTGAGAGAAATGAGACGTCAGTTTCTCCATTAAAAAAAAAAAATTGTGTATTCGGGCCAAAAAGGTCGTAGCGTCGAGCTATAGGCTCGAGTATATCGTTACAGAGTGCACACACCGCCGCTGGGCACTCGGGCAACGTGTACGTTTCATATTACAAAGCGAACACGCGCGCACGTAAAAGCTCTCACTTTTTTTGTTTTGTTTTTCAACTTTTTTCCTAATAAACGCTGATTTCGCGTATATTCCGTGAGCAAGAGGCTGCGATAGTGCGTTATTTCTGATGCGCGACGAACGACACGAGTCCGTCGGTACGGAGGTCCGACAGAGACTGAGAGCAGGAGCGGCAAGCTACCCCCAACACAGCCGTAGCCTGCACGCGTGTATGGGTTTGTACCTCAACCTCGGAGCGTGTATGCAGGGGTGTGTATGGGTGAAAGACCGAGCTATAGAGGTACAAGGGGCGCGAGAGAGACGCATAGAACGATAGGGAGGAGAGGGAGAGAGAAAGCAAGAGAGTGAGAGAGAGAGAGAGGGATAGAGAAAAAGATCGCTGGGGGGGACGAAAATCTACCCCTACAACAGCGTATCCGCGCGGGAGAGAGACGGGGTACTGAAAGAGGGAGATATGCGCCAGAGAAAAGTGTAGACTATAGCACAAGCACTAGGGAAAACGCGGAGGCGAAGTAGGGCGCACCCTTCTTCCTCGTTTCCTCACGAGCGCGCGCCGCACGGCAGCGCCACCACCGCTAGTTTCTCCGCTTGGCTCTGCGGGCAATAGCGACCGTACCATAGTATGTATAGCGCCAGTGAGATCGGGCTACACCAACGCCGTGATTCCGATGCCACCCTCTCGCTCTGCGCCTCTAGGATACTTCGCAATCCCTACATCCCCCTCGCCCCACGTCTTCGCGCAATTCCTGAGAGCCTGCGGGGGGTCATCCCTCCTCTTTCATCCATCCATTTCTCTCTATATTCGTAAACGAACTCGGCAGCTCTCTCTCCCTCTCTCCGTCTGTTCCGTAGAGAGAACGACCCCTCCACTCGCGCAACGGGAGTCCCCGCGGCTGGATTCCACATTTCCACCCTTCGAAACAGTCCGCGGGGGGTGGGGGGTGAGCGGCGGGAGGGAGAATCCCCCATCCCGCTCCGTTCAACGCGACGTCATACGTACACCCCCGTTGCACCCCCCGTGATCCGACACGCGCCCGCGCTCTACCATCAAACCCTAGAGCGAATCAGCCGTGCGCAAGCGCTCGCACACCCCACTCGCCGTATAGCCAACGCGCTGGACTACCTATCTCTCTTTCTCTCCCTCCCCGGGCTACAACCATTTCTCTGTATTCCGTACGGTCTCTGGTATAGTACAGTTCGGAGTATAGAGACGCTCTCCGAGGCGCGCGTATCGAATGCAGGCTATGTTACAGAGCCCGCGCGCCGCTCAGATACACAGCCGTTTCGCAAAGTGGTTAAATGCACTGCCAGATTACGGCGGGGACGAGGGGGTGGGTGACCGAGCCAGCTCCGGGTCCACCAAATTCAACGCCCGTTTCGCTTTTCGCTACCGTTCTCTTCACCTTTTTCTCCCCCGCTCTCCCATTCTTTCTTGTTTGCTGCTTTTTCTCTTTCTCCGTCATTGCTGTCCCAGTCGTCTTCGCGACTATTGCTCTCCCACTGCCAAAGTCAACCCGCCCCTCCCCTCCCCCGCTCTCCCTCGCGTCGTTCTTTCCTCGCTGTTTTCTTGAACGAACGTCGCGGTTCTCGCCTAGCTGCGAACCACGGCCGGGACCATCCTTCGGCAACAAAGGCGATCGTAAACGGTCCGAGAGGAGCTGCTGCGCCAGGGGGTCGTCCCCAACGTCCTCCTCGCAGTCGTTGCAACGCGCCCCTCGTACGCTCCGGCGAGATACCGCACGAGAGAGAACCAACGCGGGAGGATTTACGATCGCACAGGGCCAACCGAGACTGCTATACCAATGTATAGCAGTGCACTATATGCCGTGTACTTCGGGCACGAGCGGCGGTATCGCGTTATCTCGATATAGTGGTGTATCCGTGAAACGGGTTTCGGCCGTTGCACGAGAGAAGCGGGGATGGCAATAAAGCTTTGTGCAAGCGACAAGCTCCACCTATTTTGTCGCCTCGAATTCGAGATGAGAGAAGGGGGCCGCCGGTTGAGCATGAGAAAAAGAAAACTCGGGAAGCAATCGAAAAATCGAAGCGACGATTTTTTTTCTTCTCGTCGCGAATTTTTCTTTTCCTTCATTCGTCCTTTCTTCTCCGCGAAACGTACGTGCAGTGTATTTGTTTACGGGGTTTTCACTGAACAATATGAAGTACTTCCGGATCATACCATGTATCCTTTTTTGGGGTGTGAACTAGACGAAGATTAAACGCGAGAAGTTTTTAGTTTTCGAAATCATTGCATTCTCGTTACATGTTGCATCTATAATTCAAGTTAAATTGTACATACATTGGATTAAGTTGAATAATTCTTCGGGCGATTGATAATTAAACACGGATTTTGGACATTAACATACGCTACATACATAACTAATACGCAATATATATATTATCTCTCGTGAATAGTCCAGATTATATGATTTATCCAACTTATTAAAACATCAATATGTCGAGATTGACGTCACTGCTTTATTCGAACGTCGTGTTTCATTCATACAATGAAGATTGTGGGAAAAAAATCCACCGGCTCGACTGCAGGAAACCCGAAGAGCGGCGGCGCAGCTTTTTTGCAACCTGTCGACTTTGCATAAGCACCGTGCTGAGCGAGCCAGAACGTTTGGTTCAGCGGGTTCGAATCCCCCGATCTATCTTCAATGAGTCGATATCACAGTCGTGAGTCTTATTATCGAGTGTTAAACTGCACTGTGATCCCTTTATTTGTGTTTGATCGTTCGCCAATAATATGACGACGAACAGTTTCATAATCAATTCTAACATATGCATCCCAAAAGGATTTATCAGCGAACGAAAGATCCGCTGGTTCCAGCTGATTAAAGGCACACGCCCTAATTAGCGAAAATAGAAAAAAAAAAGGTGAGCCCAGGCCAATCCTTTTTGAAAGATTTTCCAATATTTTCCCGTGAAAACGTGGACCACGGCGTGACGCGTTATGCAGATACGTAGCCAGCGTAAGAGGGTACACGTACGAGCTTGTTTCGTGTACCCAGCGAATTCCGACAACGATGATCTCTTGGATCTCGCAGACAAGGGGATATCCTCTTGTCCTGCGCCAAGAGTGAATTCGTGATGTGCTGATGCGCTCATCTTCAGACGAGTGCTGCACGCGTGTACAATGTAGTGGCAGCAGCCACACTAGAGTGCATTGTTGCGCGTGCGAAGGAGACGAGGAGAGAGTGCGGCGGGGTGAGAGCCGGGGGAGGGCGGGGAGATGGGGCGACTACTGCAGAGTTTAAAAAAGCAGTGACGAGGGTCTCTTACGTGGTTCCCGAGAGATTGAAGTTACGGGGAACGCCGCGCGCCAGCCGGCGGGGTCGACGGCCATCTTGCTCGAAAATTATTATAAGAAAAATGGAAGTCGCGAGGTTGCCAACGACGGGGGATGTGCCAGTAGTGTTGGTCCGTATGGCGCTTCTGGCGTCAGCGGTAGTCGCGATCTCGACGGGGACGGTGATGGTGGTGGTGGTAGTGGTGGCGTGGCTGGCGGCATTGCGAAAAAGAGTATATATATATATACATATACGTAGATAGGTGAACTTGTGGGAAAGAGCGAGAGGCTCAAGGTTCACACGGACAAGGGAACCGGGAAGATAGGGAAAGTTGCTGCTGAAGGTGGTCGGAAGGGAGCGATTGGGAGAGCCTGAGAGAGAACAGACTGACGGCTGGGTGCCTCCATGCACAAATTTTCGCTGAAGGGCCTTTTAGCCCTAATTGGCTGTCTGAATCGATATCACTCTCAGCACTCGCTGGCCCTCGCGGGTGTACTACTGACGGTCGCCGACTGAGAGGAATATTGATATAGCCCACGTCCTCCAGCATAGCGTCCTCCCCTCGTCGGCCGGTTTCCCCAAACCCCCGCCGGTTCCCTCGCTTCTCACGGCTTTTCACCAGCGGCCGTATGTCTACGATAGACAGTAGAGTCAAAGTGCAAGACTGTGTAGAAGTTTGAAGCATATATAGTGTGAACGGTACAACTGGAATCTCAGCTGGGTAAACGCGTCCTCTTAACGCCACCACTTTACCACGGCACGCATGTCCTGGCTATTCGATAAAAAAAATCAAAATTGCAGTTTTGGAATAATTTTTTTTTTCAAATTTTCATTCCTCTAAACCTTCGCGTAGCAATTACGAACAAATCCGCAAAAGGAAGTATTCGAGTTGGTCCAGTCGTTTTCGAGTTTTAAGCATCCGAACAAACCACGATTCATTTATATATAAATAGATATACACACATACATATTAGGGTGTTTAAAAAAAATTGATTTTCCAACGGGCTGAACCTGAAATAGTTAGCTTAGACAGAAGAAAAAATGCTGGCAACAGATGAGCATTTGAGGTTGAGTTTTAGATACTCCTCATTTGACTCTTGATTTTTTTCTTTCTTTTGAATTTGAGACAGATTATCGTAAGCAAACATTTTATTTTTGTGCGTACAGCTGCCAGGGAATCAGGTTATGTCTCAAACAAGATTCTCTTAGAATTTTAAGTATTTAGTTCAATTCAATTGGGGAAGATGTGTAAAATTGAACTGAACTTAAATTTATTGTCGAAAACTAAGAAAATATTTCCTTGTAGTAACAAATAAACATCCTACAGAATTTGGTTTACAGTGTACTTTACCAAATCATCAGTTTTACATTTGATAATGAATATTGAAATCTGAGTTTTTTCGTTATTTTTGCATATCTCACATATTAAATTCAACTGGAGAGTTAGCATTCTAAGAGAATCTCATTTAAAACATAAGCTGATCACTAGGTAACTGTAGGCAAAAAAAATGTTTGCTTACAATAATCTGTCTTAAATTCAAAAAAGGGGAAAAAATCAAAAGTCAAATTAGGGGAATCTAAAACTTAAACTAA
Source organism: Diplazon laetatorius (assembly GCA_963662125.1). Classification (NCBI taxonomy): domain Eukaryota; kingdom Metazoa; phylum Arthropoda; class Insecta; order Hymenoptera; family Ichneumonidae; genus Diplazon; species Diplazon laetatorius. The sequence continues at coordinate 883,683 of OY759159.1, forward strand.
AATGCTCATTTTTTACCAGAATGTTTTCATCTATCTAAACTAACTATTTCAGGTTCGGCCCGTCGGAAAATCAAACTTTTCTTTAACACCCTAAAACACACACATATATATATATATATGTACACGTGTGTGTGTGTGTGTGTGTGTGTGGGCGTGTGTACGTGGGCCGGAGCTATTGTTGCCGCTTCGGCTTCTGGCGCGGTCGTGTCGCTGTGCAAAGAGCGAAGAGCTTCTAAGCCATCAGCAGGATCGAACATCGCGCCAACAGCTTCGCATCAAATCCAGGAGTAGAGACAGGCAGAGAGGGAGAGAGAGAGAAAGAGGGAGAGAGAGAGAGAGAGGGAGTGAGAGTTTGACAAGAGAGACGTCAATGGGACTAGCGCAGATCTCTGACTCCTCGATTATATCGGTCTGTCTCTCTCGCTCTGGAGTACACACTCGTATTCCATTTGCGCGTGACGAGGCGACCTACTCGACTCAATGGCCGACGAACCTGCTTTCTGTGCGTTCAAACGCCTATCGATTTGCGATGTACACGCGACACGCACGAAACCAAATTCTCTCTTTCTCTCACTTAGCCTTCACTCGGAAAATGCATTTCTTCGTATTATTTCAAAAATTATATCGATGCATTCCGCGACCGGAATCGTATACCGTGACAAAATTTCCATTGGAAGCTTGCAAAATAATTTACGCTTTTCCAGTCTTGTTTGCGATGTATAATTCAACAATACTGACACATGGGTGAACAAATAAATCAAAATGGATAACAGAAATCGGAGCATGAGATAAATTATGCTATTCGTACGAGGCGGAAAGTCAACGACAATCCCGAGAAGCTTGTGTCAGCCTCTTAAAATCCGACCCCTTCCCACAGACCCATTGCAAACAGCAAGGTGACATTGCCATAGTGATGAAACGCGTTTCCCCCGTACCAGAGTCATGAATAAACTGCCCTCGTGACTTTCAGTAGATTTGAATGAAAAAAATTCAATAAAATAAAAGCACAAAAAAATAATCACCCTGTGATTAATCGTTGAAATTAATTTTTGGGCCGGAATCGTCTAAACTCCGAATGACATTGTAGTGAACGTACAATATTCCGAACGCCGACCAGTCAGCGCGGTTTTTCAACATTTCCTGATGACATTCGAGCTTTCCGACGCGTGATTATCAAAATTAGATGTATGCCGTCACGGACTTTTTTATAGCGAATTCAATTCTCTAGATGTGAAATGTTGAAAACCGTGCGGACTGGTAGGCGTTCGGAATATCGTACGTTCGCTGCAATGTCATTCGACGCCATGACCGTTCGTAACATCGTCATTCGAAGCATTGCACCTTCGAAACTTTGGCCCTTCTGCTCATTCTAATTATCGGCGCCCACCCGAGAGAACGTCGATTATTTTCATTTTCATCGACTATTCTCTCAGCATTTTGTTCGTATTATTGGTCTGTAACAACTGCATCATACGGACCATGGAGTATTACGATAAGGCGCCCACGTGTTCGACCCGCCTCGATCCGATACTGCTACTATATTATCGGCTTTCCTTACCACTGTGTAGTAATAATGGTGGATCGTCTAACTCGACCGCTGATCCAGATCATACCGCTTGCATGACCCTCCCCCCTCCCCCCCCCCCTTCCCCATCCAGCAGTCCTTCGCCCGCTAACATACTCGGAAGCTTCGGATGTATACCGAAACTGCACTTGAACCTACAGCCTAGTGAACGCGCGCGAGGTCCCGCGCAGTCACTGTTTCTCACCGCCGTAATCGCTCATAGACTACTCTGATTCCCGTGGCTCTTGCGCGCGGCTGCATCACCGAAGATAGGCCCTTTAATAGCCATTCGATGAGATCAATAGCCTTAGGGCGAAACGAGGCTCTCTGTCCCTCCATGAGCAGGCACGTGCAACCCCCCCCCCTTTCTTCCCCTCCCCCCTATCGAACCTCAAACGACGGACAATCGTTAACGTTTCCGAGTTGTCTCTTGCACAGTTACGTTTCGCACGCTAACCTTCCCCAATCGCAATGCGGTCGCGACCTCTTTTCCCTCCACCCCCCCCCTTGCACTTTCAAATTAGCTTACGAATTTCGACACATCAATATTGCATTGGACGGCTACCTGGAAAAAAAACGTATCATTGATCCGAAAACAACAGGCTCGGGGAGAGCAAAAATCATTTTCTAGTCTACCTTTGATTATTGAGGGGACTAAGCAGCGAGAAAATTCGAATTCTCCCGTTTTCTTTTGTATTCTGTTGGTACAATCTATTGTGAATATTTTGGTGCAACGCAGACTGAATAATTCGCAAAATTGAGCTCAGGAGAGAAAAAATGACACCCCTCTTATGGAGGGTACTACCTTAAAGCTGCATATCAGACGGAAACAATGAAGTGCATTTTATTGAAAAATGTTCCATTGGTTGTCGCCCCAATCTCTTTATAGATTGTGGAAGAATAACCATTGAGTTGAAACGACGAAACTTTATTTTCTTTGAAGCCGGCAATTGAATGGATTATTGTTTTTTTTTTTTTTTTTGTGTTTTTCAGTGTACAAGTAAACTGTTGAATTACTCGATTGTCTCGTGACCTAAAAGAAAACGTAACAATCACAGTGCCAAATGGTAATACAACTGACTGATAACATGCAGAATCTTTATTCGTTGTTTACTCTTTGAGTGACGGTATATGGCAGGGAGACGCCGCGAGAAAACGCACCCATCCACGGGCGTCGCTTCTCCATGCGCTTGGATGCGTCCTTTGTTCTCGCACTTCTACTTTCTTCATTCCATCCCCATCATTCGCACTTATTCCCACTCCAACTAAGCACCGAGCTTTTATTCCGATTGCTCGAACGAGGAACCGATTTGTACTTTTTTTTTTTGTTACCATTTTGTCGTCACTTCAGCGACACGTATATACGCTTTTGTAAAGCATTATGGATGACCTTGACATTGCGACGCGGGAAAGGTCTCAAAATTGGTGAGTGACCTTAGGTCATGTAGACACGCAGACCCTGTGAATTTACAGGCAATTCAAAGAATATCGCTTGAAAAATTGGTAGTTCAGGCTGTTACAATTAATTATAACAGCCTAATTCGATACAATTCAAACAGCAATAATTCAAACTGTTTATAATTATTTCAGAAGGGCGAAAATTATTCGTATCGCCTGATAATCGATAGTGGCTATTTTAATTCAAGTCGTAGTAATTTTTATATATCTTCATTGAATAAATACTCAACCCCGATAATCAATAATATGGTCCGAACTGTTCATTATCATACGTTCGAAAGAAACATTTAAAAATATATTCTATTGCCGGCAAAGGTGTTTCTATGTTTATTTTCTAATTACGAATTTTTCATTGTTTTTAAAATCAACCTGGGAACCTCGACTTAGAGTGGTTTTAGTCGAAATTCCCGACTCGATCCCGGAGGTGTGGTTTGAACAACAGTCAGTCGACCCGTTTGGCCCCCCGAATTCCGGGTGGCGTTCTCTCCGGTACTTCACTAAGATGCGAGTGTACCGGGAGCAGTTTGTCAGTAATTAGTTGCCGAGTTCACCGGTATGGGCGGGGGGGGGGGGCCGTCCGTGACTGTATTTCCCAGCTCCGTAGGACATGCTGTGCAAAGCCCTCTTTACGTGTAATACAGTAATACACGAGCGTATTCCCAGTGATAAGGATTCCCCACGAAATTACCGAATAATATTGTATCGCGTATCCCGCATAACTTGCCTAACGAATTTCGCACGTAGATACGTATATATATACATAAATGCCAAATTCACCGTTACCCGACGATATATTTGATATCGTCGTTGGAATACCTCAACTACTGTTCCGCAACCCCAAGCGACGAGAATCGAGCACCAAGAAAAATCGTTTTAACGATGACACGTATGTCATAATTTGCATTTCGCTCGAGGATCGTTGAATGTTAATTGTATGGTGTGCTCCGAGATTTTATTTTTTTCAAGTGGCGAAGTAAAGATCGATAAACTTGTTGGGAAAAAATTATTTGCAAATGAAAAATGTAGAGCGAGAAAAAAAATATTTTGCAAAAATTGTTACAACTCGACTAATTCTCTCTATATAGACAAAAAAAAATTCATGAGCAATGTTGTAGAGAATTGAATTTCTTATAAAAAAAAGTCAGTGACGGCATATATCTAACCTTGATAATTTACGCGTGGGAAAGCTCGAAAGTCGGGAAATGTTAAAAACCATATTGTACGTTCGCAACAATCTCATCCGGAATTTCGACGATTCAAAGCAATTTTATTGTGGGCCGTTCGTAAAATTGTCATTCGAAGCATTGCTCATTCGAAAATTTGGCCCTTCTGAACATTGCTCATTCTGATTTTCGAGCCCCACCCCATCTTATTTCGTGGAGCAAGCTCGAACTAATAAAGGATGAAAGTTATAGCCCTGCCTCGTCGGTGATGTTACATTGAGACTGTGATTACACATACGTACATATGGATGTGGATATATATATATATATATGGGGGTCGTATGTGTACGTCGTATTAAATAAAATGAATTTCCGAAAAGCTCGTTGGAAAAGTTTTGTTCCCGAGTTATCGTCGTTAAAGCACGATAAACGTATGAAACTCGGGTATTATGAGGGTGTGCGGTTATATGAACGAATAACCCCGAAGCTTACGCAATTCGTTAAATCCTCTTGCGGTTAATTAACGACGAGAAAAGCAGAATCGTCAGTCGCGTAACTACGCGCGGATCGAGTCGAAAGCCGACACGATATGTACGATAACCAACGGAATGATCCAACCGGGAACACTTCCATGGGGTACTCTGGCAAATAACAATCGTTTAATTTCATCGATTGTTACGCAAACCCATCTAGACGAGGAATGGGGAGAACTATGGTCTGGCAAAAACGGAAGATTCGTTTAATCCCAAACGACAATCGTCGAGGATTTTACGAATTTCCACAATCAACGGATAAGTCAATCAATTATGTAAACGTTATGTTAGATGTATCAGTTGCAATTGCGTTATTTCGAATTGGAATTTTTTTATTTCTTTATTTTATTTATTTTTTTTTTTTTTCATTGAATAAACGAAAAAGAACTTGCTCTTCCGTTAATCCTGGATAATGAGACTTTTTGTTTGTTCGTTGACAATATTTACGTGAGAAGGGACAAGAACGACAAGTCCCGTGTATCCCTTTTGACAATTTTTCTTTCTCTTATTTCATGGATCCACGCATTAAACAGAAACTATTACATACGAGACGAATTTATTTAAAAAAAAAAAAAATCATTCCTTTCTTCTCGAAAATGGGGGCGAGCCCAATTTTACAATGATTCACTCATACGTATTTTTTGCCTTCGATACACACTTCCTCGCTCGTTTTACATTGTATCTTGCTTTCGTTTTTTTTTGTTTCAAGATCTATTTTTTAATTTTTTTTTTTTTTTTTTACTTATTTTGTGGTTAACTTTTTTTCATCGCCAACGCGTGGTTGCATTGACGGTGGTACGAGTGTACGTCGAAAGATATTGCACAAAACGAAAACCAGATTCTTTTCTTTCACTTTCATATTTATTTCATTAATCAATCTTTGTTTCGTTATTTCATTAACTCCGTTTGTGATCATGGGGATTCGAGGGCTGACGGTTTGTCATGTTTTTTTTTTCATTTGTTTCTAATTTGTTGTTTCCTAAATTTTTAAATATTTTTCGGTCCTTCATTTCGTACTGGTGATGATTCAACAATTTTTTTTTTACTATACTCGTGCACAGGACGGAAAAGGGCCCCGCTGTGGGGCCCGGCGTTAAAGATCTAATTATATAAAACGAGTGTCATCGAAATAAATGTTAACCGCAGTGAATCGCCGATGATCAACACGGATATCGTTAGCGTCGAATATCTTTCCATTATTCACATCGTAACCATCGTTTCAGCGTCGCACGCGCTAGCGATTGCTTATCCTCGCCTCTCTCGCTCTCTTTTTCTCTCGCTCTCTCTCTCTCTCTCTCTCTCTGACATTCAACGCGGTACGCTAAATCCATTTTACGCAATCTCTCCGCCCACTCAAACGCAATCGATTGTCTTGTCCGAACGGCGATACCACTCTCTTTTTTTAAAAACATTTTTTATGGTTTTTACAATTTTTTTTCGTTTTTTTTTTCAATATTTTTCTTCGAATCCACATCTTCAAAATTTCTCTTTTAACGGAGATCTGATGGAAATGTGAACTCCGTGCTACGTGTCGTTTTTCATTTTATTTTTTTTTTTCACAAACTGAATGGCGACGCTGGCATTCATCATTTATTTTTATAATTAGTTCCTTCTTTTTCATTCTGTCAGCTTTTCATTCCGTATCGTCTGTTCGAAGCTTCGTGATCGTCAAATCGCCCACCGGAATCGTTACGACGCATTTTTCGTTGTTGTTTGTTTGTTTGTTTGTTTGTTTGTTTTAATCGTAGGTTGTCATCGACGCCACGTAGCACGCGTTACATCGTTCATTGTCGATGTTAATGCTTGTAGGAAGAACCGGGAATCGAGATATCTCTTCAGACAATACGCCACACGGCCGGCGTCGCTTTTTTAAATCTTCGCGTTTTTTTCTTTTCATTATCTTCTTCCTCTTCTTTTCCACTTGTTCAATCCCCGTCCTCGCCATGTACAAGATTAGTCGTAGGCGATTATCTTCGTTGGTGTCGCCTTCTCTCCTCCTCTTCTTCGTCGTCCTTCTTCATCGTCGCCTTCTCGCGCGTCTTATTCTTATTTTTCTTTTTTTTCTTTTCTTATCGTTTTTTCTTTGCACCCTCACAAATCCTTAAAACAATTCTCGTTCTTTCGCTTCGCTTGTTCGCGCCAATCCGCAAACAACAGCGGTTACGGCAGTTTTTGATGTCTCAACCGCTCGCGTTCCTCAAAAAAAAAAAAAAAAAGACAAACGTCTTCACTCCTCAGACGGTGCGCGCATGGACGCATCTTAATTTTGTTGGGAACCAAACTTTTTTCAACGTGAATTTCCATTCTCGAAAGAAATTCACGGCGAAGACAGAGAATCGAAAAAAATTTCGAGATCATCGCGAAATCAATAAACGACAATGTCATCCAGCTGCGTCGGTCGCGTGTTTGTCCTCGTGATAGGACGATAAAATTTCATTGGGCAAGGATTTCAAGTTTACGCTCGAGACGCGCAACGTGAAACTTGGATGGTTTTGTCTATATCCTCGCGCGAAAAGCTGCTCTCGACGCGGAAAACTACGGCAACTTAAATTTGTCCGGGCTTGTGTCGCCTGGCAAACCTTTCGAAGGTCGATGACGGTTTAACGGTGAGATTAGCCGACGCAGGAGCATGCTGGAGACTCGTAACGTTATACTCGATGGCTTGTTGGCATTTTCACAAGTTTGAGTTTTCGAGTTAACTCAGTTTCAACTCTCTGTCTTCGGAAAAAAAAAATAATAATAATAATAAACAATCTTGCTTGTTATTAGCATCGCTAATCGATGCTAACACAACGCCTCTCCTGATCTTTACTCCGTAGCTTTTTCTACCTCTCTCTCTCTCTCTCTCTCTCTCGCTCTCTCTATCTATACATACTACGATCTAGTTTGTTGCGTGCACTTGCGAGAATGCACAATCTTTATTATCCCGTCGGTGAATAAGACTCCTTAAGAGTCACGAGAATGCGCGATAATTTCATTACTTAAATATACAGACACACACACACACACACACACACACACACACATATATATGTGTGTGTGTGTGTGTGTGTGTGTGTGTGTGTGTGTGTGTGTGTGTGTGTGTGTGTGTGTGTGTGTGTATAAAGCTAGTGGCGCTTCCGTTAAAAGTTACTACAACTCGTTTCGTCGTTCGCAAAGTTGCGTTAACTTTGTTACGCGATCTCCGTTTACGTACTCAACTTTTTGCCAAAGTCGATCTCTCGCTCGTTGTGAAGAAAAAGACGGAAAAAAAAACACAATACATGAAAAAAAAAATTATAATGAGATGAGAATATGTTGTTGGATGGAAAAAGTGTACTCTCGCAAATGCGTCGCAAAAATGATATCCGGACTGTACGAGAGTTATCGCGAGACACGCCGAGAGAGACATCTTAAACATTGACTACGTTGTCTCGCGATAATTGACGAACGGTCCTTTAAGAAGATGTAAGAAGAAAAAAACAAAAAACAAAGATTACGAAACAAATGATTATCGTGTGAACCGAGTGTCGAACTATCGCTGACGAATATTTTGCGTCTCTTCGTATTCACATAGGCATTGAGATTCGATACACCCGTTTGTTATTTTTTTTTTGCTTTATGTTTTCACTTATCTCTTATCTCAAATTTTTGTATTGCCTATTTTTTTTTTTTTTTTTTTATATTTGTTTTATTTTTATATCATCGAATTTTTTCTTCGGTCTTGCTCATCATCGCCCATCGAACATACGTACGTGGATTAGCGCGATGGCTCGTGATTATTTCACTATTGCGTTGTAGAAAATTCATTGATATGATAATAATGATAATAATGATAATAATAATAATAATGCGATAATTCGTGCAAAATTTTGCGACTGGATTTGTAACAATAATCGTCGCGAAATTGTACACCCACAACGGTTACACGTGTGTGACCCTCTCACCTGTTTCGTTCTCGTTTTTTCTTTTGTTTCGTTTTGTTTTGTTTGTTTGTTTGTTTGTTTTTCTCGTACGAAAGAAAAAAAAATTGATTTTCATTTGTTTGTCAGTTCAAACAATATACGGCGAATACAATATACACAAATAGTTCGTTGATGTTATCGCGCTCGGGGGGCAACGGCTAATTTTTTTTTTTCTCTTTCTCTTTTATTTTCACTAATCGTTCGGCGTACACAGTCGAGTGACGCGTTTCATGGAAATTCGTGGCGAGAGAAATATTCGTCGAAATAATATCGTGTTTTGTTTTGTTTAGTTTTTTTTTTTCTTTCTTTTTAACCGTCCCCGACCACGCAGTGGTTTGTTTTTGTTTGTTTTTTTTTTCTCCATTCGTTTTATTTTTATTTTATTTTATTTTTTATTTTTTTTTCGTTATCGTTAGCACGAAATGTTTCACGACTTTGACGATTTCCCAGAGGCATGCTCGACCCTTGGAAAAACGTTTGGCTAACTATTTCGTACTTACGAACGCGTGTAAGTGTGTATATATATATATATATTTGTGTGTCTATGTGTGTATGTGTATGTGTGTGTGTGTGTGTGCAAGTTTGACGTGTATGTGTTGGTATAGCGAAAGGACGGAGAAACGGAGAAACGAAGACGGGGGTTTGTGCTTTATAAAGTTTCGTGTTGTTCCGGCTGTTGGACTCGCGAGTTGGCAGCACCTCCCCCCTCCCCCCTCCATCCCCCTTAGCCCCGGTATAACATTCGCGTATTTGTAACGAGCAACAACTCAGTTACGAGTCTGAGCTTCGAATTAAACGCTGAGTAATACCCGTACAATCTCGGGTTACTGCGAGTACGTCGAAATTTTTTTTCTTCGTTCAACGTGTGTTATTCGACGTTTATCGACAAGGGTCCCACACAACAATTCCGGGGATCCTCCGTTCTTTCGCTCACAACTTTTTTGTTTTCATTTTATTTCATTAAATCTTTTAAATTTATCGTTTTTCTATTTTCTTTTTTCCTGTTTTTTTTTTTAGTTTTTTTTTTTTCATCAATTTGTTTCTTTATTTATTTTCTTTTGGTCTCTTCTTCTCTCTCTATCTGGGGCGAAACAACGTCACGGACCAATGTGTATTCTCGATCGAGGCCAGAGGTTTTTTTTCGTTTTTTTTTTTTTCAAATTTATTCATTTATTTTTATCACTTACGAAGGATCTTTTTTTTTGTTCCGTCTTTTTACGTTATCGATTGTGACCCTCGCGAATCATTATTATTGTTATTTTTCTTCGTGATTTTCAATGTCAAATTGCTTTGAGCCTCGATCGAGAATGAATTTCGCGACTGTTTGCCCCCTCCCCCCGCCCCCCTCGGACCGTTGGTCCGATCATCGAAGTTATCTGGCTGGTGGTTTGCTCTCATATTCTCACTTCGACACATCCGGTTTGTCTTTATTACAGTTTTTATTTTATTATTATTTTTTTTTTATTCTATCGTCACTCAGTTTTATTTATTAATTTTTTTATTTATTTATGTTTTTTTTTTCATTTCTAACCGTGACATAATTGAATCTTTGTACAGCGGAAAACAAAGAGCCCGTTCGATCGTGCGATTTCCAAAAATTGAAAGAAAAAAAAAACCAATGAAGAAAAAAAAAGATGTACAATAAAAGCAAATGAAAAATTCGAAGACGATATTTTGTCGCGAGCGCATTGGATCGTATTTTTTTTTTTTTTTGTTTCAAACTATTATCATCGTTTATTTAATTTTCATTATTTTTTTTTCTCGCTCTTCAGCGGATTTTGTTTTCGATCGGTCTTGGTCCTCCCCCCTCCCCCCTCCCCCCTGCTTTATATTTTTTTTTGCAGCGTTGAATTTACACGTTACACGAACGCTGCGAAAAACCGTACACGAGTCGCTTTACTCGACTCTATCGAAAAAGTTATTTTTGCACGACCGCGTTCGTTATTTCAATCAAAACTGGAAAACGATTCCTTTGGTCTTCAGTCTTTTCCGACGTTGTTAGTTAGTTTGTTTGTTTGTGTTTTTTTTTTGTAACAGTCGCCATTGCGTTACGTCCGAGGCTCTCGCGTCGTTTTCGTCACGCCCAAAGATTAATCGAAACGATTAACGAAATAATTCGCGGCCCCACAGTTGCAACACCTTTCTACACATCGATGAATAATCTTAAAACGCGTTATTAATATATATATATATATGTTTTTTTTTTACAAATCCGACGGCTCGACGTTGTCGGATTGATGGATAATCGAAACGGCCGTCGGAGTGATGTTGATTCGTGGCTTTATGCGGCTAGAGGAAACGCAAAATAAAAATAAAAATCAAAAAAAAAAAAAAAAAAAAGGAAAAAAATCAACAGAACAAAAAAAGTCGCGTGTCACGCTCTCGTTCGAGACAACGCGAAGAACGATTCCCGTCGCGTTCCGCGTAACCCACCAGCCAAGTGTTTATAAAAATAATTGTATAAAACTAGTCAATTTTACAACCTCTGACTCTCAATCACAGTACCGTGAAAAAAAAATGAAATAAAATAAATAACAAAGAAACAAAAAGCTCTTTCCAATTTTATACCTTTTCCCTCCCCTCTTGCGAGTAAATAGAAAAATAAAAACCAAAAAAAAAAAAATCATAATAATAATGATCGGCTTCGAATAATGCTCAATTCAACGAAAAAAAAAAAAACGAAAAATAACTCGCAATTCTTATGGGTCGTTTCTATCTTTCGCTCCCTTCCACACACACACGCACAGACACTCATCCACTCTCTCTCTCACTCTCACTCTCTCTCATTCGCTTTCTCTCGTTTCCCTTTCGTTATCTTATAATTTTCTTTTCTCTTGTTTTTTTTTTTTTGTTTTTTCTTAAATAGTGATTTGAATCTCAGAGTTGTGTTATGACAGTATTGCATAGCAAAATCAAGCCAAAATCAAACTATACGTTTAGGCGTGAGATTATCGGAAAAGTTTTGGCGATCGCATTTTCATCTCGATAAACGTGATATCATCGAATTGGACTGTGTTCGTTTTTTTTTTTTTTTTTTTTTGTTAATTTTTTGAATCTTTCTTTTTTTTACATTCTTTGTTTTTCTTCTCATTGTTTTTTTTTTTGTTTTTTTTTCGTGTAATACGGAAAAAGAAAAAAGAAAACTTTCGATCGGAGCAAACAAAGGCTCACCATAATCTATCGCTATGTCTCGTTTCTCAAAGTTTTAATTCACATACGAATGTTATTCATTGTACAATCGCGTTTGCTCGTTTTGGCCAGGCACTCGCTCAGGTTGCCTGGTTGTTCATTATTATTATTATCATTATTTTTTTTTTCATTTATCGATACCGAGCAACACACGAAAAGTTGAAGGATATTTTGAAAAGTGTGTGAGGCCTTCGTATAAAAAAGTTTTACTATTAAAAAATTACAAGTCCCGTTTCTCATGCTGTATTTACACGCTCACCGATAAAATTTCCAATGATGATGTTATTTTTCACGTGTCATAATCCAACGTGTTTACGCGTACGCGGAGATGTCTCACATTCACGTGTATGTATTTATTTATTTGTTTTTATTCATGTTTTTTATTTTTTTGTTATTTTTCGATTTTTCTCAATTTTCGGAAATGATTTTTTTTTTTTTTTTCGTGCGTCGCGATAAAAAACCATTCGCGACTTTTCCTCTCTACGCATTGTGCTCTTGATAATGGCTTGACTCTAGCTACTTTTTTGTTTTTTTTTAGTATTTATGTACATTTAAATGTATCTCTATGTACAAGAAATGACTCGCACCGGCACTTACGTTCTCACTTCAGTCATTGAGTTTGCGGCCGAGCGCGAAGCTGATGATTATTCGTTTGTTTGCTTGTCCTGTATTTATGTGTGTGTGTGTGTGTGTGTGTTTGTGTTTGTTGTGTATCTTTGTTTTTTTTTTTTGTTTTTTTGTTTTTTCTTCCATGCTCGGTATACCTTATTTACAAGTAACATATGTGTTGTTTTTTTTTTTTTTTATCTGTTGCTTAATACGATGATAATTGTAATTTCTCGTTATTATTATTATTTTGTTGTTGTTGTTTTTTTTTCCATTAATTTTTTCTCCCATCGTCTTGTCTCGTAAACTCGTTTCTTGCTCTTCATACATATATATATATATAAATATATATACCGTTGTATATATAGATATACATATCGTTTAACCACTTTTCTCGCTCTGTGCCCAATGTTTTTTAGCACTGTGTTTCGTATTTTTTTTGTTTGTTTGTTTGTTTGTTTTGTTTTTTTTTACACTGCTAATTACGCGCACCCCGGCCAGAAGTGGTGGCAATATTAATAGACGACTCTTCTTCATCGGACTTAAGTAACTTTTTTGTTTGTTCTTGTTGTTGTTGTCCACAATATGCACCTCCCCCCCTTTCATCATCATCATCATCATCATCTCGCAGTATAACGAAGTCTTTAACGGCGCTTATGCCACACGCGTACGAGCCACAAAATCACTTGTTTGTTTTTTGTTTTTGTTTTTGTTTGTTTGTTTTTTTTTAATTTTTTTGTTTGTTTGTTTTTTTTCTTCAGTTTTTTTGTTTTTGGGTTTCGTTAATTTGACGAAACTACTTGGACACATTGCCCTCTTCGATACTACTATTGTCTTCCAGCCTGGCTACGTACAAACTGGGATCTATCACCTTCGGTATCGGTTTTATCTCGGTGCCGAGCTCCTGCTCGATCCGATGCAAATTGAAACGATCCTCGTAAGTTATGAGATTGATCGCTATACCCAGATGACCGAATCTGCCCGAACGACCGATACGATGAAGATAAGTTTCCGCCATCTTCGGGAAATCGAAATTTATCACAACGTTCACCGCTTGAACGTCTATACCGCGGGTAAAGAGATCGCTGCTCACCTGCAACACACACAAACGATTTTTTTTTTTTTTTCGTTTGATTGCGAATTGTTTCAAGACGCTTTTTTATTTTACCCCTTTTTGGTCACACCGAGTAAATTTCATCCCAGCGGTTTTTCAACCTAAAATATATTTCGTTGACTTATTAACTTCTCTATCTCTTTGACTGAGCTCCAGTGCCGCCATCTTGTTCGAAATAACATCTATATTTTTTCAATTGTCTAATTTGATCTGCTATTTTTTTTTTTTTTTGTAATTTATTGCATATACTTCAAAGATGTAAAACTATCTCAAAAGTATATGCAATAAAGACCTCCAAACAGATTATGTGTTGCATGTACTGTATTGTCACGAAAAAAAATCCTAAAATTATTCTATTTTATGTTCATATCTGGAGTGGCGTTATCGTTCAACAACTCAGACTGTCGAAGTCTACTTACCAAATTTCGGCAAAGTCCGGCACGAAAATCGTGAAACACGCGATTTCGGTGAGCCTGCGCCATTTTCGCGTGTATGTAATAGCAACAGTATCCCAGATCTGTGATTTTCTTGGCCAATAATTCGACTCGCTGTGTCGAGTTGCAAAATATTATGCTCTGCGTTATTTGTAACTGCAAAAAATCGACGAACAATTGGATAATAATCAATTTACATGAATCATTGAATAAATAAAAGATATAAATGTAACGCGGTCGTAAAATTTTTCATTCAAACTCCAAAATTTCGAAAAAAAAAGAAAAAAAAGTAAAATGAACATTCGTTGAAAAATAGTGAAATAATTATTGAAGAATGATAATCGAATGATGATAACAAATTGTATTGCTAAAATAATTCGACAATGCACCTTGGAGAATAACGTGTTGAGGCAGTGAACTTTCTGACGTTCCTGGACGAATGCGTAGTACTGCGTGACACCTTTGAGCGTCAGCTCTTCCATCAAATTGATCTCGTACGGATCTCTCAAGTGTTTTTCCATAAATTGTTTCACCGTGAGGGGAAACGTGGCTGAATACAGCAATATCTGACGTTCCTGTGGTAATCTGTGAACGAACCGTGTTCGAATATTCCGGTCGTAATACGAATCGCGATATAATATTTATATCTATACAGGGTGTCCCATTTGAAAAAAAATCCGGTCGAATAACTCTTCGGGGAAAGAAGTGACAACAAAAGGGGTGAAATAAAAGTTGTAGGGTTTGAAGCGGGAAACATAGTTCTGATAAAATCTATGCTTTCACAGCTTATTTTCTTATGCTACGAGCATAATAACATTTTTTTTTTAATTCGAACAATATCATTGAACCACCTGAAGTTGTTCCTCTTTTCGAGACGAATTCAACGATACCCTATGTTAACGATTTCTCATAGATTTTTCATGAAAAAATCGATCGTATCGAATCGTAAAATTCGGTGTGGCTCACTGCGTGGAACATCGAAATCGCGTCCAATATCACGCAAACCAATATGAGCTGATAATAATAATCCTAATATTAGCTTACGTGATATTAGACACGATTTAGGTGTTCCACGCAGTGAGGCACACCGCATTTTACGATTCGATACGATCGATTTTTTCATGAAAAAATCTATGAGAAATCCTTAACACAGGGTATCGTTGAATTCGTCTCCAAAAAAAGAAACAGCTTCAGGCGGTTAAAAAGTGTTGTTCCCATTTTAAAAAAATGTCATTATGCTCGTAGCATAAAAACATGAACTGTAAGAGTATCGATTTCATCAGCACTGAGTGTCCCCCTTCGAAACCCACAGCTTTCATCTGACCCATTTTGTTGTGACTTGTTTCTCCGAAGAGAGTTATTCGACCGTACTGTTTCAAATGGGACACCCCTGTATAAACACATATCTCACGCGATTATCGAAGTGTTTACAAATTCGAAGGTCGTATATTGTACCTGGAAATAACATGATTCAACATGCCCTTGAAGTCTTGAGAGAGAAGCTTATCCGCCTCGTCCAGCACCAGAATCCTGCAGTGAGTCATGTCGGCTACGTTCTTGTCCATCAAATCCAGAATTCGACCGGGCGTCGCTATGATCACGTGAACTGTAAACAATGAATTAGCTATGGATTCCACGGAAACAAGAGGCAAAGAAGAAGGAAAAAAAAAAACAAAAATCGAACTGTTCGTCGAACCTTTCTGATAAATCCTCATGATATCGTCGCGCAAATTGGTTCCGCCGGTAGTTACCATAACTTTAACGTCCATGTGTTTAGCGAGTTCGATACATATTTGTGATGTTTGAAGTGCCAATTCTCTGGTGGGCACTATCACAAGCGCCTGAATCACATCTCTTTGCGAGTCAATCTGCGAAGATGTGAAACGAAGAAAATTTTATTCGATTCAATGATTGAACAATATTGATGGCTGAAATTATATTTAATTTTTTTTATTTCTTTTTAATAATAATTTGATTGGCATTTTTTTTTTTTTTACCTGTTCCAGCACCGGGATCGAGTAAGCTCCGGTTTTGCCCGTTCCGTTCTTCGCGCGGGCCAATATATCTTTGCCGGAAAGAGCGATCGGTATACTGGCTTCCTGAATCGGCGACGGTTTTTCCCATCCTTTCTCGAATATTCCCATCAGCAGTTCGCGCTTCAAGCAGAACTCTTCGAATTCGTTGCCGCGTGTATCCGTGACATCCTGCAATTGTAACCGACAAATGTTATATATATATATATTTTTTTTTCCTTTTTCTTTTCATTGTATCTTTCGCGCAGCCGCTTTTATTTGGAAAACAATTTTTTTTTTTCAATTAAAATAATTAAAAATGATTTTTTCTAGCCTTAATTACTATTATTTATAAAAAAATTCACCCCGGCGACTTTGAGTTGCAATAAAAAATTTTCTTTAGCAATCAACAAAATGATTTCAATGAAAAATGCTGAGAACTAACTTTTCAATTTGTTTTCAAACCTCCGACTGAGGTCTGAAAACCTTTTTCTACAAATAAAAAAAATGTTGTAATAGCCAAAAATGTAATTTTTAATATGCTTGAAAAAAAAATCTTTGGAAAAAAAATTTTTGCTCCACAATTGCTACAACTTTTTGAATTTTTAAGATATATGAAAGAATGCAACGTTAAAGTGACGATGTTTTAGGTTGAAAAATCGCTGAAATGAAATTTACGCAGTGTGACTGAAAAAATTTTTGAATAATTACTCACACTAGTTTTAACACGTTTGTCCTTTGGTGGAATTCTCAGCTTAGCTTTCCAACCTTCATCTTCCATTTTTTCCAGATCTGCTTTAGGACCCAGACCAGAAGTCAGCATGTGATTTGAAACGTTTATATGCGTTTCGGTCATCATCTTGCCAATATTATTGTTTTACTATTTTCTGGAAAACAAAAAATAATAATAATTATTATTATTTGATATTGAATCAATCGAGGTCCCATAATTGCTAATTTTGTAATAACAATTGGACCAGTTGTAGTCGACTGATTATCCATTTATTGTACAAAATTGAATAAATTTACGCTTTTATGTATCTTAATAATAATTACAAATTGAGAACCGTACAAAAAAAAAATTTCGAGTAATTCACGAATGTAAGATTCGAGCAGTTATATTCTCAATGTTTTTGTACAGTACCGCGCTGAGATTAGCGGGACACACAATGGAAGGTCCCACAAAAATAAACAAACTTCACCCAAGCCACATGTAAGCTTTGGTGGTTTGGCTCAATAACAGTTTTTCAATATTTTCGTCGCAGACCTTGTGCGAAATAAAGATTATAATTCACACCACAAAATATCTCATAGAATATATATTGAAATTCTGTGGCTGGGGAACTAAACCCCTCGGTGTTATTACAAACCTTACTCCGACTCCTTTGGTTGCAAATTTTATATCTTTGAAAATTCTACTAATGCGAAATGATGGAATACAATGGAACAATCGAAAGTTACAACATTTTTTATAACAAAATTGAAAATTAACAATAAATAATGAAAAATTGATACGACGGATCATAGATTTGAAAAATTGACGATCCTTGTGATTCGACTAATTGAAAATAATGTAAGATAATTGTGGATCTTTCAAAACGATTGGCTTTGTCGTAAGATCTTGATCCACAACCATACAGGAAGAACGTTCGTTCAACACGTATTGCAAATCGCGTGAGTCTTTGGAAAAAAAAAAAAAAAAACTTCAAAGCGCAAAACAAATCCAAATATTGCAACAACAAAAAATGTTTAAAAATATAAAGAAATTGTTCCAAGACGATAAGAGTGCCGGCTAAACGTATGAGTTAATACGTGCAAACATAAACGATTGAAAACCAAAAAATTAATTTAAAAAAAGTCAAAACCGAATATCGTAGAAAGCGATGGGTAGTATCGAAATTTTTTTCGAAGTGAGAACACAACACCGCCAACCCGAATTCCACGAACTTTGATCCCAAAATGACCGGTCTAAAAATAACTCAATCGTAAAACAGAGACAACAACTAAATGTAAAATCATGATTAACGATTCGTTGTGAAAACAATGAACAACGATAAAGAAGTTTGTCGCTTACCACGATAAGGATGTATGTCGATGCCAAGCGTAGCTACTCGAACGAGAAACAAAACGCCAAAATGGCCGTCTCTCCAATGTCAAGTTTCAATCCTTGCCGTACGCTTCACCGAGCGTTCTCCTTCCTTCAGAGCACTGGTCGGCTCTCCGCGCTCTCTCTCGCTCTCCCCCGAAAATCCCGCGCCTTCCTTCCTGTTGTTTTTTTTTTTTTTTGTTTTTTTCGTCCACTGACGTCCTTTTTTATCAATATTTTATATCTAATCAACTCGATAAACGACTCTGCAACTAACGCACTGCGTCAAATGCTCGCGTGAATTGTTATACTCGGTGAAATATGCACGATGTGTGTCATGAAGGGATAAAAAAAAAATAACACTCGGAACAGTAAACCGTTATCCCGTGGCGCTTCTGGCTGCTATGGCTGGGCAATTGCTTTGGCTCTTTTGGCTTCGGTTATGGACGGTTGATACGCGCGTGCGCACCTCACACCCGGCTCAACCCGTAAAGCCCGATCCTCAATCACGCGGCTCGAATCTCAAACGGAGCAACGGCTCTCGACGTTGAGTGTCTCAGCTTCCGGTATTTTCGAAGTTTCCGGAATCCATGGCTCTGACTCTGTCGATAATTTCCGTGCTTTATTGTGAACGGATGAGCCCGGAAAAGTCTTGATTTCGACTCGACAAATAAACTTGTACGAGTAATTGGTCATATGACGACCATATGGGGATTAAAGAACAGCGACTGAACTATGGTTACAATAAAGGCCGGTATTCACAGTCGTTACTTATTATGCTAATTGTAAATCGGCCTTAAGCGTGACTTTTAAGACGCCATTCGGCCAATCGACGCCATGAAGCCCATGCTCGACGTTTGAAATCACAACAGTCAATCGTTCTTGACCATTCTCGACATTTTTGGCCGAAAGTTTTATCATGATGGCGAACAATACTTTGAAAATTTGACATGAAAATGACGACATGTAACACACAAGCTGAATTTATCGGATAAAATACGAAAACGATTGACTGCCGAATTAAAAGTAGTTTTTCATGTTCTATTGAAAATTTCAAATAATGACCGAGAACGACGCTAGACGACGTTAGTTACCGACCGAGCAGTAACACTTTTTCTCAAAGTCCAAATAATCGTTATCAAATTCTTACAAGCACAGCTTTTTCGGCTTTTTCCGAACTCCCCGTTCGGAGGTTAGAAAGCTGTATGTTAGAAAACAGCGCTTTCTAACCTCCGTCGAACTTTTGCATAACGATTAAAATGTGAATAGCCGATAAGCAAGTGTTTCACTTTTGTCGCTGTCACTCACGGGCGTCGCAAATGCTGATCTAGGTTATGTTTCACAAACGTGCATTATTATGTTTTTTTTAAATTCATTTATTATGAAACAGATATTCCATTACAAGAAAAATTACAACACAACGTGAGCCACACGTGTATCACGGAACGATTGGTTCCCTTCGCTGAGTCGTCCTGTACTTTTTGCATGCCTCGGGACAATGTCGTTCCAAATAGCGTCGCTGCGAAAATGCTTTGAAACAAACGCCGCAACGCCACTGCCACTGATGATGACTGCGGGTTCTCTGATGAGCACGTAAATTTGACCTGGAAAAGAAGTCTCGTTTGCGATTAACCCGGTTCGCAGCAAGTTGAGTAGTTCGCGCGGATAACAATATATACCTGTCCGCGAAGGATTTGTGGCACACCGGACACTCGAAAGGCCTCTCACCGGTGTGGAGCCTCAAGTGTCCCTTTAGCACCCAAGGACGATCGAAACTCTTGCGGCAGTAAGGACAATAATGCATCGTCTTGTGCCTCTTCCAGTTCTGTCCCGGTCCGCACTCTGACGCAGACGCGAGCGTCGCAGACCTCTCAGTCACATTTCCATCGACTTGAACATTGGACGGAGAATCCACCGCGCTTGGAAATTCATTTTTTACCTTTTTATGTTAACACCAATAAAATTTATCATTATTATTCTAAATCGAAGTACGTGAGTCGTCCGGAAGCAAAGTTACTTCAAAATCGAATGTCAATTTTATCGAGGAAGTAGCAAATAGCTACTGTCTATCAAAAGCGTGAATTACAATCGATCATGAAGCGTTTCTTTGACGCTGGCTACTTTGCATACACGCTATAATTAAGTTTTGCATTGTTAAGATCTGCAGTGCATGAAAAATAATAAATATTCTCATCAAAATTTCATTTCAAACAACGAAAATCAAGTTTTTTGGTCGTGCTTGCTCGATAAGTGAAAGTTTACGAGTAAAAATCAAAGGTTTTTGCATATTTGCCTCATTATTGGAACATCTTCCGGTCTGATGTATACCGGTCGAAATTTTTTTATCAGCTTTGGTCGCGCCGATATCACAATTATCAACAAAAACATGACCCCCGTCAGTGGGATCGGTCGATGCGTTTGCGTTTGAAAGATTTTCAGTCTTGTGACGGTACAATTGCAATCCAAGTTCCGCAGGAATGGAAGTACTTCGAAGCATGCCGTCATCCTTGTTATGAAAATTGTATCTGGTCATGATGGGTAGCCTAGCGTTGTTCCACGTGTTCGACGATTTTGTCGCGGATTCCTTGGTTTTATTTTTTTTGTTGGAATAATCCACGGACGGGGGCAGCATGGATGTGTCGGATTCTGTAACGAAATAATCGCATTCAATTGTGAAAAACAATTCGTCATAGCTCGGACAACGCGAACGAGTTGAATAACGTTAAATCGAAATGTATTAATTAATTCGACTCGCAGAGTCTTTGATCGCAATCAATACTATCGCACAAATCGGCAGGACGAAATTAATTTCAACTCTGTGATCTGTCAGCGAGATCTGCACTGTGGACAAAACACCTGCACTTTATTGTACCTGCATTGTAACAATCTATTCGTCGATAGCGCACCATCGATTTTATCAGACAACGTGGCATCATAAAATCCAAGATTATATATATCAACGAATAAAACGTGAAAAAAAAATAAGCACGAATACAATAAGTTACAACCGGATCAATGACGACATTGCAATTCACCGGGAAAATCCAGAACTGAAGACAAACTCGCGTAGGATCGACGGTCTTTTGTTATTTTTTTCTTTCTTTTTTTTTTTTCTTCGTGCGCGCATCACAAAATTGTTATGTATCGGGAGTAGAGGCATTAAGGTATGATAAACTACATTGGGACTCGCATTTGTTAGTGCGATCGAGATAGCGGCAACGACGCTCGCTGCGGAGCAACAGAGAACACGAGAGATCAGAAATCTAGTTCATATCAACTTAACAACGCAAAACATAAGTGTATATAGACACATAACTCATGGGTTAACACACAATGATTATTATCGCTGTCCTCGAATGTGGAAAAAAAAAATACGAATAAAATTATTTGTTGAAGCTTGTGTTTGAAAAAAAAAATTTCTGCCGAAAAAAATTTTATGGAACACGTATTGTTTAATCATAAATGCGTATGCGATTTATTGAAATGTTTTAATTTTTTATTTTATTTTATTGAAATGTTTTAATTTTCGTTCGTTTTAGTACGTTCAAACAAAAATTCGTCAACATACATACCTCGATGTATATAATTTCGAATAAGACCAACTTGAATTCAATCGGACGAATAGTATTTGAGTTAATAATAATTCCCAAAATTTACTTATTTTTCCGACAACCTACACAAATGAACCCCCTTAAAAATCGTCGATGCAATAAATGTTGACATGGAATTCGTAGCCATGGAATATGGTTTTTTCAAGACGTTTTTACGACAACCGCCACGTTTATTTTTCAGACACACACGCTACGATCGTACTAACGTGTGTACGATTTTTATTTATATATTCCACGCACGGAACGATTTTGTTTTATTTTACCTTCGTCTCATTCTGAAACACAAAATCATGCATCATGTATTTGAATCGAGAAATATATGTGCCACATCGACGAATTACGAATTGAGCGAAGCTGTCGAAAAAAAAAAAACAAATCATAATCGAGATTTTCAAAGGGCTGAAAAATTTGTCTGGCGTTTACGACTTTTCATTCCAGCGAATAAACCTCATTTGATCGGGATTGCATTGATGTGTTACAATGAAAGATGTTGATGAAACGTTTTTTCCATAATTCCTTCAATTTCATGTGACACACGGATCGTGCTTGGAACGAAAGAAAAAAAACATTCATCATCGAAATATATTTCATCGTATATTTTTTTTCTCGTCACCGTTTTTTCAACGATCGACAAAAAAAATCTTATTGCAAAGAAGACGACAATGAACCGTTTATTACGGTTCAAAGTGACGCTCGAAGCTATCACTCAAACTTGTCAATTATTATTTTTTTTTTTCTGTTCGAGTCTGGAAACACACGAGAACAAAAAAATGTGCTGTAGGCTTATTGTGACATGACAGTAGATTAATCGTCGATTGATGCTTGCGTAAATTTATCGACGCAATCTCGCGCATATAGTTTTGTACGATAAATCGCGAATGCATTGTTGAATACATTGTTGATGCAGCTTAACGATGTTTCATTACGTACAACTTTGTGGAAACAAGTAATACAATTTGTACATCGTTTTCTCAGCGTTTATTATCACTATTCACGAAGCTCTCGATCGATGAGTGTACTGAAATCGATCTTACTGAATGAAACGCACTTACTGAAAAAAATTTAGTTTCGTGTAATGACTAAAAATAATATGGAAGCAATATTTAACGTTTGGATCTGCAAATTGAAATCTGATTGGGAAAATTGTTAAATCTGAGAAAACGCCGATGCCAAATACTTGAAAATATTTAGGCATATGTACGTCCGTGGCAACAAAGTCCTCGGAAATCTTTCAACAGGCGAACCTTTTGACAGAACAATAACATTTCTCAATTCAACGCTATTCATCACCCAATTGACACGCGAAATTGTACGAAAGACGACGAACCAACGGTGTTTATGAACACTCGACGAATAATCCATCGCGTTGTTATTCACAGTTTGTATCTATGTGACTGGCCCAGAAAAAAAAAAAGCCGAAAGAAAATTCGAATTACACGGTTTGCGTACGCACGTTGTTACATTTCGCAAAGCCCGCTCGCAATCACTTCCGAGGCTGCCGGTCACCGAAGAGGTTTGTCTACCGCGATGATTTTCCCATCGCTCTTCGAGGCAAGTTTCGGGTGTTGCAAATATATTTGCAAAACCATTTTTTCATAAACCAAAAAAAAAAAAGTGATAAACATTTTCTCGAACAAAATAATAATAAGAAATTCGTTTTTTTTTCTCCATCATAAACAATTTATGATTTATCAATTGTTCAACGGTTAAAAAAAAAAAAAAACGTGTCTTTATAATAATTCATTAAATTTTTCTCGCACGATTAAATTTTCGATGATTCGCGTGTGTTAGCGATTTTTTCGTCGTGTCGAAGCTTATACGAGAATACGTCGTAATACGTTGAAAAAAATGATAATTTTTGCGGGTAAATCTTACGACAATAAATTGCAGCAATATCGCAGGTTGCGGTGTCATCGACCCATTAAACCATCCGGTTTTTTCTGCGCCTCTCGTGCAATCTCACGGGGCAGACTTTTATCACGCGACTCGCGTCACTCATAAATGTTAAACGACACGTGTGTGTCTATAATTAAATCGTTCGATCGATGAGTTACGGTCATTCAGAGATCGCTTCGTTTGCATATTCAAATTTTTTTTTGTTTTTTTTTTGTTTTTTTTCTCAGATGACGTTTTCGGGATACTCGTTTTTGATGTATGCGTTTCTAATGGGTGTCGGAAGCGCGGTGGTCGAGGGTAAGCCATGACAATTTATCGCTCTATATAATCAACGAATTTTCGTGGACAAACGATTAAGGGGGTAGATCTGTGTGTATATTGCGGGGAAAATAGGTGAATTTTGAGAATTGTTATCTCAAAAACTGTTGGTTCGATTGAAGTCACGTTGATTTTATTCATAAGTACATACATTGAGGTATGTTAACGAATTTTCATTCAAATGTATAGCCAATCGGAGCGCTGTTATTCTCGCAGGCGTGAAATAACTTTGTCGTCGGTACGGTTTGCGGTTCCCACTTTTTTCGGCAGTCGGTTAGTCTGAAACAAAAAATTTCAACGAGATTCTCAAAGTGTAACGTCTCGAGCTGTTTGGCACGTAGGATTTTTTTTTTTTTTCACAAAATGGCGATTGATTAAAGTTGAAATTCACTTTTAAACCTCAATTCATGACCTTTGTTCATTGATAAAAATGAAAAAATGTTTAAGAAAAAAATCTTATGTGCCGAACTTCATTACCTAATCGTCCATATTGTGTCGAAATTTTGAAGGAATCGGTCAATCCGTTATCTGAAAAAAACGTGGGAACCGACTTTGAAAAGTTATTTTACGCCGGTCAGAATAACAGCGCTCCTACTCACTATACATTTGAACAAAAATTCGTCAACATACCTCAATGTTTGTACTTTCGAATAAGACCAACTTGAATTCAATCGGACGAATAGTTCTTGAGATAATAATTCCCAAAATACCCCCTTGATTCGAACATATATTCGTTACAGACCACAATTGCCGGGGACCGAATTTGTTCCAATGCACGAATGAAGTATGCGTATCGCAACTTTTCGTGTGCGATGAAGAAAACGATTGCGGAGACAACAGCGACGAAATGAATTGTCCCGATAAACCGGTAATCAATCGATAAAAACAAATTTTTGTAAAAAAATAATAAATTATTCGTGAAAAATGGCATTTGGCTCACAACGATCGTGATTGATTCAGATCGTTCACGTGAACGCAACGACAGAGTGTGCTTGGGATCAATTCAAATGCCGGGACAATCATTGTATATCCATGGACGAATTTTGCGACAGGCAAGTCGACTGTCCGGATGAAAGCGACGAGTACGACGGTTGCACCCTCAAAGTACGTTCATCATTATTTTATCAAACGTCTGCTCGAATCATCAGAAATTCAATCGTTCGACTATCTAAACTGCCCATTACTTTATACTTTATATATATATTATATATTATATATATATGTAAGAAGTCTGAAGTGAGACGGAATTTCGTATCGATATTTATTCATACCATTATATTTTTTTTTTCAATAATCATTCATTGTTTAATTACTTTTCGCAATACGGAAAACTATGATTCGTGTTTTTTTTTTTTTTTTTCCATTCTCGAGGAATTTATGTGTTTATTAATATGTCGTTTATTCGCAGAAAACTTGTAAAGAATTCCGTTGCGATAACGGCTATTGCGCGAAAAACAAGTGGTTGTGCGACGGTGTTGATGATTGTGGCGATTCGAGTGATGAAGTGAATTGCGGTGAGAATTCGTCTTTATCGAGTAGATATAACGAATAATCGAATTGAATTATCCGGCAAAAAAATGTTAATATTTATTCAGATAATCGAACTATACTACCCGGAAAATGCGACAATCGAATAAATCGTTTTCTTTGTAACAACGGTCGATGCATAAAACTGAACGAAACGTGCAATGGGAAAAATGATTGTGGCGATGATTCGGATGAGAATGAGACGAATTGTAATGCCGGTGAGTTTAATAATGTTGCTCAAAGCAAACTAGCTCTACGAATTTTCTTATTTTTTTTTCTTAAACTCTTCGAAAAAATGTCCACTGTTAAATTCCTCATCGCTATAAAGTTTGAATCATCGAATTGTGTGAGTCATTGAAAAAAATATTATGGAATTCAAATGGATGAAAAAAAAATTAAATTGCAAAAATCGTGCAATCATTTGATCTTGAAAGCACATCGAATATGTGAGTTGACTCAATTTCAATGAATTTCAGTCAACTCTGACCGTCGACTCAACATTTTTCGCCCATAATTTTGTACATCAATGTATGTCGAAAATGAAGAGACCCGTCCATCAGCCTTTTCGATTTTCAAGCCCCTGCTATTGATATATACAATTAAATGAAGTTTTTCAACTATTGTTTCGTGCTTTTTTTTTCATTCAAATCGATACATCTCAATAACGGTTGGAGATTATTGAAAAGAAAACAGTATTGTTTCATCTTCGTTTTCGCATGTTCGCTGTACGATGAAAATATTCACGATTATGTTGCACCAATTTAACAATTATTTATCAACAATCGAATACTTAAAAGTTGCATAAAACAAAAAATGCTCATATTATTTTTAACATTTATTTTTCCGCGAATCGAAATCCAGTAAAATGCGTTGTATAAAAAAAAACAAAACAAAAATAAGTTTCTTTTTTTTTTTCATAGCCAAGGAGTTGTGCAAAAAGGGTTTCGGATGCAGCCACATATGTAACGAGACGCCGAATGGACCATCTTGCTCCTGTCGAGTCGGCTACAAGTTGATAAACGATCGCAATTGCAAAGGTGCAAATACATATATGAAAACAAACATGTGCAATAGAGCGATTCGATTTGAATGTACTTTTTTCATCCTCGTTGTCATATCGAAATTTTGTTGTACACATAAAAAAATAAATTGTGTGAAAATTTCAAATTTTCATTTTTTTATAAATTCTTAAAACTCCGCTTTTGCTTTCAAAGTTTTACCATTTGGAATACATGTAATGATAGTACAAAAAAAATATATTTTCAAGGCAGCTATTTGCACGATAGAAATTTGATTTCGGGATGAAATTTGTGGACTGTTATCTTGACTTCACAAGTGTTCGACGAAAAATTTCTGTAACAGACATTTTTCGGTATTTTTTTTTTTTTTTTTCAATTTTTTCTTTTTCCAGATATAAACGAATGTATCGAGAATCCCGATGATTTGTGCGATCAACGTTGTATCAACACGGCTGGTTCTTACAGATGTATCTGCGCAGCCGGCTACGAATTGCAGGACGACAATAAAACGTGCAAGGCTGAAGGTAAAATCCACGACGATATTTCGAGCATTATTATTATTATTATTATTATTTTCGTCGTGTACATTTGCAGGTGGCGAGGCGTTGATGATATTCTCGTCGAAGGAAGAAATTCGTGGTTACTATTTGAAAAGCAAAACGTACTTTCCCATTCATCAAAATCTTCATCACGTTCTCGGTGTATCGATGGACGCTAATTACGTTTATTGGTCGGACGTGAAGCACGGAAACGAAGCGATTTTTCGTAGCTACGACGATGGGACCAAACCCGAAGTCATCGTTTCGGCTGGTAATTGTAATAAAAATTGTTGAATTTTGAGAATTATTATCTGAAAAACAATTGGTCCGATTAAATTCAAGTTGGTTTTATTCGAAAGTATATTTGTATTTGATGTATTTAATTTTTTTTTAAATCCAATGTCTGGAATATAGATTGATAGATGCCCACAAAAAAAAACGCAGATCGATCCACCTTCGATATTCAATACTCAATATCAGCCATTAAAAAAAGTGGGAAAAAAAACATGATAAAATATGTGATAACATATATTTGGCGATATTTAACGATTATGAATTTATTTTTTCTTTT
Source organism: Diplazon laetatorius (assembly GCA_963662125.1). NCBI lineage: Eukaryota > Metazoa > Arthropoda > Insecta > Hymenoptera > Ichneumonidae > Diplazon > Diplazon laetatorius. Next base: position 911,267 of record OY759159.1, read on the forward strand.
CATTTAACAAAGATCAGTTGTAATTCAGATTTCTCGGATTACCGTACTTTTTTGCCGGAATTGTATGGGTCATATATCCTCGAATAAATAATCCGAAATCCCGATCTTTTGTAATAATTTTTTTTTTTTTTTTTTTCCCCAAAAAAGGACTCGGATATCCCGAAGAAATCGCGGTCGACTGGATAACCGGTAACATATATTTCACGGACACTCGACTCAAACACATTGCAGTATGCAACAACAACGGTACATACTGCACAATCGTAATGAGCGAGAACATGGAAATGCCACGTGGTTTGGCGCTTAATCCGACCACAGGCGTGATGTTTTGGAGCGATTCGGGAACAAAACCGCACATATCGATCGCGGGAATGAACGGAAAAGATTCGAAAATCGTTACATCGAAAAATATAATTTGGCCAAAAGGTCTGACCATAGATTATCCGAACGAACGTTTGTACTGGATAGACGCAAAATTGGATACCATAGAATCTTCGCGTTTCGATGGTACACATCGTCGAAAAATTTTACCAACCACAATCATTCATCCTCACGCAATAACGTTATTCGAGAACAAATTATATTGGACCGATTGGAAATCCAAAAGCATCGAATCGATCGACAAAAATTCTGAAAAAAATCGTCAGACGTTAATTCGCGAAACAAACGATATTTATGGAATTCACATATATCATTCGTTACTAAAACCAAAAATGTCGAATCCATGCAACGACAATACGTGCTCGCAATTGTGTCTTTTGGCCGCAAATCGAAGCTTCACGTGCGCCTGCAACATGGACAACGTGATCGGTACGGACGAACGCACGTGCAAACCCACGAAAAAAAAACAACATCTCGTTATCGGTTACGAAAATAATTTTATCGATTATCATCACGAGATTATCGGTAGACCCGAACAAACGTCAAAATCTATAATTCAACGAATAACCCAAATGGCTTACGATTCCACGACCGGCACGATAATCGTTAACGATCAGCTTGAAAATTCTATTTTACGTTACAATCCACGAAACAATTCCGTGAACGAAATAATTCGTATCAACGAAGATTACGTGGGTGGTTTGGATCACGATTATTACGGTAACAATTTGTACTGGTCGGACGTTCGCACGAGAGCTGTAAAAATTTATAGCTTTAATACCAATGAAAAAATTATTTTACAATTTACCGAGGAACCTCGTGATTTGATCGTCGTTCCCGAACACGGAACAATGTACGTTGTGTTCAAATCGACGGAAGATTATCACATAGATCGATTGTCGATGAATCGGGCCGATCCGAGGGACCACGTGGTCGATGGGCTTCGAGGACCGAAAATTTCTTTGGCACGTGACGTCGAGACCGAACGAATTTTTTGGTCCGACGAGAATTACGGTCGCATAGAATCCATTTCCATTCGCGATTCGAAGAGAAAAATTTTTCACACCGGTCTGCAACGACCGATCGCCATTGCCGTGCTCGATCGTCATGTATTTTGGATCCTCGGAGGATCGAACACATTGCAATGGGCCGATAAGTTTGAAATAATATCCGGCACGAAAACCGCGACTATAGATCTGTCCGGAATTACGGGTTTCGATGTTGATATGGTGACCATGAGCGAGGCAACTTACGTGGGTGTAAGACACGAATGCCGAACGAACAATGGAAATTGTTCGCACGTTTGTCTGGTCGACGCGACCGAACATCGCGTGTGCGCTTGTCCATTCGGAATGATCATCGATTTGGACAAACGCAGTTGCATCGTGCAAAAAGTTTGTACGGATGATGAGATTAGATGCAGCGATAATAACGTTTGCATCGGTAAAATACGAAAGTAAATTTTTTTAATTTTTAAAATTTTTTTTTTTTTAAATTTATTTATCGATATTTGTGACACGGTTTTCATGATATTTTTATCGTCATTATTCGTTGCTGCATAGTCGAATCGATTATTCAATTATCCCAGTTTTCTTGACTCGTGTGTGATTGTAAAACTACCCTCCGACTTGTTTTGCAAACTCACACTCGCGAGAAACATTTTTTTTTTTCGTACCAGTGTTACTATAATGTACTATTATTAGCGTAAAACGGGAAAAACCGTCGTTGTATATTCGTCGTAATCGCGAATTGACGATTCAACGTCGAATAATTAACGATTAATCGTCATTGCAGATGCAACGGTATAAAGGACTGTCCAAACGGTGAGGACGAAGAAAATTGCGTTCGCACGATAACCTGCGGCATCGGCGAATTCACGTGCAACAATGGTCAATGCATCGATGCGAAAAATCGTTGCAACGCTTACTTCGACTGCGCCGACAAATCGGACGAGATTAATTGCAACGAGGATCATTGCAAATATGGTAATGAAAAAAAAAACTTTAAATTCGGGGGAATGCACAATGAAACGATCTTTTTAATCCCGTGAGACAAATAGTTGGACTTTGTAATCGGTGATCGGTAAACGAAATGACTTGCAGATGAGTTCGAGTGTTCGGACGGTCGATGCATCGGCAAGCTTCTCGTCTGTGACGGTCGTAACGACTGTCACGACTTTACCGACGAGATCGATTGCCACAGACGGATCTGCGACGAGATGAACTTTCGTTGTAATTCCGGCACTTGCATACCGAAAAGTTGGAAATGCGATGGGGAATACGATTGCAACGACGGAACCGACGAGAACATCGTGGAATGCGAAAATCACGTTTGTACGGAAAATATGTTTCGATGCGGAAACAAACGTTGTTTGGGACGGATACTTTTGTGCGACGATATCGACGATTGCGGCGATAACAGCGATGAGAAAAATTGCAACGATAATGAGGCGTTTGGGATCGGTGGTTCTGGCTGCACGATCAACGAGTTCAAGTGTCGTGGGATTGAGAAGTGCATTCCACTCGAATTCAGGTAACTGTGTGACGTTGAGTGAATTATTTCATTCAGCTGGATTAATTTGTTCAATTTTTTTTTAAAATAAATTAGATGAGATGAGATTTGAATTATTTCGTTTTTATCATTTATGTTTTTTTTTGCATCATAGCTTTCTCTATCAGGACGGCAAAATAGTTTAGAAAAATTTAGAAACAACCCTTTTTTTTTTGGGAGCAAGCAAATTTGTCAACGTGAAATAGTTTCTGAAATGTATTGTGAAAAGATGGATTGAAAACGTCGACGAATTCTCGAACAATTTCTATGTTAACAGCAGTCCGAAAATTTTATTAAAATTTTCCGGAGCGAAACTTTCACTCGATTTCGCAAATTAATAATTGCCCAAATCGAAAATGTTGAAACGAGCCAATCTGTGAATACCTAACAATATTACCTTCATCGATTCAAATAACAATTTTTCGCAATAAAAAATATTTATCGAAAAATTGTCACGATTAATTTTTTCAAATAAAATTAATCGTGAAAATTTTACGATAAATATATTTCATCGTAAGACTATCACAATTAATTCGAAATAAAATTGACTGTCACAATTTAACGATCAATATTTTTTTTTTTTATCGTGAAGCAATTTTTGTTGCAAACTTCGAAAAAAAATTCCTCGATCACCGATCGATGAATATGTTCGACGAAAACGAATGACAAATGAAAATGATAAAACGCAGATGCAACGAAGTTCAGGACTGTCCGAACAACGACGACGAGCATCACTGTGCCAATTGCGAAGCCAACGAATTCGCGTGCAAAAGCGAAAAGTGCATACCGCAGTCGTGGGTGTGCGACGGTTGGAACGATTGCGGTGACAAATCGGACGAGAAGAACTGCGAATCATCACGAGGGGTCGGAAATTCCACAACGTCGATGACCAAATACGCCGCCGAATGTGAACAATTTAGATGCACAATTGGCACGTGTTTGCCTTACGAAAAAGTTTGCGACGGAACGCGTGACTGTTTCGACGGTAGCGACGAGGATGGACAATGCTGTGTGTAAACGATTTTTTTTTTTTTTTTTTCAAATTTTCTTTTTTTCCTAATTCTTTATTTCACATTTATTTTTAACTCTTCGAAAACGTTGTTATGCAAGGACGATCGAATGTATGTGTGAAAAAAAAAAATGGCAAAATTGTTCGATCGTTATGGCGTCTTCTACATTTGATGTGACATCCAAGGTACACCGGTGAAATTGGAGGCCAATCGGACTGTTCTAAAAGGTTCGAAAACCATTAGTTCGATTTATCATCGAACCAAGGTGACGTCATCGGCTTCCTTCTCTCTCGGACCGCTGCGCCCATCTGCAGGGTTATCTCTCTCGCACTCGTGGTGGAATTGAAACCGAGAAAAATATGTGGCACATTACCTTGAGGGAAAAGAATTGCGTGTTAAAAAAAAAGAATTGCCCAGATATTTTCACGTGGATAATCAGGATTTCTTTTTCTGGAAACAACAATTTTGGGTTTATTGCAATGAAAATCTTGCCAGATGTGCTTCCTGATAGTATATTTTTTATATGGACGAGACGCCATAACGATCGACGGAATTTCCCTTTTTTGACGAATTATGAAAAATATCAACATTTTTCAACACATGTATTATTTTTCTTTAATTTTTTACATGTATAATGATTTTTATGATTCAACATTTTTTTTCTCTAATTTTAGAGGTTTGGTAAAATAAGAAAAAAAACCTTTTTTTTTTTAATACGAGAGCACGTTTTGGCCCACTCGAAAACTAAGCAAAAAGTATTTGTTTATCACATAGAATTAAAAAAAATATATATAAATTTTTATAACGGTTCTCCAGGTCCTCCTATTGGTTTGCTCTTGTACGGGCAACTTTGATGCGCGCGCATCACTCTCAGAAGTGGCGAAAAAATTCTGTAAAAAATAGCTTCTACTTAGAGTCGAACGGAAGCCAAGGAAAAAAAATTGCTCAACGATCGGCGGACCCAAGGGGAATGACCCCACGATTTTATTTAGATTACCCCACATATATATATATATATATATATATATATATATATATGAATAATTTCCCGTTTGCAGCGCACTCGTGCGATGGCATCAATCAGTGCGAGCAAGTTTGCAAGAATACACCCTTGGGACCGGTCTGTCTTTGCCGGGAAGGTTTTACTCTGGACCAGGATGGCAATTCGTGTCGTGACATCGACGAGTGCGAGCATGAAGCCTGTCCACAATTATGCCAAAATCAACCCGGAAGCTTTCGTTGTATGTGCCACGAGGGTTACGTTTTGCGAAGCAACGGAATATCCTGCAAAGTCGCTGGTACGAAATTATCGATCGACATAAAATTGTCACGAATTCACGAAAGGACCATTCGAAATTTTCATGTACATATTGGGTTTCGTTATTTATCATCGCAGGCGAACCGATGTCAATAATAACAGCCACGAGAAAAGACATCAGAAAAATATCTGCTAGTCTGAGTTCCATTCAAGTTATTCATCGGCAGCCAAATGTCGATGTAACCGGATTGGACGTCAACGTTATTCAGGACACGATCTATTGGAGCAACGGTTTGTCATTTTCGATGAAAATAATAACGAACACTGTAGCAAATATAGCACATGAAAAAAAAAATAGAAATAACTTTTTTTCCGAAGCAATCGAATTTTTCCTAAATCCAGTTTGAAAGGTTATTATTTATTTACAAAAAAAAAAAAAAACAAAAAAAATGTAATGACACAATTTCGTCTGTCTTATATTGATTCATCATCGATGGAAGGTGCCCAATTGTCGAAGTGATACGCGTGTCGTTATATTTAACGTTAATATGATGAATTTTTATCACTCACAGGATTACTCGGTATAATTAACCGGCTTAATGTGCGAACGAAAGATTTTAAAGTAATAAGCGGTCTCGGACGACCAGGCGTGCTGGCCGTCGACTGGTCAACGGACAACGTTTATTTTCACGACGGTGACAAGCCTGCGTCGATCAAAGCTTGCAACATCGAGGAACAAAAATGTGCGAATATCGTCACGATTGAGAATCCAGCCAAGTTGATGGCTATTACCGTTGATTCCAGAAGCGGGTGAGTACATTCAAACAATTTAAATGATTCTGTTGAATGTTGATCTATTTTTCCTGATACCAATATCTGACAATTTTTTACACACGAACGTTCGCAATATTGTACGTTCGCTACATTGTCATTCTAAATTTGACGATTCGCTGCAATGTCATTCTACGACCCGACCGTTCGTAAAAATGCCATTCGAAACATTGCACCACCTTATTAGCCTAACCATTAATATTTTCAGGCTCTCGTGATAATTATCAATAATTCATACGAATCATTATTCTAAATCACATGATCTATATTTATACTGTCATTATATATAATCATTTTCTCCGAAAACTATTTCAAAAACTTTTTTTTTTCATTTCATAAATACCTATTTCCGGTTCTTCATCGGTTTTCTGTCCTTAAAAAAAAAAAAACTTTAGCTGGCTGTTCTGGAGTCAGACGACCTTCGAGTTATTCGAAGATCCCACGGGCGAAATTTATCGATCCGACATGAGCGGTTCCAATCAGATCAACATCGCTCACGACAAGCTCGGCGTCGTCAGTGGAATCACGATCGATCACACGAGATCGCGACTCTACTGGGTCGACGCATTTCACGGAGTCATCGAGCGCTCGGATTTCAACGGACAAAATCGTGAAATATTCCTGAACCATCGAGTAAGATACATTTTTTTATTTTTTATTAATTCTGAAAAAAACTTACGGCGGTCCCGACTTGAAAAATCCATACAGCTTCTGAAACTCTCGCAGCTTTTCGAAAAAAATCATTTACAATTTTCTTTTTAAATACACATTAGCCCGAAAAATCGACTTTAAAATTTCAAATGCGATTTTAAGTAAGTTTTTGGAAAATAAAACAAAAACCAGGTAATCATGAGAAAAGATGGATAGAGCTATGTATTTTAATGAAAGAAAGAAAAATTCTAGGACCAGACCAATAAAAATGTACGGCAGCACGGTAGAATGTCGTCTTCGTTTGACACTTCAGAACAAGACGTCTGAGAATTTTTTTTTCCAACAAACAAAGAGAATTTCCGGGTCTTGAGAATTTTATTGTGCCGTCGTAAAAATTTTCTCGTGTTTTCCATCGAAAACGTACAGATGTACGTAAAATAGTTTCGCACGAATTTAAATTTCTACTTCGCTATTCTATAAAAAAAAAGCCTATAAAAGACGTTCGCACGGTGCCTGGCACAAACGTTTTTTACAGAATTTTTTTTTCCATGTAAATATACCTGTATATCTTTAATGACTGATCTACATCCGCGCGAATACTCATTTTTTTTCTAGTTTTTCCTTGTTTTTTCGTCGAAATCGAGCGTGATCGATTCGCAGTAAGCATGGAATGTGAATTGCTTCGTTACAATGTTAACCATATGTATTACGGGCGAGAGATGTGGAATTAACTGCGTGAATGAAAATGGGACAAAAACGGTCGGAGAATGAGGGAACTCCACGGGTTCTGACCTATATGACGAAAGAAAATCGTGCAAAGTCGATCCAATACCAATCAGGAGCGAATTCTCGTGAACTTCGATCCTGGTTCTCAAACCGAGTGCTGACGACAATCATCCGAGAATTTTTTTTTTTTCTATTTAATGACTCTAATTCGCATGCTATTTTTGCAGCGGCGAGATGAATAAAAAAAAATCTATAAAGCGACGCACAATATTTCCTCATTTTTGTTCTCTCGCTCTTTCTCTCTCATTCGGCTGTGAGCACCAATATTCATTATTTCTCTCACACCCACGAATGTGTCCCATTGCGTGAAACGTCTGTTGAGCGCAGTAATGGGCATATGCATATTTTTCAAACAAGCTGGAACTTGCAATTTGCTTCCATTTAATCGCAGATGCATGAAATTCTTCAATGAGGAAGCATTTTTATTTTTTTTTTAATTTTTCAATCTTCGCGTCCTCGTACAGGGGAAGAAAATTTTGCGAAAAATGTTCGTGCCGGACACAGCAAACGGCAAGTACAAACCTCTTTTGTAAGCGTTTTTTTTTTCGCAGGAAAGCGAAGTGGAAATTTTAATTCGTGCGAAACTATTTTACGTAAAAATAGTTCTTCACGAATATAGATTTATAACCAAGGTTGGTTGGTATTGCATTTGAGCTTAAACATGTGTCGAAGTATCAAGCAAATTCTGATATTTTTACAGTCATTATACAGCTTGTTATAATTTCGAAACAACATGGAAAATTTTGAAACGATCGTCCGTCCCGTTTGGAAGTTATTGCTGTATGAAAATTATGTAACATGTGTTCTTATGGGGAATGAGGCTATTGAGGCTATTATCGACGATAAACGCATAGAGTTAGCATCAATCAAATTTTGTAAAAAATGTCAGTGTGTAGAATAAAGATTGATAAATGTCCACAAAAAAATTCAGATCGATCGTCTTTCCGGTTCTCGAGTAATGCACGCAAAAGTACAGAAAATTAGCCCACTTTGAAGCTTTTCGGATACAAGATGATTACCACGGGGAGACCTTGAAATTTTCATTCAACTGTGGATAACTCCACTGAAAATCTGTCCATCCCTGTTTCAGCGTTTCACGATTCGACACATCATTTATCTCCGGTTATTCGATTTCACTTTCAGATGTATCGACCGGTTGCGATAAACATCTTCGAGGATTCGTTATACTGGCTCATCGATAATTCCGGAACCCTGAATAAATGCGATATTCACGGTGACAAAACCTGCGAGAATATTGACGTAAAATCGACGAACGTGAACGAAATGTTTGTAATATCACAAATATCGCGACAGCCCATCGGTGAGTCCTGATCCTTTGTTCGAATCATTGTATTTCCATTCGAATCATGAACGTGAAAGCAACAAATATTTGCGCAACACGCGCCAACATCGTAACGTGGGTAGCAAATAGCTTCCCCCCCCCCCCCCTCATCGTCATTGTTTGGCTATAATATATTAAAAAAAAAAAAAATCGTATGCCCGTCACGAAATGTCCATTCTTTTTTTTTTCTTTTCGTTCCATTTCTTTTTACTTTCCATGGTTTTTTTTTATTCAATTTTGTTTGTTCGTTTGCGGTGGTTTTTTTTCAGTGAAGAACGTCTGCCAAAATCACGAGTGCGATTACATGTGCGTACCGAGGAACGATAAATATTCGTGTATTTGTCCAAACGGTTATACGACCGCGGCGAACGTTTCGTGCGACAACGAGGCCAATGGCACCATCAGCCCGGTTAAATTCGAATCGGCCATGCACGGACTGAAAAAAATTCACGACGGTCAGCGGGCCCGATTTTTCACCGGTATTCTCATAACCGTCACCGTGGCGATCGCCGTGATCTCGGCTTACTACTATCAAGTCAAAAAACTCGATGTTCAGAACAAATGCAATCTCAGGTTCGTAAAAGTTACACAATCGCGTAAAAGGCCTCAAAAATAAAAAAAAATTTCATCGAATATTTCTACGTTAAAAAATGTTTTTTTTTTTTATCGTTCGGTTTTTTTACGTTGAGTCACATTCGTTTTTGAAATGGTTGAAGTATATTATACGAAATTGTATTGAATCAAAACAAGTAACCAAAAGTCTTAATACAAGTCTTTGTGAATCAATTGGTCCATTTGGTTCGATAAAAAAATATTGTTGACGGACATTTGTGATTTCGGTTTTGTAGAAAAGTGTAAAATTGAAATCGTCCAACAACCTTGACAAACAAATTTGTCAAGGTTAAATCTCTCGCTGTTCTTGACCAATTTTTCAAATCCATCATATCGAAGACCTGCCATTATTTCGACAAAAGTAAATATTCTCAAATGTCACCCTGACAAAAAGAATATCAGTTTGAATTGAATTGTTTCGTTGCAACGACGAAAACTTTCTTTGAAATTAATTTCTTTCTTGCAAAACGACAAAACTTTACTTCCAAATTTTCTTTCACGATCGAACGTGACAAACGTGTGATTGAATTTCATTGCAGCATACACTTTAAAAATCCATCGTACGGAAAATCCGACAGCAGACTTGGGGGAGAGTTCGTATTGCCAGTTCCGTCACCGGGTGCGAACGAGTACACAAATCCCATGTGCGAAATTCGCACCAACACATAAATCGAACGGAAAAAAAATTTCATGGTTTTTCTGCGTGTCACATATCACATCGTCAAACTTGGCAAACAAAAACGAAAAAAAAAAAAAAAAAAAATACAAATACAAATACAAATCAATGAATAAAACACAACGATCGTAAAAATGGAAGTCTAACCGACGTCGTTGAGCTCGAAACGACAAAAAAAAAAAAAAAAAAAAAAAAAAAAAAAAAAAAAAAAAAACAAGTCGATATCTAACGAGGCTACGAACATTCGTAAAACCAGTCGGAGGATGGGTCGCATAAGCAACATGACCGTCTTCGACGATTGAAAATAATTAACCGCGAGTCGTTTGTTCGAGATGGCACAAACTATAACGTCGATATATGTAAATTTTATTAATCGTCATTGTATAATTGTCCGTCTAACGCGTGAATGCGCGAGCAATTATTTTATATAGTCTTAAATTTATTCACATTAATCGGAGGTGGCAATTTGTTGCCACCTGACGTACGTCCATTCCCGTCCATCAATATTTATAACTATCGTAATGCACGCCTATTGATAATGTGTGATTTATCAAAGTTTGTCCTTAGAAAATGCTCGAGGTTGTCGTCGTTCGAGGCAAATATTTTAAGGACAATGCTCATCCATTCTCAGTTATATATCTTACTTTCAACAGATTTATTTCAATTACATTTTTTCTCATGGTCGTGATTGTTGATCGACACTTCCGAATTAATGTAAAAAAAAAATATATATTACGAGATAAATGTAAAATAAATCATTGTGAAAATTCTTGTCGTCGTAAAAATCTGCGAATTTTCGAAAAAATTTGCTCAAATGTCTGTTCGACGTAAAACTGAAATTCCAGGAAGTCTGAAAATATTTAAAAAAACCCACCTCATTATAGATTTTTATCATTTAGTCGTAAAAAGTATCATGTTAATTAACGTTTAATTGAAAAAAAAAAAAAAAAAAAACCAGAAAAAAATGACACGACGACTTCAGTGTCGTCAGCCGGAGCTTTTATAAAAGCTTCTGTCCGATTGGCATTGGGATAATCATTGGCTCCGGGTTCACGTTGATCCAACACCTGCGGTTTTTTTTTTTTTTTTTTTTTCTTCTTTCTTATGTGAGGTCGTAGCTGCACGTATAGTTCGAGACGTTTGTTATTCGTAACAGCGCTGTGCGAGTTAAATACGAGCGGTGGGGAACTCGCTAGCCTTTCTCGTACTGTTGACGGATTGATGACAGTCCACGGTTGCGAATCGTACATCGTGCATCCATCTCGACGGAAGTGCGGATTTTCTCTCGTGACTTTTTCACCGGTTATCGTCGTTTCAACCCAAATTCATCGTTCGCAGTCGGCTTCGGTGAAGAAAAACAAAAAATCAAAACTGTAGAACCGGAAAAAAAAAAAAAAAAAAGATGGCCAACTCGTTAACCGTAGTTATATTTTTAACCGCGAGCTTTTGTGCAATTATCACACTTATAGTGTATCACGTAAAAAGATTGCGGTTGTATCGTGAGGCAGCTAAATTTACGGGTCCTCGACTGATTCCGATTCTCGGTAATGCGCATTATTTCGTGGGCAGTACCGAGGGTGAGTACCACGTGAACATGAGTTATCGTTGTCATCGCATTGGTTTTTTTTTTTTTTTTTTTTTTTTCGTAAGGACGAAATATCGCTAATAACGAATTATATACGGGCTTCAGATATTCTCGGGAAAATCCAAAGTCTGCTCGACGCCTACCCTTCGCCCTTCAGAGTATGGCTGGCCAGCCGATTGTTTTTTGGAGTCTATGACCCCGATCACATGAAGGTACGACATCTTTTTTTTTTTTCTCATTAGTGTGCAATTGTTGGAGTGAGAAAGTGTCAGAACAAAAATTAACTTATTTGATGATTATTTTTTGTTTTGTTTCGTTGTTGTTGTTGTTTTTTTTTTTTTTCCCCATTCCTCGTAGAGAAAGCTGTGAAATTGAATTTGAGCCGAATCCATCGAGAAGTTTGGATTTTTCGATAATTTGAACTTTTTGTTAAAAATAAACTTTGTCGCTCTGACGAGCGTTAACTTCGACCAATCGAACCCTAATTCTCTACGACTATCGATTATCATTGAGCCATGATGAGTAAGAAATTTGACGGAGATCGGCCAGACGGATCGGATTTTACATATAATTTCAAGTTTTTCCAATTTTCAACTTCCGACGATTTGAAATTATTGGATTTGCCACGCTCAATCTCACGAATTCTCATGAATTAACGGTCAACAGTTGTTCGGTATGAAAGTCGCGTGGAAATCCACTTACGCGATTAAATTTTATCATCGATCATTATTAAAATATTAAAACATTAAAACAAGCTGCAAGTTGGCAATTGAAATTCGCTTCGTTCGAATCGTAAGTAGTGAAAAAAAAAAAAAAAATTAAATAAAAAGTCAAAGAATTGAATAAAAAAATGAAAATGATTACCTATCGATGAGCTTCGTGCATTACTTAAAATGCAGACGAAGAAAATTGCAAGGTTTGAACCAGTTTTCCTTTTTTTTTTTTCTTCTCATTATCGTCGGGATGAACGAAAATTTGTACGATAATTCATCTGCTTGAAAAACGATGAGATTCGGAACTCACTACGCCGTAGTAAAAATATTTGAATAATTCATTTAATTGGCCAGGAAGCATTTGCGGGTAAACCGGTATGATGGATGGAATTTATAATAGAGTACAAGCATTATTGAAGTTCATAACGTACGAGTTCTTTTTAACGTGTTGAACGTGCTATATGCGAAATAATCGATCAAGCTTGTTGATCAAACTCATTCTACCGGTTTACGTATAATTGCTTCCAGTGCAACGGTCATAAGAAAATAATTACACCCAGAGATAATTACCGTTTATTACATAAATTTGCACGAATGACTGCATTTTTTTTTTTTTTTTGTGTTTCGTGTATAATTAATTTCATTCATATTATTATGGAGTCTCTTCTTCAATTGACATTCCATCCACAATCGATATCGTGCCAAATTAGAATTCCGTAAAGCTAAAGAAAAATAATGGACCCTAAAATTTTCAAAAAAAAATCAGGAAATATAACCTCTTAATCGAACTTTACCGGAAAATTATAACAAAGATTCTAGGTTTCATAGATTTCTAGAAATCAATTTTACAAAAAAACATTTTCAATATGCTGTCGACTAGAAACAAAAGAGTCGCGCGCAAAAAAGAGTATCACTATTTCTCGCTCACTCTAAGAGTGTGCCACAGCAGTTCCATGGCAATTTTTCTTCTTCCGTTTGTGACAACGAAAAAAAAAATAAAAAAAAAATTGTAAGTAACCCTGTGGGCGCGAATCGTACTCGCACTTGACCGGTTTTTATATTTCCTCATTTCCCGCAATTAACATATCGAAATTCTATCCTTATTCGTTTCAACTAAATAAAAATTCCGAGTCACGGAAGTACCGAGAAGAAAAAAAATTTTTTTTTTTTTTTTTTTGCGTCACCAGTTGCTCCGTTGAATAATTATCGCGACGACATGACAAATTCGTGAGATTCGCTCAGATATCCTCCGCGCATACTCACGATCACGAGCTCTAACGCAATCGATCCGGGCTTTCTCACAACAGAGCTCCTTGAAATCCTTTTTTCTCATTCTTACTTTACCGAGGCTGTTCAAACGGCTATCGGAATGCTACGAAGGTGACTCGATTACCTTTGTTTTTTTTTCTTTTTTTTTTACATATTTTTTTCAGCGATGAACCGCGCGAGAAAAAGTCTTGAAACAATCAAGACAGAGATGCTCGTCTCGGAATGACAACACCTTCGGGTGAATAATCGTCGTGGCTTCCACCAGCGAATTCACAAACACGTGGACTTTCATTTTCCAGTTTCCGTGTCCTCGACTCATGAACTTTCGTTATTCTGATTTTTATCTCAATTGCAAACACATGCATTTTACCTCTTGTCACGTATTATTATCTCGACGAACTTGAGCTACTTTTCACTCGACGATATTTGTCCGAAACTGCTATATAGTTTGTTTATTTTTTTTTTTTTAGGTTTCTGTATCTTCAACGGAAGAAGGGCACTTCTTCCGTGACAAGAGGGAATGCATGTGTTTGCAATTGAGATAAAAAAATCAGAATGACGAAAATTCCTGAGTCTCGTAGATTTTTATGAATAAATGGTACAAAAACAAATCCGAAACCCCCTCTGCCCCGGAGTCGAACCCGTACGTGAACAGTTTATTTTTTTTTTTTTTCTTTTACAGACGATTTTCCTCAGTCCCAAAGCCATCGAGAAGGAGGACCTTTACAAGTTTGCTCGTCCTTGGCTGGGAACGGGATTATTTACGGCTCCAGGTGAGTTTTCCCACCAAAAGTACAATGAAACGTGCCTCAGTTACAAGATGTTCAATTATATCCGCGGCAGAAGCTCCGGTCGTTTATTATAATGTACGTACGTGCGAAGCATCAAAGACTCGAGACAAGGTCCAGTCCTCTATGGCACCCTTCCTTCCGCTATTTGCGTAATTCACCCTGTTATCATTATTATCACGACGATACACGTTTTCCCCTTATTCGATACACGTTGACTAGGGAAAAAAAACACGATTATACAATATCTCACAATTAATGAGTTTTTGCAGAACGTTGATTCGTTAAAATTTTTGTACCAAAAATCGTTAATTCGAATGCGATGGACGGAATTTTTACTGGCAATTCGAAACGTTTGGTTCGCCCTTTTTTTTTTCATTATAGCTGACAAGTGGCGAATTCATCGGAGATTAATTGCCCCGACTTTCAATCAAAGAATATTGGATTCGTTCGTTGAGGTTTTCGCAAAACAGTCGGAAGTCATGGTGGTGCAGATGAGAAAGGAATTGGGCAAGGGCGAATTCAACATATTCGATTATATATCACTTTGCACCCTCGATATCATATGCGGTAAGATCTTGACTGTCAATTGTGTTACCCACTACGAATTATAATTTTATTGACAGTTATATCGATGAATCTTTATCAATTTGATAAGCGGTAAAGTACAAAATACGTGTGTGTTCGGTAATTATTTGAGACAATTGAACATTGAACGACAAAATTACGTGTTTACATTTTAAGCACGGATGGATAATTGTGTTTAATTATTTTACCGACGATAATCGTAACGAGGCTCGTGCGGTTCGTGTATTTTATGAGGAATATAGAAAGAAAAGGTTGAAAGGGGTGGACTCGAAATTCGGATTCCAATGTTTGGAACGACAATCCTCGAAACGGTCAAGATTCGGAAAACGTATAGATATATATACAGGGTGTCCCATTTGAAACAGTACGGTCGAATAACTCGTCAGGAAAAGGGGTGTTTCAAATGGGACACCCTGTATAGCTATAGGTATAACTGCGTACCTCGCGTCCGCCGGCCGCGAGACTACATTGCCCGACTTTCGAGCTTTTCCACGTGTAAATTATCAATGTTAGATAAATGCCGTAGTAGACTTTTTTATAGGAAATTTAATTCTCTACAACATTGTTCATGTGAACTTTTGATCCATATAGCGTTGTTTAGCCAGCGTTTGGACAGGAAGATAAAAATATAATCATTGATTCAATAAATTTTTACCTTGCTATCCAAACGCTGGCTGAACAACGCTATACAGACCAAAAGGTCACATGAACAATGTTGTAGAGAATGAAATTTTTTACAAAAAAGTTTCCGACAGTTAATATCTAACATCGAAAGTTTACGCGTTCCGAATTTCAAGCCCAGCCCGGAAATATTATTGGATTTATGTTTTATTGTCTGTATTTCCAGAAACGGCTATGGGTGTCACTGTGGAAGCACAAACGGGAACAGACACTCGATACGTCGATTATGCAAAAAGGTAATGTATTTCCATGAAATTCATCATCGACGATTTAATTACAGTTATTCTTATTCCAATTTAAAAAAAAACATGAATTTTCGATTCTTTTCAGAGTTTTCGAAATAGTTTTTTCGCGAATGTTCAAAGTTTGGTTGCATCCCGATTTTATATTCAATTTGACGAGGCTTGGAATCGAGCAACGCAAGTACCTGAAGTATTTGCACGGTGTGACGGAAAAAGTCATTGATAAGAAAAGAATGGCTTACGAAAATGCCAATTCGATCGAGAACAGAACTGTCACACGTACGTCGAATCAACGAATTATCCACAATGCGCGATTATTGAAAATCAAATCGAAATGCTGGGAATAATAAATTTTTCCAGCCGAACGAGCGACTACGAGAAAAGCATTTTTGGATCTGCTGATGGAGTTGTCGAACGACGGTCAGAAATTAACGGATCTGGAGCTTCGCGAGGAAGTCGACACTATGACGATAGCGGTAAGAATTTTTTTTTTCTCATTGTCGATTCACATATCCGCAATTTCAACCGAACCTCATAACATATATATATATTTTTGTTTTGTTTTTTTTTTTCATAAGCAGGGCAACGATACAACTGCTACGGTCAATACTTCCGTTATAGCGATGCTCGCAAATTATCCTGAAGTTCAAGTGAGTGAAAAAAAAAAAAAAAAAAAAATTTATATCGAAAAATTTTTATGGTCTGTAAAACATTTCAATGTAAATTGAAATTATTGAGCTCCGATTCGTAGGATTACGTAGCCAACTGTAGCAAATTTTGTATACGGACGGATATTGGCGACCCAAAAATAGTCATGAAGAGATTTTCGAAACAAATAATATTTTCGGACCCCCCCCCTCCCATAGACCCCTTCCCCTTCGGACCCCCCTCCCCCTCATCGACCGTTGTCACGCTCTGAATTATAATCACATTGGATGAGCAATGATTTTTTGAACAACGTCCTCAACACGAATTGCAGGAGAAAGTTTATCAAGAACTGTGCGAAATATATGGCAACGATGTGTCATCGGATACTCCGGTGAAGACCGAGGATCTCAATCGCATGGAATACATGGAGCGAGTAATAAAAGAGACGATGAGAATTTTTCCAATAGCTGCAATTCTCGTACGCCACATCTCGGAAGACTTGGATCTAGGTTTGGCCGATAAAAATCTTTAAAACTTTAATTTGAAAAAAAAAAAAATATATATATATATATATATATTTTTCCGAAACAATCATGCATGAACAAATTTATCATCGTTGCTATATTGACGTGCAGGTGATCAAACACTACCGAAAGGAAGTTCAGCCGTTTTGGGTATACTGAAGCTTCATCGTTGGGAAAAGCACTGGCCCGATCCTTTGAAATTCGATCCGGATCGTTTTTTGCCGGAACAAGTGGCGAAACGTCATCCTTACGCCTATTTGCCGTTCAGCGCTGGACCACGAAATTGCATAGGTGAACACGATCGTTTATTCGCAAAATTTTTTTTGAAATATATAATTACGTGAATATTGAATGATACAAAAATTTTCATAAAAAAATTTCAGGACTCAAGTACGCGATGATGGCCATGAAGGTTCTTCTAGCGACGTTACTGCGCCGTTACGTTGTCAAGAAAGACAAATCTTTCAACATAGAGGACATAAAACTCAAAGTGGATATTATTTTGAAACCCGTTGTACCATTCACCGTGAGAATTGTCGAGCGAACTGTGGCTCAGTCAACGATCGTTAATAAATAATTTCCGTACCGATGGTTTTCTGTACAACGAATTTCACGTGAAACAACAATCATTATGCCCGGTTGACCTTTGTACCCTCGATTACACAGGCCAAAGAACGAAAAAATGTCGAGACAAGTCACAACCGAGATTCTTATAGATTTTTTCACCTCATTGTCGACTTTGATGTTAATTACGTCAATTTTGGCCACCGACGATTTTTTTTTTCTAACTCTACAGAGACATAGGTAATATCATTTTCTTTACACCATTAAAATTCCAAGACGATTCATAGATAACTGTCCCGTCCACGTACTACTCAATGTGTCTCTGTGGATTGTGACACTAGTTCCATTTTTTTTCTCAGGCTTTTGAAACAGTGAAAAATATTAATTTCTCAATATTTGTCGGAGAAATTGAAGTTCATGATATATTTTTTTTTTCAAACAACATTTTACAATCCACAAACTGCCTTCACCGAATAAATAGCGTAATAAAAATAATGCGAACTCGTTGTTTGGTCCGTTAAGGAATTTTTTTATATTTACAGATTGCATCGTCCCGCAATAATTACACCGTATCGCCGATAATAATAATCAAAAAACCTTGGAAAAATACATTACAATCCCGCAACCAATGGAAATTTAGTGTTATCGTTAAAATAATTTCTGACGTTCACGCGACTAGATATGGACTGTCCAGGGCACCCTCTCCGGCCACGATACCTCCTTCATTCGCGTTCGCAGGTTTCGTTCTCAACACGTGCCCCACTTGTTTGTTTACGTACATTTTTTGTTTGTCGCTGCAAAGAACAAAAGAAAAATAATTACAATTAATTACGTAATTCGTAATTCGTAATTACAATTGGGACATGTGTTGCCCATGTGTCTTTAGTCTCCATACGTTCCTTCTAAAATCACCGAATGGTTCTGTGTCCATCTGGCGTTAGCCGGCTTTTCGCATTATATTCGTTTCAATGTGAAATATCGTTCTTCTTATTTTTAGCTTCATTCGTGTGCAAATGGCACGGGTATTCGTGAGAAAGTGAAGCAAAAAAAGAAATTGAAGTGAAACGTTTTTTTAACGGCGAGTAAAATTTGAAAAACCGTCTTGAAAGTCGGATAACTTGACAGAGAGTCAGCACAGAGAGTTCAGAATTACAGGGATTCGAAAAATATCATCGGTGCAATTATTATTAATAATAATAACAATAATAATAATAATAATAAACCCATACCCAATTATGATTCCGTATATCCCCAGTTCGGACACGAGATCCTGAAGCACAATCTCGCCTACGATACCGGCGCGAATGACATAATTTTTTTGAATAGGCGGAATGATGCGATCCATGAGAATCCAACCCGTTCGCCCGTTCGAATCTCTCATTGCCTCCAATGCCGTTCGGACTTTTTCGTCGTAGATGTTGTTACCCCCACCCTCGCGCTGGGGTTTCAAAACGTACTTCATAGGATCAGCGATCGCCGATTTTACGGCTTTGTCGCCGTGCTCGGTCTAAAAAGCAACAAAACATAATTGACGGGTGAAGGTGGCAAAGGCGCTAACCCACAATTTTTCGAAATGCGTTTATTTATTTATTTATTTATTTATTTATTTATTTTTTGCATTTTCGGAACGTATTAAGGTCCCCCAATACGTAGCCGTTTACAAAACATCAAAATTGCTAATAGTTTCTTTATTAAAAATCAACGAAATCGTGAAAAGTCGTAAGCGCGATTTTCCATAAGGCTCCATGTTAACCGTGTGATAATGAAAGTGTTGTTTTTTTCTTCTCGCTCTCCGGAAAGCCATAAAAATTTAACTGAACCTTTTTCTTATCAATGACTATAAGTATGCGAAGTTTCATGAAAATCTGACGAGGAATTCTCCTATGGAGGGTACCTTCGATGGAGAAACTTCAAAATCGTTGGTAAAGTAATTAGAATTCATATAAAATTCTGAAAATTTTCACACAATTACTTTTTTTCAATGTATGCAATAAAATTACGATATGACCGGGAGAAAAAAAAGTCGATTAAAATCCAATGATCCCATTCATACGTATACACCATAAACACACACACACACGCACATCCGGAATATTTCTGGAAATATGATTTCCGAAGGTTTCAGAACATTCTGATAATCTTAACATCAGAATCCGGATAAAACATTTTTCGATCGGTCATACGACTTTTTTTATGAGGCAAGCAAAATGAGGGAAACTTACGAATTCCAGGGAATAGAGTCCTGTAAATACATCTTGTATCTGCTTTGCCTCTTTTTCATCCAAAAATTTGTTGAGAGCCCCTGGTTCGGCTAGTGCTTGTTGAATCTGCAATAACGAATACGTGTCGAATCAATCGAACACGGTTGATCCAAGTAAAATTGAAACCGACGAGTTTAAGATTATTCATGTCACGCTGTGAAAGTAAAAGTACGCTGCTCACTGCGTTCGCTTCAAACCGGATTTACGGACCTTGTGACCAGAAAAATTCGTACGACACTCGTGCGAAAAACGACTTTTCTGGACTCGTGTGATTGCAATACTCGCCTTCGGTTCGTTGTGCAAACTCACAAATGTCGGAAAAAGAAATTTTTCGTACTAGTGTCGTAATATACTTTTTTTTTTTTTTTGAACTTACTTTTTTCGTTCCGGCAAGATGATACTGTACGGAAGGACATTTGATTGCACGAGAACGCTCGATTAGTAGCCTCATCGACCACTCGTCGTCCCCGGTGTAAGCGTCGGATTGGTATCCCGTACGATAGTACACGATCGACACGACATGATTCTCCCTACACATGTTGAAATAATCACAAATTTGAAAAAAAAAAAATAAACATCGATTAAACAATTGTGTGTTTAATAATTCTTATATAAATTATACATGAACATATTAACATAAAACCTATAGTTACACGTGTGAAAAGTATCGAAAATAACGAAACGCACAATTAACTTACACGATTAATTCATTGTCAGATCCCAAGCAAGTCGTTTTTTCTATCAAATCTTTGAAGGACCTTCTGATTACCTTGATCCGTGGATTCAATCGTACAATCTCAAATTCCAAGGTTTTTTGATCGCATATGTTGTATGTAACGTCTTCGACGACGAACAATATCACGGAGCTGAAATAATTTATATTTTCAGGACGTTACATTTAATCGATTTTTTTTTTTTTTTTTTTTTTTTTTTTTTTTTTTTTTTTTTTTAACATTTTGCACGGCGGAAATATGCCCTTACCTATCATTTCCGTACATGGACCATGCGTCGACCAATCCACTCGCAAGGCCGGTCGCAGCCTGATTATCTGGAATCTTTTTAGAAAAGATCGAATTAGCGAAACACACGCGACTATTTCATCGCGACCAAACAAACTTGAAACATGTGAAAGTCGAACGAAATTGATTATGAAGGATGCATGCGGGAAATAGTATTCTTCAATCGTAATACGGATGAACCAAATGAAATGCAGTGTGAAATTCGTGTGTTTTTTTTTTATGACGATGCAACAGTGCTTTATATGAAAAATCTATCCACGATTATCGATCGAAAAACGAATGACAATGTTTCGAATGATTTTGCATTTTAATTTTTGTATCAGCGAAAAAAAATGATGATGATGATTTTGAATCAAAATATGGTAGACAACAAGACAACTTACATTTTCAATCTTATCCGAGTGGCCCAATTCTTTAAAAATGTATCTGTAAAAATTTACATCTTAAAAGACGACAAAAGTGTGAAACACTTTCCTGAAAATCTTTGGTTTTTTTTTTTTTTTTTTTTCCCCGATCGCGGTCGATTTCGTATCACAAAACCATGGTGAATAATCACTTTATTCGAAATTGCACTTGTCACATTTCAAGTGTGAATACAACATAATAAAAGTAGGAAAAAACCAAGCAGTGAATAAATAAATAAATAGGATTTTACAATTGACGCTCGAAGGTATGTTGCACAATAAATATATGAGGCCAAAGCATTGCTGAGTCAGGGTCATTGGATGTTTCAGAAAGATTGTGATTCACAAGGATTGTTTCGGAAAGAGATGAGATTCGCAACTTTACCTATGATAATCGGAGACCTTGGGCGACAGACCTCCAAAGCTGGACGCTATTGTATTCAATTCAACCTGAATCAATTTCATATCCGCATCGCTATGCAGCATGTAGTCCGAACGAAGCAGGCCCAAGCTCAATTTCTACAGTGAAAATGAAAAAAAATTATGATACCAATTACGACGAATTGCAGTTGTGCGAGTTAATTTTGTACCTGGGTGTAGCCTTCGGCATGAACGGTTTTGTAGATATCGAACAATCGTGCTGTAAAATCATCGTTTTCCACGGTACTGGAAAAAAGTCACAGGATCTCGTAACGATCGTAATCGTACGGGAAGAAAAAAAAGTTGGAAAAGAATAGGATATGACGCTGATGAAATTTTATACCGGTAAATAAAAACGAAAGTTTTTACGATCCAGAAACAAGCATTACACAGGATACCGAAATTTTTTTTTGAAAATTTTTTGAAAAAAATTTGTCTTGACTTTTTGTTGTTGTTGTTGTTGGCCTGTATTATTTACAGAATTTTCATTATGGAATTTGAACAAAATGTAGCATGAAATATATGAAGAGATTATTGCTGTGATAAATGTTATTTTCAAGTGTCAAAATATTATGGATTTTTCTTAAAAATAGTTGGGTCCAAAATCTACAATTTTTTTTAGTAGAAAATAAATATTTATTTTTCGCAGCTCGTCCATCTGAGTCTTTTTCATCGACAGATTGTTACCTCTTTAAATTTTTTGTCAAAAATTCATCGTCGTGAGCCACCTTGTGCATGAGAGCATTGAAGATAGTCTGTATACCGATCGCCTTGTCGAATTGTCGCTTTGGAAAGCACGAAGGCAACAGAATGAAGGGCGCAACTCCCACTCGATCCGGATCGTATGACGTTTTGGAACGCATAGCGATGCCTGCAATAGTCATCGTTCAATGATCCACGCTTTTTATCGTATCGGTATTGAGATTCCCGGTAGGAGCTTACCATGCATTAGCGTGTAATCTTTTGCCTTATCGACAGTTTCTTCGAGTACATCTTCTGACAATGGCAATTCGATGCACGACTTCATTTCCAATGGCTTCATCATTATTTCAATAATTCAACAATTTATTTTTAAAAAATAATACTCTTTATGAAATTATTAAAAAATCGCAATCCGTAAATGTTAAAAACAAAAATTAAAATAAAAAAAAAACACAAACATAAACAAAAAAAAAACAAGAGTTAACGTCGCTTCATGGGAACGATTCCGATAGCGAGGTGCGACTTCAATGTATGCGTTACACCAACTACGATTACAGAATGACGTATTGTCGCCGACTGATGATCGTAATAAACTTTCATAATCAGATATAGCAATATCAACGAAGGCGACTTGAATGTTGCGATAAGGCATTAAGATGTGTCTGTGTTATTGTACATAACTCATAATCTCATCATTAGCGGCTAATGTCCACGATGAATCACGTCGTCGAGTATGCAACTCGGCCGCTCATTGGTCGGCGGGAGCGTCGGTTTGGCAAATCGCGTGAATCCGTTTTTTTACTAAATTTCATTAAACCGTTCCTCGTTTTTCATTGGCTGACCCCGTCTACCACAGTAAGTTCAGAGTCAGAGATTATTTGGGAGATGTATAGCGGAGGCCTTTGCAGCACATCGAAAATCTGGTACAGCGCAAACCTAGTGGCGAAATTCGGAACTGAATCTGTTTCATACAAATTTGTAAGGAGTTCGGTCTCCTGGTCTCTAGTCTTCTTGCTCCCTGGTCCCTGGTTCGGCGAAACCGCTCGGCGACATTTTGAAAATTTCGACGAGACGCTGCATTATTTGTGTGTGGTACGTGAACGATTGCGCGCGCCGCTTCGACGTCCGTGTGTGCGTGTACGTTCGAGCGGGAGGAAGCCCTCCCCCTCCGGTCCCTCAGCCCCCCCCCCGCCCCCGGCCCCGCCGTTCTCACTCCGCGTACGTTCCTGCATCACCCGTGACCGACGCTTGCGCGCTTCGTTCGTTAACCGTGTGCACTGTGGTTGATTTTACGCCAACGTCCGAAGAAAGCCGCCGCAAATTTTTTTTTTTACCCCACCGTTTCTCTCCAAGCGACGAAAACTCACATACATTCGTTTATAACGGAATTGTAATCGCGACGTTGAAAAATTATCCGGACGCGAAAAATTCAACGGAATTGCGGAATCGACGGGTCGTCGTAAGATTGTGAAAAACGCGTAGAAATCGAGAAGGGTATAAAGCCGGAGTAACGTTCTGGCCCTTCATGGTTCAACATGAGTGATTATTCAGCGGTCGCTCCGCCTCAAAATTTCAGCCAGAGTTCCGCTTTCGCAGCAGCTCTGCAACGTGCAAAACAGGTACGATTCGGGTTTTTTTTTATCTCTTTTCTTTTTTTTTCTGTTTTTTTTTCTTCTCTTTCTTTCTACGTACGCGTCGACCATTTGCCGTATAACCACGTTTCGTCGTGAGACGATGTGTGCGCGCAGAGGCCGGAAATTTTGAGGATCTGGAGAATTGCATCTGCACGTTGACGAGGAGTTAGCCACGGTGCTTGGCCGTACGCCAAATATGGAATTCGACGCTGTACATTGTGTGCGGCATTTTCTGTTTTTTTTTGGTTTACCTTTTTTTTTTTTTCTTTGCAATATTTCGAAAAATTCTTTTGTGGGTCATGAGCTTATCGTATCGTCGCTAGTTGTAAGCCACTTCGAGTCAAACGGCGGCAGCGCATTTTCGCATTTTTTTTTTTTTTTCAAATTTTTTTTTATGCAACGAAAATTGAAAAAATAATGATGGAAACAGAGTTCGTTTAAAATAATTTTTAATTACATTGTTTTTCAGTTGAAACGTTTCATTCGGAAAGAGCTTACGGGAAACATACGGTTTACGTTTTGATTTTTTTTTTAAATTGTTTTTTGGGTTATGAGTTTTAGTGAGTCGTAGCATCATTGAGTTAATTTCCCTTATTTCGTTAAAGAGCGCAGCACTGAGGCGTTGTACACGACACAACGGTTCGTCCGCAGATATCGTAGCGATTAATTTCATTGTTTGTCTCGAATACGCGTTTGTCTCTCATGGTACTCATAGTTCCGACGCCTCGGAATAATATTGTTGAGGTTAAAATGCGGCTCTCACGATTTTTACGGTATTCAATCCAGTAAACACTCGGCGATTCTCTGGCGACTCTGTTATTTCGGCGCATTTTCTTGTTTATCGAAATTGTAGGTCTGGATGAATGAATTTCTCATAATTTTGCAATGGGTCGCAGTCTGGAACGACACAACGTGTACCGTCGGAGCATTAGCCAACAATTATAATCGCATTTGTCTTTCCATACAATTTCAAATGGGGGGCGGAGAGGGGGTTACAAGATTCTAACATCCTCGAAAAGTAATTGACAATATGAAGACAATGCTTAACCTACAAAATAATTTTCAGATCGCAGCCAAGATCAATCCCACTGGCGTTCAAAGCACACCCGACAACAAACTCAAGCGCCCCCTCGAAGACGGCACAGGTAACGAGCTTTTCACAACGATAATCGTAGGCTCCGGCCAATTTCTACCCTATCGATTGAATCCTCAATCTTTCTCACCAAGAAACTAAACTCAAATTACCATGACGTTTTTTTGCACCGCCTCAATGATTCCTATTGTTTCTGTGTCAAAACAGCTTGCAATATATACATATATATATATATTTATATGTGTGTGTTGTACTCGCATAACTCTTATGTGTTTGTTGGAAAATTGGTAGTCGGTGAGGAGAAGAAAAGTGAATGATTGACCGAGAGATGGGGGCGTGCCAAAGAAGAACAGATACCAAAAAATGTCCTTGCCGTCCTCGTACAACCTTCCTCATAATTATTCATTTGCCTTTATTTCACCATTTTTAGCCCATAAACGCTCATGACAAACATTGGCAATCATTTTTAATAACACTTTTAATAAATTTTGTTGTTTCTCCATCGTTATGTTTAGTTTCTCACTATCCTACTTCTTTTACTTTCTTCAATCGTGCACCTGAATAATATCCGCTACATCTACATGTTTGAAAATCTGCATTTACATTTATTGGTTATGTATTAAAATTTTGGAAAAAAAAAAAAACCTACGTTGCTATTCGTCAATGAAAAGCAATCGTCGTTGAGAGCGACCGTTTAACGGCCCTTCGGATTTCCCTATGTTGAATGATTTTTTAGAACCCGAAGCTAAGAAAATGACGGCGTTAGTCGCCGATCCGATGATTGGACTTCGCGGCGGTCCCGGTTCCGGACCTCCCATGGGAGACGTGGGTAATCAGGCGGCAAGGGCAGGTCAACAGGCCGCTTCGCCGACCGCCGTTATGGGCGGTCTCGGCGGTATATGTAACGAGGATATACGAGTTCCCGACAAAATGGTCGGTCTGAGTAAGTACTCGAAAGTGATAACGACAATAACGGTGAACATTGTGAGTCTCACGATAATCGAAATATCATGACAATAATAATAATTGGCCTGTAACCATGATAATCGTTGTACTCTGAAAAAAAAAAAAAAAAAATCAATGATAACCAAAAATGATTATATTTATATGCAAAACACATTCGACGACCATGCGTTTTTATAATGACTATTGATGTTTTTACAGTAATCGGCAGAGGCGGAGAACAAATAACAAGATTGCAAAGTGAAACAGGATGTAAAATACAAATGGCGCCAGAAAGTGGCGGGCTGCCTGAGCGTGTTTGCACTCTAACCGGCTCGCGAGAAGCTGTCAAGTAACTCGTTTTCCCTTCTTCTTTCGAATAATTTTAACTACATTTATATATTGGTATATATATATATATAAATATAATTATATATATGTATATATACACACACACACACACACACATTTTGTTCTTTTGTATGCAATGAAATAGCGTACAACGATAACCCAACACGACGGATAAATAATGTCAGGTGGTTTTAAATGTCCATACGCTACAATTATATATATATACATATCGTGTTTACCACGTTATTTGAATTTCTCTAACCAGGTGAAACCCAGCACCCATATTGCTGTTTGACGGATGATCGTTAAAAAAAGATCATTTCGTTCGTTGTTATTATGAAAGACCAGTATGTGCCAGCAAATCTGCTATCCTCCTTTGTCTCTTTGGCGTTCTTTTTTTTTTTTTCCCCCAATATTTTTCAACATACAAACTGGAACGTAAAATAGAAAAAGGAATCGAATGAAATAGAAAACAATTTTTTTTTTTTATTATTATCACAACTGTGCAACAGCGCATTTAGCCTTTATACAGATGTCATGACTTTGTAATGTTGTCTGGTGATACGCAACAGCGTACGGCGAAAAATCGTCGAATATTTCTTCCAGAATTGTTCAAAAATTTTTTTTTTTTTATATACATATATAATTTTTTTTTCATTTTAGTATAGCGCCTGGATATATAGCGTTTTACGGATTCTCATGTTTGGCTCTCTTAAGATAATTTACCATGATATACGTTCGGTTAATATTGTTGTTGTTGTTGTTTTTTTTTAATCTCAAAACCAACTCTAAACATTCATGAGTGACGTGTTTTTTTTTTTTTTTATTTTTTTTTTTACAATCTTTGAATTTTACTAATAGTTTTTTACTTTTACTAGGGGGTGTGTGTTGGGGTGGCGAGAAAGACTGAGTGAGAAAGACAGGGCGAGGCTGAGAGGAAGAGAGAGAGAGAGAGAGAGAGTGAGAGAGAGAAAAAAAACCCGATAAAGGCGATGGAAGGAAGGAGGATAGGATTATGCATGGAGACGTGTTATTTCGCAACGAGGACATATAAATTCGATTAACATGCTACAAGTGTATTATTATTATTATAATTTTTTTTTTTTAATAATTCAACCAAATGCTTACAATTGTGGTAAATGTTATGCTCGACGATAATAATCTCCGAGTTTATTCGCAAAATTCATGAACATTCCATTGTAATTGCCGAAACAAATGACAAAAATTCGTAAAATTACGTTACACCGTTACGAAATATCCTTGTTAGTGTATTTATATCGATTCGCAACGTAGCCATGTGATTGCCATTTCATTTTTTTTCATTTTTCACGTTTTTGCAAAGCAAATTTTTGTGATACCCGTTGTTCGATCATCCAGAAACACTAGTTTGAAAAAAAAAAAAAACTTTTTTTTTTTTTTTGTATACTTTCATTATTTTCCACACTTGTGTTATATTACGGACGAATTAGCGCAGGAAGAAGCAAAAGTTGTTTTTTCATCAGCACGTTCGAAACGAACGTATGTTACAGTCGAGCCAAAGAGCAGGTGCTGTCGATCGTGAATCAACGTAGCCGAACCGAGGGAATCGGCGATATGAATATGAGCGGAGGCAGCAGCAGCGGTGGCAACAGCGCCGCCGGATCGATGATGGGTGGCGGTAATCCTGGATTCGTCGAGATGATGATACCGGGACCCAAGGTCGGTCTCATTATCGGCAAAGGCGGCGAGACGATAAAATTGCTTCAGGAAAAATCCGGAGCGAAAATGGTCGTGATACAAGACGGACCGTCTCAGGAGCAAGAAAAACCATTGCGGTAAATCATTTGATCGATGGGCACGATAAAAAAAACAAGTTGAAACTTGCAATTTGCTTCGTCTTAGTTGGTAGACGATGAGATTACTTTATGAGGAAGGAATAATGAGGGCGTAAAATAAAACAGCCATAAAATATCTTGGAGCAGGATCATTTTTTAAAAATATTTCATTATCGTAATTTTTGCAAATTATACGTGAAAAGTTTAAGTTTACGTGTCTAAAAAGAACTCCGTCCACAAAAGTCAGCCCAAAAATCCGGATTCGAAAAAAAAAAAAAAGACAACCTACACGGTTGTCACACACTTCTTGACTTTTGAAATCCATGAAATCCATTTGACGGCCTGTGTAATTGTTATTATCGGTCTCTCACGACTACGAAATAATTTTAACACGTAAAATTTTGTTTTCTTCGTCATTCAGAATAACCGGCGATCCTCATAAGGTCGAGCATGCCAAACAATTGGTTTACGAACTGATAGCGGAAAAGGAGATGCAAGCGTATAACAGAGGACCGAGAGGCGGCGACAGAGGAAGTTTCTCAAACGATAATGGTTATAGCCACGGTGGACCACCGAGTGACGGAGTTGAGGTAAAAATATAACGGACATTGATCAAAATAAAAAAAAATGTAATTTTTAACAATAGAATAGAATATTAACCGAATTTCGGAGAAAAGGAAGGTCGATTTGACTGGGGCTAAACTTTCAACCGTTATCTATTTAGCAAAAAAAAAAAAAATGATATTGCATTATTTTTTTTTCATGTAAGGTACACTCTTGAGCTTGAATTCAAGCTTTCGGTTCATCGAATTTTATTGTTTTTTATTTCTTCGCAAATTTATGATTTTTCAATTTTTTTTTTTTTTTCAATTATTGCTAAAGTTTATTTATGCTCACAACGGAGATCGGACGAGGGGAAAATGTAGCACGTATCGCTTCAAGGATGTTTGACACGTGTGTGAAAAATATTGAAAAAAATTCTGAAATTTTCACAGCCCGTAGATTTTGTAATTTCGAAAAAAAAACTTGCAAAATCTTAAGAGCGATCCAACCACTGTGTTTAATACGTTTTTAACCCTCCGAGGCAGGGATGGATTCGATGAAAATGTATTCCAAATAATCTTCGATACAAATGATCATTAACGAATTTTTAATGAGAAACATTTCGAGCTTATCGCAATTAAACTCACCGACTATATTTATCAATACTATTTCGATGATACAGACATTTTTTCGTGACAAAAAAAAAATCCAACATCATTCAATGGTATTCATAAAAATCATCACAAAGTTTTATCGCGATAAATCTAAAAAAAAAAAAAAAAAAAAAAATGTCTTTCGAAAAATTTTCGAAGATGTCCGAACGAGAGACAATTTTCGCCACAAGATTTAAAACAGTCATTTCCAAAGTCTGAATTTGATTTGAAAATAAAAAAAAAAGTTCATATTCACGTTGTTACGTGAACTCGATTGAGATTGTAAAATTGAACGATGATATTGTTTCAGGTGCTCGTGCCGAGGGCCGCGGTCGGAGTGGTGATCGGCAAAGGCGGTGACATGATAAAGAAGATACAAGCGGAGACCGGGGCGCGAGTACAATTCCAACAGGGCAGGGAGGACGGTCCGGGTGATCGTAAATGTCTGCTGTCCGGCAAGCATCAGGCCGTCGAACAGGCTCGGCAACGAATTCAAGAGCTTATAGACAGTGTAATGGTAAACTTTGATATTCCATTGGAGAACGAACGCCTGACACAGACACAGACACACACACACGCACGAGCGTTCGTTCGCGCAGAGTCAGACTCATTCCCTGAATATTTTATTATCGGTCATAATGAAAATTTGTCATCTAAATTAACCGTGAATTCGGGTTTATTCGCCAGAGAAGAGACGACGGTAGAAACTCGATGGGAGGTGGCAGAGGCGGACCACGGGGAAACGGTTTCGGTGGGGGTGGCGGAGGTCGTCAGCCCGGCGAATACGGCGGATGGGACCGACGTCAGGGTGGTGGTGGTGGTCCCATGCAAGACAAAATTGAAACAACCTTCACCGTGCCCTCAACCAAATGTGGAATAATCATCGGCAAAGGTAATCGGAATTTGTCTTTTTTGAAATTTATTTATTTTTTAGTTTCTTTTTTTTTTTTTTTCACTAACGTTGGAAAAACATTTTCACGAAAAATCGGCGAAACAGCGTTGACAAGTTTATTTCATTCAGTCAGAATACTTGCAATTTTTACAAAGTCCGGCTGTGAAGATTGGAAAAAACACTAAAAAACGAAAAAAAAAAACGGAGGAAGCAAATTGCAAGATTCTACTTGCAGCTTGTTTCATTTTTAATCGATCGTAGTATTCGATATTCGGATATTAATCAGACTGAAAAATTGCTTGGGAACTAAAAAAGTGTTCAGATTTGTAAATATTGCGTCGACGTCGCGAGTTCCGGTTCAATTGGACCTTATATATAAATAATGAAAGTTTTATAAAATATCGAACGCGTCGTTCAATGTCCACCAAATTTGATCGCGAATAGAGGTAAACGTTAGCTCATGCACGTCTATAAATTTGAACCTATTGACATTAAGATCTCGAAAAAAAAAAATTTCGTACCATCACGTAGCTTTCTTTACGAGGAATCAAAAAAAAAAAAAAAATCGTAATTGCCACTTTACCAAATGCATTTCGATCGTTCAACAGGCGGTGAAACGATCAAGCAGATAAATCAACAGACCGGTGCCCACTGCGAACTCGATCGAAGAAATCAGAGCAGCGAGACCGAAAAGATCTTCATAATTCGTGGCAATCCCGAACAGGTTGAACACGCCAAGAGAATATTCAGCGAAAAATTGGGCATGGTACGTGAAATTTGGAAAATAAACGATTGGATCAATTTTCAAATGGTTTACGTTGATTTTTCATTATTTCGTTGTGATTCATTGGTTTTGTTCGTAGTGCGATCCTATGCACGAATTTCAGGGACAATCGGGAGCTCCGTTTGCCGGGGGCCAAGTACCGATCGGTTACAATCCCAATTGGAACACGGGCGCCGGTTATCAAGGATGGCCCAATCAGCCACAATCAGCAGACTCCAGTGATTATCTTCTCGGCATTTGTATTATTAATTCGGATTCCTCGATAGAGGGTTGTGTAATAATTGTTTTTTTTTTTCCTCATTATTTTCGAAACAGATAACGCTAGTCAGGGACCCGTTCAAGTGAATCCGCAGACTGGACAACCGGATTACAGTG
The DNA here is from genome assembly GCA_963662125.1 of Diplazon laetatorius. Classification (NCBI taxonomy): domain Eukaryota; kingdom Metazoa; phylum Arthropoda; class Insecta; order Hymenoptera; family Ichneumonidae; genus Diplazon; species Diplazon laetatorius. Next base: position 942,853 of record OY759159.1, read on the forward strand.
CCCAATGGGTGGAATATTACCGATCCCTCGGTATGCACAGGGAGGCTGAGATGATCGAGCAACAGGCCAAAGCGTCCAAACAGGAACACACCCAGCAGCCAGGTATGGACAACTCTCTTATATTCGCCCACAAACTGAATTTTAATTAAAAAAAAAAAAAAAAAAAAAACAAATCGCGATTCGATGGTTAAAGCACCACCGGGTGCCGGAGGTCCAGCAGCACCGCAGCAGCAGCCACAGCCACCGCAGCAGCAGCCGCAGCCCCAACAAGCCGCGCCACAACCCCAGCAACAAGCGAGCGCTCCTCAAAACGGTGGACAACAGGCGGATTACAGCGCTCAGTGGGCCGAGTATTACAGAAGCATCGGAAAAGTTAAAGAAGCCGAAGCAATCGAAGCTCAAATGAAGGCGGGCAAGGTAGGCACCATTTTTTTTTTTTTTTAATTTAATTTCTTTCTTCACTTCGGTTTCTACCCTCTGCTTTCTACTTTGTCCGTTAGGTTAGAAATTAACGCTGACATCAGCATTCATTAAATCTTGCGGCCAAACTTCGATTTAATATGTTTTTTTTTTTTTTTTTTTTTTTTTTTTTTTTTTTTTTTTTTTTTTTCAATAATCTAATAGTTGTTGTTTTCCATTTGATTTTAAAGTAGTCAAAACACGATAAGAAAAAGAAAATTCACGAACACCTGACTTAAAAAAAAAAAAAAACGTTTTTTACGATTTTGCAGTTGGGCATGCCGGCTAATCAGATGGCTCAGCCGCAAATGCAGCAACCGATGCAGGGACAAACACCGGGACCGCAAGCCGGTGCGCCCAACGCATTTCCGCAAGTCTACGGCAATTATCCCGGCATGAATGCGGCATCAGCGCCCGCGGGCTACTACGCACCGGGTGCCGGATCAGCCCCCCAACCGCAATCCGGTCAACAAAATCCAGCCTTCCCAACCGGCTACCAGAATTATCCGTATTCACAACCCAGTTCCGACAACTAAACGACGCATCACGTCGATTACACAATATGTAAGTATCACATTTCAATTTACGTTAAAAATTATCCATTGAAAGATGCATGATGTTATTTTTGAAAAATTTTATTTTTATTTTTATTTTTTTTCAATTTTTTTTATTAATTGATTATTTGATTGAAAAAAAAAAATGTTAATACCGCGACTTTGGAATCTGAACGATTTTCAACTTGTTTGAAGAACCATTTTATCGTCGATTGTCGTACGAACGAAAACTAACATCATGCATCGTTCTCACATACTTACTCAGCGTCTCGATGGTTCAAAATTGAAGAAAAACAAAAAAATTATCAATTATTTTTTTCACCACGCAATTTTGAACGGGCGCGGTAAGAAAAAAAAATATATATATATATATATATATAAAAACATATATATAGATATACATATCAATGGTGTAATAACAGGTGACATATATTTCATTTTTCGTATATTTACACTGGCTCGATTAATATTTACAGGGATTTATGCGAATGTCTGATAAATGCTCTGAATAATGGGAAAAAAAAAAAAAATAACGAGAAAATATGAAAATTTCAATTTACTCGTAAAAAATGTTCATAAAAAATTTTTATAACATGTGATATACAAAAATGCATATACATACTTTACACCTTTGAACCGTGTTTGAATTAATTTGTATCAAACCTGTTATCGTTAACTATAATAATCCATTGCAATATTGTTTTTTTTTTTTGTACAGTAATTGTTTCTTTATTTCCAACAGTTTTCAGATAGCTTTCCATTGGGACGCGGTAAATGCCTGCTGTTACCTCCATGCAAATGTTTACTCTTTGGAAAAAAAAAAAAAAAAAAAAAAAAAAAAAAAAAAAAAGCAAAAGAAACAAGCAACAAAATCTCGATAATTGGCCGATAATTAATAACAGCAAGCTTTTTCGAAACCGATAACTACCGAGCTAAACAAAAAAAAACAACAACTTTATTTATATTTACGCAAAAACAAATATCGTCCGATGTTTTCTTAATTTTTTTTTATATACATATACATAAACATATGAATATATATATACACTTATATATATATGTGTATATATATATATGTATGTATGTATGTATACACACATATATTGTAGGATATCCATTGTTCTAATTTCTAGTTGTAAGGAGAAAAAAAAAAAACGAAAAATCTGAAATTTCATTGAGTTGGAACAGTGTAATATGTAATAACCAACCATCATTATGCCTCGTATGTGTCATTTATTTTGTCGTACGTAATTTTCTTATTCCATTATTGCAAACAACAAAACCATTGCGTAGACGTAAGATGAGATTGAAAGTTAGCAGGTGACCGCAGCCGATTGAAAAAGGGACTCCTGGGGATCGCTGGCGTATTTAATCCTTTCCGTAAAACAGAATTTGCTATCCTTCCTCGTATCGTTATCACTATCATTATTATTATTATTATTATTATTATTATTCTTATTCTTATTACTATGATTATCATTATTATTATTTTGCTTTCTCAATCGAAAGCAAAAACCATGAATATTTGTATGCTAAGATGTTGCCTTCAACGACGTTCCGACCTTCGGTAACAGAAAAAACAAAAACAAAAACAAAAAAAAAAACAAAAACAAAGAAACACAAATTTTGATGAAAAGTCTGTGGTGCACATGTGATTGCGTGTTATTTCGAATTTTGAAATACGATAACAACGATTAAGGATCCCTCGTCAGTGCCCCCCCCCCGCCCTCCCCCCCCCCCCCATGCTCAAATATTTTCGTACGAAATTAACCCATTTTGAGAAACATAATTATTCTCATCACCGCTCGTATTTGCAATAGGAAAACTTTTTTTTTGTTTTTTTTCTTATTTTCGTTTGTGTTCTTCATAATATCTCATGTATCGGATAAGTGTCTTATCATGCCACAACTCCAAAGTTATATGTAATATAAATAGGATATTTGGCATAAAAGTATCCCATGTGGTCTGCGAATATTTTAGACTTACAAAAAAAAAAAAAAAAAAAAAAAAAAACCGAATATACATATAACATAGCACTTTTTTCTTCTATTGCACTCTTCGATGGATGCGATACAAAAACCCGCCGTTTTTAGATCCGGAAGCAGATAAAGAGAGAGCGAGAGAGAGAGAGAGAGAGAGAGAGAGAGATATTGTGAGGCTGTTCTCTACAATGAAAACTACGAACGAGAGAGATAACGAATGACTTCCTGCAATATATGTCATTTCGTTTGTAGAAAAAAAAACACACACACACACACACATACGAACACGAAAAAGAACTTGGGGCAAAAAGGAAGAAAGTCAGAGAAACTTCGATGATGAAAAAAAAAATCAACAAGTGCGCTCTTTGGGAGCCGGCCATCGGCGCTTAGACGGCGGAGTTTATTCGTGGATGCGACTGATATAATCCATTATCGAGACTTAGCAAATCGCAATCGAGATACGCATAAATTTCAGCCGAAAAAAAAAAAAAAAAAACAAACACGAATTGTTTTCGAATTGTTAGGTATTCGATTCATCATCGTTTATAAAATAATGGATAGCAATAAATAAACGTGAAACAATTGCGAAGGGATATCCGCGTGTAATTATGGAGAAAAGTCGTACATTGGACGTGGAATAAAATTTTATGGTGAAGTCTGATTATTGATTATAACGCGACATTTCTTGAGTTGTCTTTTTTATTATTTCGTTAATCGTTTTCTTTTTTCTTTTTCTTTTCTGTGTTTTTTTATTTTTTCAATTTACTTCATTTATTGTCGTTATTATTATTTTTTAATTAATTTTTCACGAGGAAGAAAAATCATCGAATGTGCGACGAGTCGGTGCAGTGTCAAACTAATGTTTCGAACGAATGGTAAATCATATAATGACGGCTGCGTGACAAGGTATTGGTGAAAAAAAAAAACCACAATTTCAAATTTCTTAAAGTGTTGCTATTATCTTTTTTTTTTAACGTTTACAATAGGCGATTCAAATAGTGTCTGGTATTTGTATTTACAGAGACTGGAATTTATGAATATTTAGTGAATGTTGTTCGATTTTGTGGGTTCTTTGTTCCTTTTTTTTTTCTTTTTTTCACATTCAATCATTCCGTTGATTTCTGCTAGTGATAAAAAAAAAAAAAGGGTAACTTTGTTTCAATACAGAGTAATGTGTAGCCGAATTATCCATTTTCACGTACGGAGTCAATTAGCACTTTTTTTTAAAAAAACCAGTAGGCACCAATTTTGATCTGTCTAATTTATTTTTTTTTTTACACCAACTATTTTTTTTTTTGTGAGTGTATTTTAATTTTTTATTTCGTTCGTTCTCGACCACTTTACACATTCCATCGTACTGTTTATTTATTTTACAGCGCAATATGCAAACTTAACACGTATGTATCGTTTCAGGACCAGGGGCACCGTATCGGAGTCCTTGACTGATGGAACAGGCGAATGAGCGAATATCTTCCGTTTTGTTTTATTGTTATTATTATTATTTTTTTTTCACCTTTTTTTTTTTTTTTAAGTGTAAATACATTTTGCAATGTCTTACAATTGTAACGTGTGAACTCTTGTGCGTTATTTTGCACTACGAAAAAAAAAAGAGGAAAACGAAGAAACCGACGCGAATATTTCCGCATTGGTGACAACGTTTAATTGTCCACGTTTCCTTTTTTTTTTTTTGGTTTCTTCATCGTTATTTTTTGCTGTTCCATAAATGGAAATTTTTTTTAGAATTAAATTTGTATTAGCAGTAGAATACAAGTAAATACATATACGAGCTCAATGTAAGATATTTATACAATGGATAACGTCCCGAAACTTAATTAAGAAACGTATTAACTCTTTTGTATTTTTGCAAGCAGATGCATATCCTACGTGTTTAGTTTTCAATTTTTTTTTTTTTTTCTAAATCTAATATCGTTCGTCAGATAAACGTGAACATAGCCAACTTTGTCGTTTACTTTCAATAAATCACAATTAGACAATTCTTTGGACATTGAGATTTTTCATTTCGTTATCACACATATACGTATATATATGTATGTACATTTTTTTTTTTATTCTTCCATGTCGGATTGGCACGAATTGATCACGCGATTTGTCACGATATTTGAATTCCTCGTGCGTTTTTTGTTTTTTTGTCCCACGAATATTTTTGATAAATCGAAGTCGATTTGGTAATTATGCAGTATTCACGGTTTTTTTTCGGAATTTCACAGTTTTTGAGGATGGCGAGATTTTTTGAAGATTGTTCATTGTGTCCTCTGGTCGAAGAATCATAAAGAGGTTGATGAGATTAATCATATTGGGAACATTTTGGTAAACGGTTTTTCGATGTTTTTTTTTTTTTTTTCAATTTTTATTATTGCACAAAGCGGACAGCAACTTTGATTTTTCCAAGACTGTGATATGTTGTAGAGAACATTGTTTCGAGTAATTTTACATTTTATATATGTCTGGCGCCTTTCTGTTTCGGTTTTTGAGTATTGGGGAAAACTGGATTGATTAATTTTTTTTTTTTAAATAATCGAAAACATGAAAATGACATGAGAAAAAGAAGAAAAGATCGGAAAAACAAAAAAACAAAAATGATGCTATGATTTTCTCACCTGCCGCATCGGATTCTTCAGCTGGAAAACAAAAATACACACTCTCGGGGAAAATAATGTCCGGAAAATAATAAAATTCGAAAAAAAAAAACCGATGACAACTCCATAATTACCGTCGATTTTATTTATCTAGAAAATAATAATAAATAAATTAAAGAAAAAACAAACGTCAACAATTTTACGTACAACGTATCTGTGTTGAAGAATAATTTTCTTAAGTATTTGCGATCTTGAAAGTGTTATAAATATCTGATACTGATGCAGTACAATATCCATTCGGATGTGACAGCGTGTTGCGGTTTGTGCGTGTCCGTTTATTTTTGTGCATTCGTATTCACAATCCGAAACTACATTCTTTCGAAACTTCGAGCGTCTCTTCACGTTCTCGCGTCCTTCGAGTTATCACGACGGTCTAACCAATACCAAATTAATACTACCGCATTGCGGAAAAAAAATTTATTCTCCCAGATGCATATACGAGCACCAAAATTACGATTATAAGATTCGATACGTAACGGATTAATGCAAGATTCTGAAATATTGTTTCCGTAAATTTTTCCAGCATTCGGACATCAATGATAAAACATAAATCGTACTGTATCCAATCGATTAACGTGACAGTGATACATTGTGGATTATTTACTTCGTTAAAACATGCTCGAGAAAATTTTCACGCGTTCAAATTTTCACGTGTAAAAAGGAAGCCCAAAATAGTTTCTGTCGCAGACTAAACGTCCTGCATTAACTCGAACTCGAAGCAAACAATTCAAACATTTTTATCCGTTCTTTTTTTTATGACTGTCATTATAGAAGAATAACGTGTCGACAGATCGAATTCAATATTTTTAGAATCAAGGATTTTTTTTTTTTTCCATATCAATATTTTCTGTTCAGAATATGCCGAGATTGCCAGCAACAGAATTATTCAAACTTTGTAAAATTTAGTATTCTTTTTGTCCGAATAAATATTTTTTCGACATAATTATATATTGTAATAATCCAAACGCATTCGCCCGAAACGTATCGCTCAATTCTGTTAATGCAAATCAGACACCATTGCTCTGAATACACGATAAAACAAGCCTTGTAGAAGAAAAGAAAAATATTACCGGCCGTTCGGCTTAACTGATGACCCGTTTAACGCAATAGTTATCGCAATGGAAAAAAAATTATATATATATATATATATATAAACATAGCCGACTCAAGAACGCTATTAACTACAATATCGCGAAAATAAATAATTAAATTCAACGGCGAATTTTCGTTTAAATATCCGACGATGAACCGTACATCATGTTGAGCTGTTGGGTGCAACGTATAAAAGTCGCGCGTCTGGGTAATTCGCGCAACCGCGAGGCTCCGACGTAAGTGCAGGTGGATCTTAGACCGCCGAGTATGTCCAGCGCCGTGGTTTCCACGGCCCCTCGGTAAGGCACCTCGACCGTTTTTCCCTCGGACGATCTACGGACAATGTCGGATTGGTTCGCTGAATTTCGCACGCACAATATTCGTCGGTGTGTGAATGAAATAAGCGACAAGTTGAAACTTGCAATTTGCTTCCTCCGAATAGTTGATAATGAACAAATTGGGTGGGGCTCGAAAATCAGAATGAGCAATTTTCGGAAGGGCCAAAATTCCGAAATCGCAACGCTTACTAGTCGCGTCGCGGTTTTCAACATTTCTTGATTTTCTTGAATTTTTTTAACATTTCTTGAATTTTTTACCTGGCCCTTGCTACGCTATTATAAAAAGTTTCGAACCCCATTATGTGCGTGCCCAACACCTTTTTTTTTTCACCGGTTTATCGTGTTACCTGTACTCAGCGACTCCACCGGCGTGTTTCTTCATGGCCATACTGGAAGCCATGCCGTAAAAGAGTTTCAATTTACGTCCATTTTTCTCGATAACTTCGCCGCCGCATTCGTCGTGTCCGGCGAACATACCACCGGCCATAACGAAATCGGCTCCCGCCCCGAAAGCCTTGGCCAGATCACCCGGACAAGTGCATCCTCCGTCCTGAATCCAGTTTTAGGATTAAGATTCTATAGTCAACTCAGAATTTTAGTCAAAGAGGAGTCCTACATTATCGATGTTATTGGATGGCAAATATTTTTCTTTTATTTCGTGGGTTTTTTTTTTTTTTAAATTATAATTTATAATGATTATACTTTGTTTCATCATTTTGTAGAATCTTAATAAGGTATCAACAAAAATTCGTCCAGAATCTCGCCAGAGTTTCAAAAATAATAAAAATAATCTGACCAATGCAAATTATATGGAAAAAAAAAAAAATCGTTTGGCCGTATTGTATCGCGACCTTGGCAATGATCCCAATTTCACTCGTCACGACAAATAAACTGCTGCTATACGTCGTTCCACTTACGGAAATTATGTGACCCTTTAAACCGTGTGCGGCATCCGCACATTCTATCACAGCACTCAGTTGTGGATAACCCACGCCGGTCTTCATTCTCGTGGTGCACACGGAACCCGGACCGATTCCAACTTTAATCACATCGGCCCCAGATAGTATAAGTTCCTCGACCATTTCTCCGGTTACAACGTTACCCGCCTGGATCAATAATTTCGTGATTACAGTATTCGTTTGTTTTTTTTTCCCGCAATATCGCGACGTACATAAATATGTTGCGTCGTTTTGCAATCAGATTTCAGTGGATAATGGATTATTCGTGAGTAGGACGCTTAACAAGCGAAATCGATCCAACTGGAATTCACGGGACCAATATTTATTTCGACCTTCACGAAGACGGACAAAATTTTGGCTCGCATATTCGAGCGTTATCGGGTAGCAAAGAATCAAGTAATTGGAAGACATTAAATTTCGTTACTTTTCAATGTCACCTTTTTCTCTTTTCTATTCTCAATATTACACTCGAAATACACATTGGCATTCAAAATTAATATCTAGACTATCGAATAGTAGAGATATTGATTTTGAGACTGTAGGATTGATTATGAGAAAATTAATGTGTGCAACGGTCAATTTCAATGATTGATCAGGTGACCGACTGGTTACCAAGACCGGTTTTTTTATCAAATACTTTTTTAACAGTAGCAGTTCAACGAGTTTTATACTCCGGAACGTTTGCAACTCTGTCTACATTTTTTTCTTAGCAAAAAAATGAAAAAAAAAAATACTCATTAAATTTGTGAAAAAAAAATTCACACGATAAAACAGAATGCTGATTGGCTGAAAAAAAATTATGGTAACGATAGTTGATTTTGATTAGAATAACGCTCCGGTTATGAAATTCAAATAATCTCGTTCGTTTGGCTATCGAAAAATCTGAAAACGAATTTTGATAAATCAATAAAAATAATAAATCAGTGACTACGATGTACGATAACTCACGATAATCGTGTGATTCGGATATTCGGCTCGAACTTTTCGTACGAATTCGACAAAGTGCTGGGAATAACCGTTTGCCACGTCCAAACAAATGAACGATAGTTCAGGTACCGCGGCAATTACACTCGCCAATCGTTCGAAATCCGTTTGGCTCGTGCCCGAGCTCACGGCTATATTGTCCAAACAATCCGGATTCTTCGTGGCAAAATCTTTCCAATCGTCGGGGCTGTAATACTTGTGTAGGGTCGTGAATAGACCGTGCTGAAACGTTAAAAACATGAAAAAAAAACATGAAACCGAAACATGAAAAAAATTAAAGAACCAAAAAATGAAAACGTAAATGCATTTGATCGACGATGATATTGCAATTGCGATGGATAATTGAAATTTCAAGGAGTTTGTTCGTACCTTCGATAAGGCTTTTGCCATTTCGAAAGTTCCGACGGTATCCATGTTTGAAGCCATCACCGGTATGCCTTTGTAAGTCCTTTTGGAATTCCTAAATGTTATTTCTCGAAAGAGATCCACCTTGGCAAGAAATTGAAAAAAAAGAAAAAAATCATATTTGAACCAATTGATATAACGAGTAGCCGTTCATGAGGCAAGTCGTGGTCGATAATGCGCAACTTTTGTATTCGGTCAGACTGCCCGCATCTGCATTTTAATCATTTTTACAGCGGCATAGGCAATTTTGAGCGATGTGAAAGAAAAATGTCTGTTTTTTGACGGTTGGTCTAAGTTGTAAAAATTGGGCTATGAAAAATTCGGCAATTGTTTTCTCGTAACGGCAATTCGTGATTGACCCGAATTCTAAAATGATTTTCCGATTTTCTGCGGTTTGTTTTCGGATCACGTGACTTTTACGAAAAAGAGTGAGGAGTTGAATAACCGGGTAACCGTATAATGTTAAAATTGTTTTACATTATGCGAAATTACGAGACGAATTGTGTGAGAATCGATTTTTATTCGTAAAAACGTTCGACGCCCGTGAAAAAAAAAATTCATTTCGGATTCCCATCAACGGCCGAGTGTGTCAATAAGTTTTGACGTGTCAAAATAAGCTGCAACAACGACAATGAAAAAAAAAAAAAAAATTAATAAAAACTAATATAAACTTTCCCGTCTTGAATATGATTTACGATACAAAAATTCTAGACCGAAATCTCGAACAAGGTCGAGCCCGAAAAAAATCCAGAAGAAAAACTATACGATGTTTCACAACTCCGTTTGTAAAAATATCTCACGCGTGGATTTCTTTCTCTTTTTTTTTTTTTACTCTCATAATCTCTCGTAACTTCCTGTAATTCGATGAAGGGTACATCCTATTTTACAAAAATGCGGAAATTGTCTGACAAAAACAAAGCATCAACCAGTAATGATGTATTGTTAAAAAAAAAAACAAAGAAAAAGTAAAACTCATTTGTTTATTTGTTGTATTCTGCTTTTGAGGGCTATGTTTATTTTTTTTTTATTTTTTCCAAAATTGATTGATAGATTTTTTATAATACTATGTATAGCTAATAAACCTTTTTGGGGGCCCAACGAATTATGGCATTGGTGGAGATATTGACCTTGAAGTTGGATAAACATTTTTTTTTTTTTTTTTTTTTTTTTTTTAATAATTACATTTCAGTCGATTGGGTTACGGATACTGTATTGCATTACTAACTTCGGATCGGCTCTTGAGGGTGCTTCTTTTCGGTCTCAGTAGAACATCTTTGAAGTCCAATTTGACGTCGTTTATGATATTCGGCATGTTTGCGAGTGTTATTCGGAACGACGGACGATTAGCAGACGATTTGTAATGGGATACGGTGCCCGTAAGTTTTTATTGAAATAAAGCAGACGACTCTGGCCTGTCAACCAGCCTCGCGACGAAGGCCACTGAAGCACACGAATTGCACCGAACGATGAAGGCTGAATGGGTTAAAAACATCGTCGTGGAAACATTGCATACATGGGGAGCTAACTCGGTCGGAAAAAAAAAAAAGTGCTGTCGACGGTAAACCCTCTACACGTGTGTGAGGGCAGCTTGGCAAATGGTGAGAGCATGATAGCCAATGATATTGCACCGATTCGTCGGTACCCCCACGACCGCAGCGCCACTGCTTGCAGCTATATTTCTTACCCACCCCTACCACCAAATTTGTAAGGAGTTTGGTCTCCTGGTCTATCTAGTCTTCTTGTTCATTCTTGTTCTTACCTCGAATCTCCATGTGCTCCATGGATTTGAACCTGAAAGTAATCTGAATCGGAATAAAAAGGTGAGCGCGGCATAGCCGCCCGGTGTTTCCACCGCGGCGACGGTGTCGCTCTTCACATTCGAAGGAGGAACCTCCAGGGACTCCTGGATAAAGTTATTCGGTCGATATTCAACCGATTTAATTTCTTTTTTTAAATGTCGCCGGATTTTAATTGTTGGGGGCTCTATCGATGCGGATTTTTTTGTCAGTCACAATTATGATACCCTTGTATGTGTCCCTGGAAACCGAATTTTCGTTTGTAGAAGAAAAAAAAATGGTTTTTTTATGAAAAAAAATTTTTTTTTTACAAAAAAAAATGTTTTTTTTTGGCGAAAATCGATGGGTCGGGAAAATCGATTCTTATGCGTTAATCTTCAAGATTTGGGTGTCAAAAGGTTTGTAGTGAACGTCGTTTCGTTTGTAGAGAACCCGAAAACGACTTATTCCGACTTTTAGAGGTTTTTAGACCCCCCATTTTGACGAAAATCGAATCTAACGGTTCATTCACATGGACATGGCTCTGCATATGTGATCGGCACTCGCCAGGACTAGTGCGAGCAGGACGGGATGGGACGCGGGCGAAGCTGCGGGTAGCCACCAGTAGTGGGTACATAATGAGAGAACGGGAGGCCTGTGACATACATCCAAACGTATCGAAACAACAAAGTTTCCTAGTTGGCTACGAAACTCATAAAAGTATCCCCTGCCAATATTTTTAGTCAAATCATTTCGCAACAGCATTCGATCAAATACGTTATGTTTCACGAAATTTATTATTTATACATTCTCGGAAAATCGTCGACATTACACACGTCGAAGATTCAGATCCCCATCGCGGTAGATTATTAATTACAGGCGCATCTGCGTTAAAATAGCGTTTGCTCGAGCGCATTAGTGCGCACCGAGCAATGTTCAGTATCTCTGTACAAGCAGATCGCCGATCCGTCTCAATATCACACTTTAGACATGAAAAATATGAATATTTACACTGTCCTCGACAACTCAGTTCTCAGGTACCATTAGCAAAAGACCAGCTTTCTTTTACAATACTGAACAGAAAAAAAAATGAAAAAAAAAAAAAAACACACAAGATGGATTTCGCCATGTTCCACAAATGAGTAGTGCAAAGTCATGAATCGTAACTAAATCTTCAAACAGAAATAGAACAAAGTCATCGTAAAATTTTGAGTATCACGATTGTCATACGTTGAAGAATGAAAATTGATGAAAATCTTGAGTTACCAAATTGCTTATCGAAAAACAACAATTGAATTTTACAGCGTTCGAACGCTCCCGTTATTCTCTCGCACAATTTCAAACGATTGTTCAACTAATTACTAAATTATTTCCTAATTTCACAGTTCATTGCTCTTTGGACTTTGACTTGTCGTTGAGGACATATTGATTGAACATGCCATAAGCCATTCCGACCGTCAAGCTTCCTATAACCACGGATTGGGCGGCGACTCGCAGTTGAATGAAAAAAAGTGATATGGGATATTTTCCACTTCGGTTCTTGAATCTGTAGGCTCCGATACCGAGCGCCGTCACGAAACCAGCGATTCCTTGAACAGAAAAAATTGTTTCGTCATATTGAAACTAAATTTTTTTTTTTGCCACGACGCATTCTGTAATTATGTCAAACTTTACGTACCGACTACCAGGAAAGGATTTCGTTGGGCCTTGCTCAACAACTTGGCACCGATCCCTTCATCCTCAATGTCATAAGATTCCTGCTGCACAGCCATTTTGCAGAAACGATTGTTCGAATGATGAAAAACAAATTCCGCTCACCTGAAATTAGACAATAGAAAAATGAATGATAACTACGATAAATTATCAAATCCGTCTATAGATGTTGGTAAAATGCTTTACTAATGGTCCTCATGGATATACAGTAAAACCTATCGATACTCCAAAATCGGTGGGTATAAACGGACAGGATTGATTAAACCTACCGAAAAGTAGGTGCAGATTATGATAAAAATTACAATTTTCTATAATTGTTTCGAATTGTCGAATTTTGTGGAAACCTAACCTACAAATTGTTCATTCAAGAAAATCTTTAACTGCATACGCACGTTAAAAATATATAAGTAATAATTTCAAATATATATTTAATTATACTGAACCTCCATTCATTTTATTCAAATCTATAGCTGTCTGATGTAGAATTGCTTAAAATTAAAAAAAACAAACTTAATATTTCTGAATTGGGATTTTGAAATGTGCGCGTTTTTTTAAATTCCATCTCTGAAATACTTCGAATTCATATAAACACTGCTTTCAATCATACGATATTCCGCGAGGGGCGCCACATTTGAGATTTTACTGTGTGCATATATATACATACATATATATATATATAGATTTCGTTGGTCTAGCAACAAACACACGTATGGACCCACACACGCCCGCGCCCTCGCGCGTCGATAACCGAAAATTTTCCCAATTTCACTGTTCTCAACGTTTTCCGCCATTTTGAATAATCCCAACATTGGAAGAAAAAAAAGAAAGAAAGAATAAATTCACGAACACCGGGCGCTCTAGATGATTGGGAAAAAAAACCGAACGATAGGCATTGCGATAAATCACTCTAACAATGCTTAATTTCATTATCGAATTAAAATTCGTTATTCTACAGTTGATAAAAATTTCACTCGACGTCCTTCAATAGATCATGCGGACAACGTAAATTCGACTTTTTTTCTCGCGATCTTCCCGACTCTTCCGATGAAACAACAATGTTAAAACGTGAAACTAATTGCAAAACTGATTTGCACGATTCAAACGTTTCAGGTGTGGCCATTGATCGTTGCGTGGCGCTCTCAAGTCTCTGCATTCAAGGTCACGGTCGTGAATGTTAAAATCAATCGTACAATTATAATTTTTCTCCTCCTTCGTTTTTTTTTTTTTTAACCCAGAGGCTTCGACATTACGAGTCTCATGCAAATATAATCCGATGATGAGTTCACGTAACTAACTTTTTTTTAATATAACAATTATCATGAAACTATACCGATTATTGCTATATTATCATTATTATAACGAAAACTCGATGAGTAGCAAAAATTTCTCACTCAATAAATACTAAATCACGTAACCTAACTTATTTCGAACGGTTCGCATGTTCGTCACTGGCACACGTCATTATTTTTTTTTTCTGTTGTCTTTTTTGGTAACGAGAACGAATAACTATTTTCGCTCGAATGATATTTCGTTGAAAATAAATATTTCACGAAATGACGAAACGAATAACCGACGTTGCATTTTTTCACGCAAATCGCAACAACCCCAAAAAAATCGACGAAAAAAAAAAAAATAAATCAATCGATTATCAGTGTAAAATAATTTCATAATTGTTATAATCATCAAGCTCTTATGTCGTTCTATCATTATTACTAATATAATTCTAATGACAAAAATCTTCAAAAAGAAAATGCTCTCGTTGATGATGATAATAAATGATGAAACACACACTTACCGAAATTTTTCGAGCAGAGAGCACAATGCGAGATACGCGCGCAAAGAAAATTATTCGCCAAGTGAATTAAGAATTTTCTTTTTCAACCCGCGAAGAAATCGATCACGCGCCAATGAAATGCTGAAACAAAAATATCGGAGAACCTCGTGTCCTCTCTCTAAAGTCACTTCGCGGGTGTCTGTCACGGACGAAACCGAATGACGCTGGGCACGTACTACGTCAGAGAACGGACTGGTGCTGCCGTCAGCCGCGTGGTTCCGACACTGCTGTCCTGTCATGAATTACGTGACCCAGCGTGTGCGGGAACTGCTTTTATACTACAGGACTACAGCCTCGAAGGGCCGACGACTACGGACAAATGGAAATCAACGTTCCACCATTCCTCATCCGCAAAACAAACCTGACTGCGAGCACGTTTCATCGATGCTTTGTCCTTTTCATCCAGTCTCCGAATCTCCAAACTACATCGACATTTGCATAATTATACTTCGCTACGGTTTTTTTTTTTCATTACGCAACGCCCCTATCGATATATCATAATTGTGTATACTATCGAACGCGTTATCTTTTTTTTTTTCTCGTTTCATTGATGCCGATAAGTGGAATTCCCCGTTTTTGATAATTTTTTTTGTTATTTTTACCATATCGGTAAATATTAACATTAGGGTGATAATAATAATTATATGAAATGATGTAGTATCATTTTGTACTGATAGTAATATATATGTATATATATATATATCTTTGTTTCTAAATTATGTGGAACTATATATTTCTATATATAGTATCGAGCCTACATGATATAATGATAATATTCGACGGTTATTGGTTTAACGGACATACATATGTCATATGTTGACGTATGGTGGGAGATGCAACACGTTAGCGGACGTGCTCGATCCCGCGTACACCCGTGCGCGTGGGTAATAAACACAAAGGGACGTTCTAACCGACGTGCCCGAATCATCGTCGTTCATTTATCATTGAAACTTTCGGGGACATGCGTACATACACATGGGTACAAGCTGGAAGCTGAAACCGAGCTGTACCCGTAAGATTTTTTTCCAACTGTACTTTCGGACGAAGAGATGAAAGAATTTTACACGGAACTGTATACGCCACTGAAACGTATGTGGGACTTGGAACGCGCTACGAGAGAGATAAAATTATTCGTATTACTGTTTCGACTACAATTTGATGGTTTCAGTGTATTTGCGGTACAACACGGTCTTACATACAGGTATTGAAACTCCTCTAAATTTCCAATGGTGGGGGAAGCCCAGCTGAATCATTTTGTTCGTTGTTCGTTCAATGAAATCGATTTAAGAATTATGTTTTTTCAATTCAAATTACATAGTTTATCGATCCGTTTATTATTCCCAATAATCCTATTTTTCATCACTTTTCCCATCCACCGCCCCCTCAGGCATTTCACTGAAGAAATAAGTTCGTGTTTTGAATAAATAATCTTACTTGTATGATGTACTTAATAGATTATTTTCATATTCGCTGATCTCCCGTAATTATTACGGAAAACTGTGAGTAAAAATTTATTTCAATTAAAAACAAAATTGGCAATTACTTTTCGCGAAATTTCATGCGAGCGTTGCAAGCCCGGGGCCTTAAAAAAAAAAATAGGTATATCCATGTGAAATCCGTTTCGGAGGGCATGATTATCGTTGTTGGACGAAATGCGCCGTCCCGCCCGCCCACCGACGTACCGTAGAGACCCTCGCGGATGACTCAAACTAGCCGGGTCGATGCGAGTACCTCATTGGTCGGTACCCCTTCGATCACGGCGCCACCAATGCAGCTATGTACGGTTTCCCCCGAACTAGTGGAGTTCGGCCTCCTGGTCTCTAGTCTTCTTGGTTTCGAACTAGGGTGAATGTATGCGCAATTTCGACGTTATCGCGTTATCGATAGTTACACATAAATCGAATGATCGAAACTTATCGAAACTGATCGAACCAACTGGTCGTCTGCTACATTCCGTTGGGTAAGATGGCGGTCGAGCGCGAGCAAAAATAACCTCTTCGCCTCTGTGGCTGAGTGGTTTATTTCCATAAAACCGTTAAAATGTTAATCGTCAGAATAAAATCGAGGCTCAGTGTCAATGTTCAACGTTCGGTTATTCGTAATAATAACAGACGAAAATACAGTGTTCCTGCCGTAAATGATAATGTCGTGTCACAAGACGATGCGGTATATCCGCAGATACAGGACCTTTCGTACGAAGCGAGGCACCGAAGAACCCGTGAAGATTGGGGAAGGGAGATACAGAAATTACAGACAGTCGAGGAGAAAATGATTAAGATCAATATGCCCCGTTATTACGGTTGGAAATCGGTGATGCTCAGAGAAGGCAATGTTCCTTACAACAGTACGGATCAGATGCGATACTTCACCAAAACTCACGTCGTCGACGAGCCGGGTCTTCCTTCGTACTACGACAATGTTGTAACACCCGAGGAGCTTCGGTCCGCGGTGGAAAAATTAAAGACGTCCCTGGAGGCAGGACTCGTCTTTGAATATTCCAGCAGAAAGTAATCCATGATTTTCATTGCCGATATCATTCTCATTCGTACATCAATATTCTCAGAACTACGCGAATGGGGTAGGTCTCGGAGTTTCGATTTGTCTTGATTTTTTTTCGATAAATTGGAATTCGAAGAAAAAACATTCAAACTTATGAGCTTTCGAAACATTGGAACTTCGAGACCCGCCCCGTGAACGGCTCTTGGTTTTTTTTTTTTTTTTTTTCAAATAATTTTTAGCGTTAAGGCAACGACTTGTAAGATAATTCATGTTCCTTTTCAGTTGGATGAAGGAGCTTCATCCGGGTGTTCCGGTTCAGTCAAAATACGCGAAGAACGTCATGAGCAAAGCGGTTAGCAAGCAAGTGCACAGATTGGTTATGGCTCAATTGGCCGGAGACAAGCCGTACTTGATGGACACGGAGACCGATCACGAACCTCGCATAGAAGCTTTTTGGTTCGTCGGCGGAATTCCTGTGTCCAAATTAATATTGGGAATTCGTAAAAAAGCAAGGTTACCCATGAGCGTGAGAAACGATCCCGTAGACAGAGCGATTCAGTATCTGGGAATGCCGAACTTTCAATTGAGACACAATTTACCATTGCCCGAAATAATTCCCATTTCGGAATCTGAAAATTCGGATTTCGCCGTACCGAATTTCAAGTACGAACCCAGAGTGACGGGTTTGGGGGTGAAGAGGAGACACGGAACGAATATTCCGGGATTTTGGCCCGGCGATGATAGCGAATTTGGATTTGTTTCGTATCACAGTTCGGGTTACGTCGCTAAAAGGTGGGAGCAATTCGAAGACGAGACCGAATGTATCAAGGTACAAGCGATATTGGGATCGTGGGGATGGCTTCATTCACAAGCTTGCAATCTGGGTAAATATTTAATGAATGTTAACCGTTGAATAAAATACATGTTTTTATATCTGCGTACATCACACGAATAATCGATTTATAATACGTTAATAATTTTCCAAGAGATTATTCCTAAGTATAATCTTTAAAAAAATGCAAAAATTGAATAATCGAAAAACAGACAATCGAATGAACACCTCGGATTATTTTTTCATCGATACATCTTCGATCAAATTGTTTCGTTGATGTCAGGTTTCTCGACTTTCAACGACATCACGTATCCACTGGTCAATCAAATGATAATCACGAACGGCCAATGGTGGACCTTTTGCGTGTATCAACTGAACACGATGCTTCTTCATTCGAAACACATAGACGAAAATCCAAAACGCAATATTTGTTGGTTGTCCAAACCGATGAAATTGTTCGATAAAATTGAGAACAACAAGATTCACGGTTTAAACACCGAAGTTATCGAGCATCTGATAAAATTTTATGCCAACGAACCGCGCGAGAGAGTCGATGTCAATATGAAGCCGTACCTCACGGGTGCGGAAAGAATCGCCAACATAATGGGGGCGGAACGAAGAGCTTGGCTCGAACGCGAATTCAAGCATTTGGTGTCCAACCGACCTCGTCACAGGTCAGTCAAATTGCAACACACGATTTATCACATCGAACACGGATTCGTTTCGTCGTTATGATAATTTTTTGAATCACGCAATTCGAGATCTAAACTGAAACGTGTAATCATCATCGCTTTTTCAGACGTTTGCCGGAGGTTTATAACTGGCAGGACATTTATATTCGTCGACACAAAACCCGGCCGATGGATAAGAAGCGAGAACCGTGGGAATTCGGTGTCAATATGTGGCATCGAAAATTGGGAGATCATTGTCCGAAATATATTCCAAAGGCTCTTCGAAAGTATGGCGTGGGAAAATGGGAACGAATGTACTATCCGTAAGAAACAATTCATTGTCACAAGTGTAGATACGAAACATTTTATAAATCGCTGAAGGATAAAAAAAAAAAGAAAAAAAAAAGAAAGCGTTCACGAGATCAATTTTTATTGTGAAACAACATATTTCCACGTATATCGGTGTCGAACGAATAAACGAACATCCGGCAAGGTTCATCGGTCCTCGAAGCATTCGGAGATCATCGCTTGTAGATTATTGTTCTTATGGAAAGCGGAGGAATTCGCATTGACATCATTCCCTGTTCGGGATCTACCACTGTCACTTTTTTTTCCTCGGAATTTCTGAAACAATTTTCATAATACGTGTATCAATAGTGCGAGTCTCGTTCTGATTTTTTCAGGAACCCTGAAAAATCTTGAGCACTACGAAAATTCGAATTGGGCTGAAAAATGTTTTTTTTTTTTTTTTTTTTTTTTTTCAAACAATATTATTAAATAAGTTGTGATAATTTACGCTAATTTTCAAATTAGCGCTTCGAAAACAATCGCGCTGAGCTGACATCAGCCACTTTCCCTCCTCGTTACGGCAATGTACCATAAACTCGAACGTCCACTCACCGATTGTACATCACAATCACGATGTCATTGTCGGGGGTCAAAAAAGCAATCGTCTTGACATCGCCACCGTCGGTAAGGCCGATTCTCGTAGATCCCGGAGTCACGAATTTACTGAAATGTGCGATCGCGTAATAAGTCGGTTGTTTGAAAAATTCGTCGGTTTCGGGATTCACGATTATCGGCGAATCGACGAAATTTCGAACCCAATTGGGTCCTCCCTGTTTGTCGAGAACCAAATTCCAATCGACCCATCCGGTCATCCAGTGATTCAAATTTTCAATTATGCTCATAATGTATTGTTCACCGCGATTCCAATCGCCCAAACGCACTTTCGGAATGTTCCACGGTAAACTACCTGCGAGAAAATATATATATATATTTTTTCAAAATTTCAATTGCTTCAACGTATTCCACTGCAAAAAAAAAAAAAAAAATTACCGACTCGAGGAATAAAACAATGGATTCTCGCGAATTCTCTCACCCAAACAAGCTTCCGTCATTATGAGAAACTTTTCGGGAAACAAATTGTGGGTTACGTCGAGCACACCGGGCCTGATCAAACCGTCGTAGTACCAGTGAACGGCTATACCGGCGATATATTTTTTCGCATCGGTATTGTTGAACACGTCAATGGGATACCAAGGCAGATTGAATCTCTGATCGTCGAGCATGAGTATGATTGTGTCGTTGGACTGTGAACCGGCTATGGTCGGTCCTAAATTTCCAGCCACCCAATCTGCCATTGTTCTCGGTGTCCATCCCATGGTTTCGAAGTGGATGAACGGGGCGTAAGTGTCGACGGGTTCGTTTCCGGTCGATACCGCCCATACCTTCAGACCCTGATTCTTGTACTCCAGAAGAAACTTCAATATGTAATCCGCGTACGCCTGATAATATTCGGTTTTCAAGAAACCTTGAAAAAAAAAAAAAAAAAAACAAATAATAATTCATTTTTCAATCCAAATAGCGAATGGGACGATTGTCTGGATCAATAAAAAAAAAAACGGGTCAAGAGCGTGTTAAGAGCACGCACACAATGGGTAATCATTCTCACTGGTATTCTCTTCAACTTTTTATGATACATATCGTGAGCGTTTTCACCTTGACAAATTTGCTTGCTTACGAAATTTCGAACCCTCTGAATTTTGTCAATGATCAATATTAGATATTTGTTGATTACGAATTTATCTAGCTTTCACAAAGCAGTTATGATGAAGATTTCTCAGATTAGCGTAGATTACTTTTGGAAGAAAATCGTACGAGTCTTACATAGTTTCGAATCGTGCGTATATATACTCACCGAATCCGTTGTAGTTGTTGTTGGTCTTCATCCAAGGTGGTGCGGACCAAGCTGCGGAAATGAATTTCAAATGTGGATTGAGCGCCAATGCTTTATGCATGTAGGGAATTTTGTATTGGTGATCTTCGTTGGCCAGTCGAAATTTTTCCAGTCTGACGTCACCGTTGTGATCGTCATAGGTGTAGGGTCTTGTGGAAAAGTCCGTTCCACCGATGGGCAAACGTGCCAAGGAGTATCTACTGCCATTCGCACTAAAATACGTTCTGAAAATAATAATAATAATGATACAAATATGTAAAAAATAAAAAACAACCGGAGCTGTCGATTAATCAATAAAGCCAAAATGATTGAAACATAAATTTTGAGCCATGTAAAATGCGAATGTATTTACTCGATTATTTTTTCCTGAGCAGGTTTGCTTATTTTTTTCATGTTTATGCCCGACGCATCCGTGAAAGCTCCACCGAAACCATGAATTTTTTGAAATTTCACATTGGGATTCAGTGACAGAGTTATTCCGTAGATATCGTTATCGTCGCTGGTTCCGTTACCGAATCGACCGATCTGTTGGCTCATCCTCTTGCCACTCTGACCGGATTCGTAGATTCGGTAATGGCCCCTCGTCGGAACATTGACCGACGCTGAGTCGCAGAATGTCGAGTTGCACACGCATACCACGCTACCATAACCGAAGTCACGAGTCACGCATTCTTCGGCATTGTCTGAAACAACGAAAAATCAAACATAATATTCATTCTCTTACCTATCCGGTGGAAGAAAAATGCCGACGAGATTTTTTTTTCACTTGCAAATTGCAAAATTTTCCTCGCAAATTTTCGTTTATACTGCTCGAACATTCAGCAGTATCAACGAAATTTCTCACATCAGAGAAATCCTTTACAGTTGATCTTTTTTTCATGATTCCTCAAAAAAAGGTGAATGATAAAAATATTTGAATTCAGGATCTCGAAACTAAAAACTTGAAAGCTTCAACTTGCTTTCCTCACAATTTTGCTCTACAACCATTTTTTTTTCACCAAGTTACCGGCTTCTGAAAATCATCTGAGAAACGTACGATTTATTCATATCATTCAATTCTTGTGTCGAGTGTATAATAAAATATTATTTTTATTGGACATAAAATATTCGCACTTGAATAGAACGATGCTTGAGGCAAAAAAAAAAAAAAAAAAAAAAGAATCGTTCCATCGATCGGAAATGTAAAAATACGTTAACACAATTTTAATATTCAATGTACGGAGATGTGGCAACCGTACCGAACGCACCTGCTGCGACAAGGTTGAAGATCAGGATGGCAATGATAATGCTCTTCGCCATCGACGACATTGTCGGTCGTCCGTGTTCGTCCGAAGTGCCTCTGCAACGAAGCTTTCGATGGGAAATTTTCCAGCTTTCACGGCGACGTGTTCAAAGGATAGGGGGAACTGCAAAAGAAGAAATATGATAACATTACACGGTGCGAAGCTCGGCGGAGAGAAGGGGTAGGGGGGGGGGGGGTTCACGGTAGTGGATGCCGAAATTCAATGTACGGTATAAGCGTGTGAACGGGTCCACTTGCATCGCGAGCGATACTCGTAAAAGCTTACATAACTTTGTGACGGAATAAAAAAAATTTGAAAAAAAATAAAATAAATAAAGAGATAAAAAAAAAATGATGAAAAAAATAAAAAAGTAAAAGATAAAAAAAAAAAAAAAGAAGAGCAGGAGTAGTTGAAGGGAGAGTTGCATGTTGCACCGTGGACGCTCAAGCCAGTGCCGGTGTTTTCCATTCGGCTCGATATATTATGAAATACGACATCGTCGACGTGCATCGCACTTGCAACGTTTT
Organism: Diplazon laetatorius; assembly: GCA_963662125.1. Taxonomy (NCBI): domain Eukaryota; kingdom Metazoa; phylum Arthropoda; class Insecta; order Hymenoptera; family Ichneumonidae; genus Diplazon; species Diplazon laetatorius. Next base: position 965,656 of record OY759159.1, read on the forward strand.
GCAATAACATTCATTCGATTATTCAGTTATGAGCGAATGTCGATGAAGGTTGAAAATTTTGCTTACAATCACTTGCAATTCCATCGTGTGACATCGATAGTTCGAATAAAAATATTGAGTCACCGAAAAAAATGTTATCGAAGAGTAAAGGCATGAGTAAAATTTGATGTACATCGATTGCTATTAAATTTCTGGCCATTTTTTTTTTTTTAATAATCGCATCTGATATCTCGAGTTATAATTTTTTGGTAATTAGGTTCGCAGTATTATGGATTTTCACAATTTCTGAGGTTTTTTTTTTCGATTTTTACCTCCACGTTGAATAATCGGACAAGACGGAACGAAATAATCGTGTCGGTTTCTAAAAAAACAAAATGTTTTGGTCATTATGCAGCATCACGGTTTTTTTCCTCATTTTACAGTTTTCAGAGTTTTTCTCTGTGGAGATTGTTAATTTTTTGCCATGTGGTTGAAGATCCAGATGTGAGAGGTGGAAAATTCATCATGGAAACATTTTTTCAAACGTTTTTTTTCGAATCAAAAATTTTTTTTTTTGCAGATAATCGATAGCAACTCCGATTTTTGTACGAATAAGATACGTTGCAGAGTACACTGTTCCGAGTGATGCTATGTACATATGTGTAATTATTTTTCTTCCAAATGCAAAACATTACAAATGTATATTAGGATACGGGAATGATTTTATATTTACAAAAATTTACTAATCAAAATTTACAGATATTTACAAAAAAAAAAATCCAGGAATAATAAAATTTGTATTCAATTATTATTGATCGCGTCGTTGGATCGATCGACTAAAACTTCAAAAATCGTCTCATGTACAGAAAATCTTATTTTCACGACTTACGTGAACAATCGAAACAAATCCCACGAGCACGATGGACGATAGCTTTAATACAGATAAATCTCAATCGACGCACATAGCGTGAATGGCAATGACGAGCGTCGAAGTAGCAGCTTTAATTCGTGCCGCTATCGTTCGAACTCCGGGGTGGGAGAGCACATGGTAATTCGGTCAGCAGTGGTACGAACGTTGAAACGTGACTCGCTGATACATCGTCAGACGGAATATATTAAAACCGTATCGTTCGGTGATTGGGCAGTGATGTTGTTGAATATGATATAAGGACGTACGGCGACGTGAAATTTTATACGATACATATGGGACAGAGCGCGAACAAACGTTATCCAAAAACCATCGAGTGATGAGTCACTAGTTTTTTATGAACTAAAATGTTATAATGAAAACCTTGTTCGGGTTTTATGCAATTCAGGCGGGTGATATTAACACCTGTAATGGTCAACCTTCCAATAATTACGCGATGGTCACACTGGGTCCAGTGGACCCTACGCCGAAATACAGTTGCCATTTGCGTTCGTTTTCATATATTGACTTAATTAAATCTTGTACAAGAATGAAGTTTAAGACTTCCTCTTTATAATCCAATCGTTTTTTTCCATTTTAAATAATTTGTTTTTTACGAAAATAAATGCGAGAATAATTTTTCTGGAAAAATTACTTATTTTTTACTTATTGTAAAATCTGGAAAAATTACTTATTTTAAATTTTTTATTTTTTCGATAAATCCAAAAATCTTGTTGGGTTGTACTCTCGATGTAGTATACTATTAAAAAAAAAATATATTATAACATCAAGCACTGGGTCCAGCGGATCCGAACGATAAAACGGCGCAACGGTTTTTGAAAACCAATGGAGACTGTTGTGGAACCTTCGAACAACAACAACAAGCCACACATTCTATTTGGAACTATATTTTGGGAGTTACATCAATTCGAAAATTGCCTCGGGTCCGCTGGATCCAGTGTGACCATTGCGGGTTGAACAGTTGGTGATTTCAATACAATCATGTCACGGTAGTTCAACGTTTTTCTCTCAGTTATCACCATCCGGTCTGTTTTATCACGAATATTATTAATACGAGAGTCACAGTACCAATTAACGTTAGCGACTAATGAGCCACTGATTAACAGCGATAATTGCACTTATATACTTCAGAAACTTAATTGAAACAACTGACAAAGTCGTTTAATCCGAAATACAAAGTTTATTCAAGTGGAAAAATAATTGATACGTCGCAAGCTGCGCAATCGTAGCATATTGTTTAATATAAAATAAATAATAAAAATCCATTATTATTTCGTTTCCAAAGTATTTATACGTACACACGTCTCGGATTGTCGATTAGAAAAGTACGAGTCACGCTTGCGCTTATCTTCTTTTTTTTTTCTATCGTTCGCCTCACAGACGGAAAAAATTAATTAACAATGTAAAAACAATAATTATACTTGCAGTCCAAAAGAAAAAAAAAAAAATGCGAAATCCTTGTCGTGCCAATGTGACTTGTCAATGACGCTATCTTGATGTTTCGAATCTAACTACGAATATGTTTATTGATAAGATTGAAGTTCATATTTTATATATCATCGAGGATAAGACAATGTTTCCGGGTTTTTTTATCTTGAATAACGGAATTTTGAATAGCGTTTAAATATATATATATATACATCCGTACATATAATTGTCACCAGAAAATACGGCGAATGGATCCAGAAGTATTGACGTATGGTATTGGACGAGTCGTTATTGGTCGGAACGGCGGTAATCGAACGCTATATGGAGCACGTATGTGGATTGTGCACTTCCGTTAGATGCTAAGATATATCCGAAGAGACTGTCCGGGAGGAGATTCGTACCAATCCCGCGTGTGTCTCTGTGCCGCGGCTTGTTGTCCACATATTGGCCAAATGACAACCGTGTATGTAAATGTTGTTTTCGGGCGCACCGGTATTCATCGATGGCATTGCAGTCTATGGTACGCATATGTTGCTCGAAAAGCAATGCAATATCCGAATGTGATTCTGAAGTCGTGAGCAGGCGAATTCCCGTTGTTACCAGAAACATCGGCGGTGTCGGCGCGTGTGTGCCATTGGTACATTCGAACAAACACAGAAACAGCGACAGCTGGAGAAAAGCGAGTGCAATTTAGCTGCAATATCGAGTTTATGCAGATACCGGCGACCCAAGTGAGCAAACACTCGAGCGACGATCGTGCCGTACCCAACCGGTGCTACACCGGCCACTGACCAAATGTTTACCCACCGGCATTAATTCCGAACTGTCTCGCGTCCATCTACGGTGCAGTCGATGGTAAAACTCGCGTCGTCCTCCCGTTTTTTTCTCTCGCACGTTGAGCTCGGCATCGGGCGCAACGAAAAAAGAATATTCATCTGTGGATGCCGGACGCCGATCGAAATGGCAAAGCAGAAGAAAATGTGGAACGGAAGAGCGAGACGAAGGATCACGTTGTACAGTAAGCTACCGCGGATACGAATCCTGGAATATTTTAAACTACGTTACGTTAGTTTGAAATATGTTATTTTTCTTATATTTGTATATGCGTATATTCCATTCATACATTTTTTCTTTATCGGCTATTTTTATTGAACTTCAGTCTCGGCTACTGGCAATAATATCAATTGGGTATTATACCATTGGGGCAAAAAGGGTTTTAAGATATTTCGAGCAGGCTGACTTGGCATTGGAAATCCGGTTGATTGCTGCTGCTGCTGCATAGAAGCATTATTATTGTAGATGTGTATGCGTGTGTGTGTGTGTGTGAAGTCAACAGCTTTATTGTAACGAGAAATATTATATCCATTATGATTGTTATGATCGTTATTCGTAACCACGAAACCGGCGCATTGCAGCCGGCACAGCACAGCGCTTTACATAGTAATGCTTGAGGGGGTGGGGTTGAGGGGGTAGGGGGGGGGGGCGAAAAGGATCGAGGGCGTCGAGAGGGTGGAAAAAGGTTGGCCCATTATTTTATTGTGCCGCAAAACTGCCTCGTTTTTCCAACTGCTACTCCAGCAGTTGGTTTCAGGACCCGGCAGCCGCCTCGCTTTTCCGCCTCCTCTTACCGACACTACTCCTACCTTCCCGCACTCGAGAACCAGCAGGTTTTTTTTTTTTCCGTGCAGACTTTCACCGGCATCCCTATTTTAACCCGTAACCGTTCTCATTCCCCTTTTACACCGATTTTCTCCACACACCCAATCGTTTTAGTTTTCGCTTGTATTGAGTATGACGATTTAATTTCTCGCTGGTTGTGCTACTGGTGAAAATTAGGGCTGTCAGGTATGAGACAAATTCGATACCCAAAGTATCTCTCGTAGATATATTTGAAGTTATGCCATCGAATCCACAAGTCTAACAATTAGATTAGTCCTTATAAGGAGCTCGGACGAATTTTGATCCATTACCCCCATTCCATTCTGCGTTATCGGAAACGGGGAAGTCAGGTTGATGTTTAAGATAAAATGCGAAATCGGCGGACGCAGTTATAACAATAATTAGGAACAAAGGCCCGAATAAATGCAGCAATTTGTTATTGCTGTGAATCAGCATTGCAAAAGGGTGGCGCGTTAAACCTGCGCGACAGTCAGTTCCCACTTTAGTATCTATTTTCCGCTACCATGTATATACGGTCAACGTGTGGACTAGCAGTTGGAGTTGGATCGGAAATAGAAACGGTATCAAACTCGGATTCGAGGCGTTGCCATTTGCTGACACCCAATAACACACGTCTCACGTTCCTCGGCGATTCGCACTGACGTTCGTTTACAGAGCCAGGTTTTGTGTATGTGGCACCTACACGAAACGGAAAACACGGAACAGATACACACCGATACAAGTACATGTGATTGTACAGTGGATTATATCCGGAGGCGTGAGTCAGACACGAATGGGATAAAAGCAGTGAAAAAAAAGAAGAGCAAAGAAAGTGTGCTGTGCACACATAACATCGTGCCCAAGTCCATTCCGCTGGGCTTGTGTATATACGCGAATAGCCTGCGAGGATCCATTTCTCTTCCTCGCACATCCCGAAGATCTTTGGACAGCCCACAGGAGGTCGAGCGTGAGATAAAACTAGAGACGATTCTATGTGAAAATCTTGAACGATACTACCGTGAGAATATTTTCGTATTCTTGTCGAAGGATAACTATTGCATGGAAAAGGAGTCTCGAAGGATTGGATCGTCTGAGGGCCAAGACTCACACGAGGTACATACACGCGCAACGGTGGAGTATATTCGAGTACGTCGAGTGGTTAACTCCGCGCAGACACATTTTCCCAACGGAAAACCCACCGAGTTGAGACATCGTAGTGCTTCTGTTTCCAGAAGCTCCTTGCGGGGCTTCTGCCGTGTGGTACCGAAGGTCCTCGTTCAATCTCCGCCCGTCTTAGCCTCTCGCGCCGTAACGAGGCAGATGTTTGACTTATGCCATGTAGATTTCGCATTGGTCACTAGCTATAGCACTCTGCATTTCCGTACATACGGCAATCCCTATGTACATATATTTATGTGCATATACGAACGAATATATACGCGCACTAAACGTGCCATGGCGGCATACACACTTATACATCGTACCCGGAAACGCATTTGTGTGTAACTGCGTCAAACATTCGAGGTAGGCAAGGTTGATTAATGGATCCGTGAGCTTTTCGATTCGCAAGACGTTGCTGACGAGACGCCTCTGTGGGGGTTCTCCCATCGACTGCGACGTCCCAGCCCAATCTCTCGTTACTGCCTTTGACTTCAGGCTCGTCCTTTATGGCTTAGCCAGTAGGTTTTGCGACTGTAGCTTCGGTTATACGCGCATGACTCGAGGAATTGCTCGTAAATTGTAACGGGAACGTGTTCGGTTCCGAAATCATCGGAGCAAACAGCGATTGGTGCGCCAGAAACTGGAGTACGGATCATTGGCTTAATTCCAAGTTTAGATAACCACCTGTACAACGCTTGGAACCGTGGCTACGAGCTGTCGATAGACTGCTTTTGCTGCTTCATGCTGATGATTTTGGCTTACTGCCCCGGCATAGCCTTGTTTGATTGCTCGCCTGGGATACGCATTAGGCGCTGGATATTCGATAGTGTGTTGCAAACATTTGTTGTCGAGTAGGAGACGTCCGGCGAACTGTGACCCCCAGGTGCAGTGTGTGTGGATGTATCATCTAAAATACACCAAACAGCTTGCGCGTGGTAATGGCTGTGTCCGAGTAAGCCATACGAATGTGTTTGTAGTTCTGCTGTATCAGTGTGCTGTATCAGCCGACTATGTGCCAACCGCATTGGCTTATACGCGGCCACGTGTGGAAACCTCGAGTACCGTTAGTGGAGCCAATGTTCGTTGCAATCGGCGACGTTTATTTCGGGTAATAGTTTGTTTTCGGGAACGAGTTGTTTCTCATGATTTCACTTTCCGATATCGATCAAATTGAGCAGCTTATTAAGGGAGCATCCTAGTGTGACCCCCCGAAAAACGGCAGTTTTTCGCGATTTTTTTTTATGGTTAGGATAAACTCATCGGTCTGATTTTTTTTACAAATTACAGCAATAATGGTGATTACAAAGTAATTTTTTCGAAATTGATTTATTTATTTTTAACATTGTATTTATTTTTCCAAAATGGCGTTGAAAAAAAAGGACCCAAATGGTGGCCGTGATTGCGGACGCAATTTTCATTATTAAAAAATTTCACACTACGTCGATCCTTGTGTTGTGTCTACAAAAAAAATGTCGGTCTCTCTAAATAGCAATAATCCTAATTTTTTTTCAATCAGACAGTTATCCCAAAACAGGGTTGATTGACCTTATCGAACATATAGTGTAGTGGAAGGGAGGATATATATATATTGGATGCATTAGTAAAGACGTCACCCTACCAAATCCAGGATCGGCTATCGACTACGAAGCGTCGCTAGCTGCGAGGAGAACCTCTGGCGGTGGTAGTTCTCGAATGTACTCCAACAACTCGCATCCGTTCACGTTTCACGGCTTCCCGGCATGTGGATATATACCCCACGCGGAACTGTGAGGTGGCAAGTCTGCATATTCAATGTTTGCCTCCTTTCGAATGGTTGAGAGACGCGCGAATGCGGTTTCGACCGAAGTGTAAATACGGAAATGCTTGAGTAAAGGGTGGAGGTCGCGATGGAGAAGGACCGGTTTATATCGCAATACCGCTGTGGATTTATATCTGTGTGGTGGCTCGCTGGTAGTTTTTCGGTGGGTCTCGCTATGAAAGTGCGCCGAACTGCGCCATACGGCTTACTCCATCTGACTCGCTCTTTGGTAGGACTCTCAGACTCCATGATACGCGAAAGTTCTTGTATGGACGTGTGTAAAGAGGCGGTATAACACATTCCACAGAAGCTCGAGGTAACGGCTACTGAAAAAAAAAAAAAACGGAAAGTAGGTACTGGAACGTCTCTACAGCAAACATAGTGTCCATTATCGGGTAACGTGGGTGGGAATTCGTGTAAATAGCCATATATATTACCGTTGAAATGAGATCGGATTCTTGTCGCAACCAGTTGAATTGCGATCCATTGGTTTCCATGGAAAAATTTAAGTTTTGGAAAATTCGACGTTGGATCATTTCGTACGTGGGTGCGAGAAAAAAAAAACGCGCAAAGGAAGAAATTAGAAACAAGGACGGCTGACACGTACGAGATACGGTGAGCCGAATGTACGGATGATATTTCATACGAAACAGCCGAAAAGTTATGCAAATCGGAACGTCGAAAGTTTTTAATGAAAATTTGTAATCTTGAGGTTGGGCTTTCGTCGAGGACACAGGAGCGAGAAACTTCTGATGGAAACGTTAAGGGAAATGTTAATCAAATAGCGCGGTACTGAGAGTTGGGGGGCGGGGGGTAGATGGGGTTGGATTCGGATGCTGGAGCGACGTAGGAGCAGTCGGAAAGTCAGGGCAAAGCCGAAAGACAACGTATTCCGTACGAGTGGGCCGGCCAAATGCCTCGTTGCTTCCATTTGAATATTCACTTCCTCGCTCTTGTGAGAGCACATTTTTTTCCGGTGGTTCCGCAATTTTATCGTTCTCTTCCTTGATCGTCTATCTTCCGTTGAAGAACCAGTCGGACATTTTTTTTCGCTGGTACTGTAAAAACGATTTCGATTTAATAGACTTGTTTGAACGCAAATCTTGTTCAGTGTCATCAAGTTCAGAACAACTGGATTCACGAAGACGAATACGGCAAACGTAATGGATTTTATTGTCCAGACGAGACTGGACAACCACTTGTACGAGTGAGGTAATCATCAATGCCGTGTTTGGCTTCGGACTAGAGCGTGAAAGCGTGCGAGCTTAGATCGTCGGGCATTCTTTATAGCACTTTGGACGTTTCACGACCCTCGTATTGGGCCTCGTAAGAATAAGTGCCACTTTATTCCGGGTGCAGTGATAATTAAATTCAAGCGAGATATATTGCCGCGCCAAGCCAGACGGGTGTGAAATCCAAATTAATTTGATTTAAAGCTTGTAAATGGTTTAACGTACGTGTTAAATGAAACGAACCAAGCTAGGTTGTTATTATATATGATAAATAGAGTTCCGGAAAGTCATCGGGTTAAATCTTGTATTTTTTCGTTCGAATTTTGGTCGTTCTGAACATTAATCATTCTTAATTTCCAGCTCTACCCCTATCGCTGTTCCGTGTACACATTCGAGAAGGATTATCGGTAGGTAAGACGGATAAAATAATTTGCAAGATGAGTCTCATTCGGGCTCCGAAACTCATTATTCCTCGGGGGTCTAGGTATGTTCCAAAGGCAAATCCAATTTCAACATCACGCCTAGTTTCTCGCTCCCTCTCCTCCCCTCCGCCCGATGCCAGAGCGGCGGAACCCTCGAAACAAGTGTTACACAGCGTAGTGTGCAAGCACCTCGGAAAATTCATAGGATATTCGCGCCCCGTCGATCGCAATTGGGGGAGTCTTGGCACGGGATCGTCTGGGCACGGTGAATAAGAGCACTGGCACGAACGGGGTGGGCGAGGAAGGATTCCGATGGGTTCTACCACGAGCTTGAAATTATGACAGTCATGTGCTAACGGATACCGCGGGTTATCACATACACATGTATATATATATATATATATAAATGAATCGTGGTTTGTTCGGATGCTCAAAACTCGAAAACGACTGGACCAACTTGGATACGTCCTTGTGCGGATTTGTTCGTATAATTGCTACGCGAAGGTTCAGGGGGAAAGAAATTCGAAATATTTGTTTTTTTCTCCAAAACTGATATTTTTTTGTTGTTTTTTTTTCCAAATGTCAATGACTACTACACAAGCTCTCGACAACGTTTTTGCGCTGTAAGCGATCATTCCGTTTGACAGCTCGGCATATTGTTTGATCTTTTAGATGATTTCTTCAGATGATTCTTATCATTTTCAATTTATTTTTCGAGTAAATCAACTTGACTGGACCAACTTGGATAATTTCTTTATTTATTTAATAATTTTATTGAACCATCTTTAACGCGCAAAAAAAAAAAAAAATGATCCGCAGATCTTTGCAATAGTAATACTGCGGCGGCAGGTTTTTATTACTCTAATTTCGTCAGCCGAGTTTTCTCCGCGTATCAAGCATATTATGCTGCACGTGTGTAATACACAGTACAAGCCATTTACGCGTGCGAGAGAGAAAGATAAAAAAAAAAAAAACAAAAGAAATTAAATTACTTCGGTACTTTATAATGGCTGCATCTACTGCACTCTCTTTTTTCGTTACTTTCTTTTCACCGTCGTCGTTTTTTTTTTTTTTATCCAACGGTGAAGTCCAGTGGTGCCGCTAGTGAGCACCACACTCTTTCACCGCCTTTTCTGGTGGGCATTGCCTTCGCGAGTACTCGGGTTACGGTAATATGTTCTGGTCACGTTTCGGATATGCATGAACTTTAAAAAGTGGCGGCTTCGTGCTTACGGAATATTAAAGCCATTCATATTTACCAGGCGCGGAGGGGTGGGACAGAAGATGTGAGTAGATACCTTAGGCACGTAATAATGCACAGTACTTTTTTTTTAACGTCCATCGAGGTCCTCGCTCCGACTCACGTTTTACTTTTCATTTCATCGTGGACGGGAAAAAAAAAAAAAAAAAAAAAAAAAACATTTCTCCGTATGAAAAATAATCACTCTTGTCATTTACACGTGTGCTGTTTGAAATTTTTCGTCGCGCAGAGCAGAGCTCTAACCGTACGGCGTTGAGTGTTCCCGGAGTACGGGATGATATTGCGTCGCGAATATTTTTCCAGTCCATTTATATTCCAGAGAGAAAATCGTGCTTCCATTACAGATTGAACTAATAAATAACATAATGGAGTTAAAAAAAAATCTCGCGCTTACGCAGCAGCTCAGTTGAGCATTTAAAAACTTGGGTCGTTTTCAACGGAGCCACTTTCTTCATGGAATAGCGCTACAAGAGTGTGTGTGTGTGTGTGTGTTGAAGAACAAAAATTCAATATTCGAATTCATCATGGATGTTTTTTTTGCGTCGCAGGGTCGACAATGATTATCGTGTCAGAGTGACTAATGGTCCTGATGGATCACCGATTTTCAAGAGCCTTGCTTCTCGTCCGAAACACATTAGTGACCTTTCGAATCTTCCGGACAGCAGTTTGAATGAGGCCATTCACTCGCATACTCACCCAAACACGAGGAACACAGCTCTGGAAAAACGAAGAAGCACTCCAGACGTGAATAGGACGTTTCTCCTTGTCCCGGGAATAACAATTTATCAGTTTTTTCATGGGCATTCGATCGGAAGTCCATTTTGTGGAAACCAAAGGAAGTAGAAGAAAGTTTTACGACAAGATGCAAGCACTTACTTGGAATTATTCTGGGTTTATTAATCTCAACAATTTTGTCCTTCGATTGTTTGACAAATTCGTTGACCTTTCGTTGGTCTTCGTTTTATAATTTCGACGATTCGCGTCCTTAAATCATTCAAGATGTTCTTGATTGAGTCTTAAAATATTTGTAAAATAAACATCACGTCTGTATGATTTCGTGGTTGAAGGCTGAAAATTTAGGACATTTTTGAAAAAATTATTTGGAGCCAATCTGGTGGGCAGACCAGTCAAAATTCGTCCGAACCTTGAATTTAAGGACCTAATGTGTATAAATGAATCAAGAGAATATCACTGCATGGCCTTGACGTCGATCTTCATCCCCCACGCTGTCGCTTATTTTCCGTTATTTTTTTTTTTTCGTCGATAAGTATTCCCAACATCGACCTCGTCAAACTGGAACGATGAATACAGCCTGATGCTTGCATAAGCTCAGCCGGCGAGCATGTCATAATGGGACAAAAAGTTATAAGCCACGTATACATCATAGCACATTATCGCACGGTCGAGTTTTGTAAAAAGTTTGAAGTAGGTTATAAAAAATATATTACTGTGATTCACGATTTTCAGTATTCGTCTTCGAGCCAAATAATGGGCTTTGCTCTGCGTCCGCCATTCTTTGCTATATCCACTGCAGAAGTACAAGCACCGACCGTATCGTGATATCGTCCAATTACATATTCAGCTACGAATGTAAAGTTGGCTACGTGTTTCCGAAGAGACGTCTCTGCGTATTGTTTCCACATTTGTACGTAATCCCGAGGAAATTGCTTTGATTACGAAGAACTGCAAAACAAGCCCCGAAGCAATTGATGCAGTGACAGTTACGAGACAACACATAGCATACAACATCGCGAAATTTTCCAATACCGAAGTTTTGACATTCGTTTTGTGCGCCGGAGCAATAATTAGCGACTCGAAGTTGTTAATGGGTTCGCGAAATCGAAAGCTTGCGGACGAAGCAACGTTTTCATACGCGACCGTTGCCACAAACAGGATGGTAAAGATCACTGAGACCTCATTTCCGAGCCACGGTTATTGTTCCGTTTTTTTTTCTTTCTACGAAGTTCTCGCGTTGACGTTTGGGAAAAGTTCGAAGAAGTCTGTGGGCTCCTCGACTGTAACAACTGCGAGATCAAGCTGTGGCATTTGTCGCAATTCGGGTTGTGCTTACTGGAAAACACTCGAGCGATAGTTGTGCAGGGGAATCTTTGGGAATGAAGATCGGCGATGGCTGGAACATCGAGACTACTGACCGAACTGGCGGACTAGTTAAGAGGGAATGAGATTGCGAGGTAACGGTGGAACGATGAGATACTTGAAAATCTTTGTTTCAACGAGAGTAAAATACAGTGGGAAGCCACGAAGTCGACGACAGTTAGTACGATTGGTCGTGTCCTTAGGTAGAACAGTGGTCGTCCTCGACCGCTTCGCCGAACTGATTGGGGGGGGGCTTTCGTATTTACTTGTTAAATGGAAAATAGTTTCAACTGCAGTATTAACGAACTTTTGTCATTACCGGCCAGTAACGCCAACACAAGACTGTGATGACTTACTATCCGCAACCATTTTAGTGTGGAACTATTCGTATAAGTACAACTCCATATCAGTAGCTCTTTCATTAGCTGTTATGCATATTTACGTCCTTGTAAGCCTCAATTCAGAATTTTGAATAGAGAACATTGTGACTCATCGGTCCTGTTTGACCTTTCCCGGATCACCGCACGTTATAAACCTCTTTAATCATATCGCGAACATTTGACCAACTCCTGAGGTAACGTCACGGCGGCTAGATAACGATGCGGGCCCGCAGAATGTTGATAGGTCGATACATCTATTGGCTCGCAAGCATTATCCTACTTTATGATGGAACCCTGGAGGCCCGTCTTGTTCGGAAACTTCCTTGTGTTATAATGCACAATATGAAACTTTCGAACACGTTTCGTACACTTTGTTGGATGCGAGTTCTCCGCCCCGATACTTCCTTCCATTCTCGCCTCCGCGGAATCTTCGGCATCTCGGAGTCGGAAGTTACGTCGAATGCCGGAATGAAAATCCGCATCACGAGGACCTTCTCATTGCGTTTTGCATATAATGTTGATCAATCGCATGACGGAATTAAAGAGACACTGCAATTTGAGGTATTACCGGATGGATATAAAAAAAAGTCAGAAATTCCAAAGAATTTGAGAAATGATAGTTCGTGGGATATTTACTGGCACTTTACATTCGCCCAGTCGAGTGCATCCGGTGAACAAACACATGAAAAAAAAAAAAATGCATTCTTCGTTTCGCCATCCTGATTCGTTGATTTATTCGTTTTTCTCGTTCTCCAACTATCTCGCTTGCTCACTTTGTGGCCGATGTAGGTAGGTAAAGCGCGAGAGGGTGAATGTTATTTTATTACAGTTTCCCTGAATAGCGCTTGATTGCCCGCCCCCTCCCCCTCCCACCCCTCTCGGGAATTCACGTTCATGGTGAACAAATTCTTTCCATATTGTGTCGAATGCGTTATTTATGCATTTTACGCAATGGTCGCTCGTGGCACGACACACCGTGGTCGACCATTCAACAAAAACTCGTCAAAGTTGCCGAGATTTTTGGACATTCATCATCATTGCACGAGCTTTGATACAATAGTTTCGAGCATCAAAATGATAAATAGGGTGAAAATTCGCATTCACTCGAAACACATTGTATCAATTTTATTTTCAATTTATTACAAGACTTTGCGATGCGGACAATTTTCTTGACACAATCAACGCTTGAATCCGACAGCAGTTTGATTGTTTCGTTGAAAAAAATACTAGAGAGAGCGAATACAGTTGCGATGAAAATTAGCGAATGAGAGAAATCGTAATTTCGTTCCTTCCTTTGTCTCCGGTCTCGGGGATGCTATGAGAAGTAATGAATTCGTTCGGGCGGCAACATCACGAACTATTGTCAAGGAGTTGATGAATAATCGTATTACGTTAATTAACATTATGCTGCTTGAGAAGTTGAGAGAAAAAAAAAATTCGCGCGAAACAAGAAAGCCAGTTGACCCAATTATACATCAAATTTTGTTGAAGCACATTCGCTGATTAACTTTACCACGACTGCTATCGCAATGAATCGTTCGTTGTATTTTTTTTTTTTTCGTTAGAAAAAAAGTGTGGAAAATCGTGAATCTCGATGAACTTTATATGTATGTGTATGACCGGAAATACTTTCACCATCGGTTTTTCGAAGTCGAGCGAAACGATTGTCCGTCTCGGAGAGGACGACGATGAGGCGCAAATTATGATAAATCACTTGATGGCGAGCGCGACGAGGAGATGTATAACGGTCGTCGATATTCCTCGGGCGTTCTATCACACACACACACACACACACACACACACCCTTCTACTTTCCTCGGGGTCAGAGGTCGCCCGAGCGAGTGAGCTGTTATCAACGTTGGATGGATGTAAATGAGAACTACTATGTCTCGCTTAGTTCATCGTTATATATGTACGTATCACAGGCCAAGTGAACCGAAAATGTGTGGAGGAAGTGTGCGGAGAGAGGGAATGGACGGAGGGAAGGGAAGTTCGGTGAATACCTTTATCCATTTCGCTGTCGGTCGGCCGGTAACAGATTGGTCCTCGTAAGACCGCACGTACCGCAGGTGTGGCGTCATAAGTCGTCCGGACACGTACCAGCACCGGTGGTGGAGTATATATATGTATATATATATGTGGCGCAGGAGTTACCGGTCATGTGTAGTGTCAGTAACAAATACAGGCAACCGTGACAGTCCAGTCGAAGCACCGAGCTCACACATTTCCATCCGAGCTACGGGCTTCTTCACACAACAGCTATACCGCTCTTTTTCGGGTTCTCATTTTTATCCGAGTTTTTTTTTTTTTGATCTTCAATCTACTCGTAAATTCAAAATCGACTATCTTTTTTACGACGTAAAAATAAAATTCTAACAGGAAAAATTTGTAAACCAAACTTTTTTTTCATGACAATCGTATGTGGCATATTGCAGCAAGTTCCTAACGTCGGTTACGGGCACATATTGGTGAAAATTTATTTATATCTTTCGGTATCTTCGTGGTTTATTCCCGTTGAAAAATCGTCAATTCGAGATTATTATCTAATTGAAAATATACATATATATATATATATATCTTATTTTTAAACTTTCGCGATAAAAGTTTATCGTCGAGGGATTGAAAATGTTGAAACTCGTTTACCAACCGCACCATGTAGCCTCGGATGGACAAGAAAATACGCCGATCCGTAAGTTCTCTGCACATTTCTCGCATCGGTTTGCCGATCGCACGTACAAAACCACCGACATTTACCAAAACTACGAACTACGTGGTGCAACGTTTGAGTGTTTTACGACGAGTTTTCCAATACGTACCGCGATTCGGCGATAAGCTTGAAGCAGATTTCACGAGGAGTATCGATGCCGCTGCGAGTTTTCACGATGTGAAACTGGCACATATCACACGGTCGGCCTCGCGCGGGATGAACGTGTATGGTCGAGCTTCCAGACTACTTCTCGAAATCGTCGTCTGAGGGGGGGGGGAGGAGGACGTGTTATATAGCAATTTGAGGAGGCTTGCTCCCTCAAATTGGACCGCATTGTGTCACAAAGATAAATGAACAATATCAACCAGAGTTTTCGATAATATCAAATTGATGGTTGAATTTTCGTTTTTTTGTGACAATTTTCCGGGTGTAATTCAGGAGACAAACGGATTTTGTCGCAAACGGAACGAAATTTCGAAAGTCAATTTAGCGACCGAACCCGCGCATTTAGACCAAAGGAAGAAAGGTCCGTAGTTGTTAGGAGTACAAAGACCAGAAAGGCGTTCTGTTTGCTGTAATACCGAGAAAAATACACGTTGGTTGAAAACGTTGTACGACTCGCGGTATAAAGTGAGGTAAGTCGGACGGTGTTTTACGTCAGGAGAAAGAGAAGTGTAGTCGAGTCGAGGATCCATAAGCTTGATTTATGAGAAAAGCATTTCCGTCGGGGAGTTGGGGGGGGGGGGAGGGGGGGGGTGAGGAAGCTAGTGCCGTACCCGTGAATTCGTCGCTTTTCCCAAGTTCAGCCGACCGAAAGCGGTGAAACCGGTTGCACAGCGATGCTCGTGACGAATGAAAAAAGCGGTCGGGGCTTGTGGGGACCGAATGGGGGGGAAAATCGCGGGGAGAGCACTTCCATCGGACTGTATTGCGTGAATTTCGTGTACAGTTGTACTGTCCCGATGCGACACACAGCGTGCCATCGACGCGAAGAAACGTTTCACCGGATGCGAAGCTTCTTGCCATCCCCGACGGAGATCAAATGGCTCTGAGTTATTATCACGAGTTTTTCGTGGGGTTGCAGCCGTGCGGGATATTCAAAATTCACCAAACCGCTGACTGCTCTTACTACGCTCTCGAACGCCGTTCGAGTTTATATGCCGCTACATTCAATTTTCTAACTTGCGGAATTAAGGTTTTACTTCTTTTTTTTTTTTTTTTTTTTCGCGTAAATTTTCCCGCGATTGCGGGCAACGGGACGAGTGTCTGTTCCGTGGAATTAACCCGAAAGCTCGCGCAACTTACTTCGTCGTCGTCTTAGTTTTATTCGAGTCAAATTTACAGACTTTTTTTATTATTATAATTTTATAATGTAAAATAAATTGATTCGTATATATATATGTAATTTCTTTGCTGTTCGATGCTCTTTGAAGATGAGAAAAAAATGTTTTCAGCACAACGCTTGCAATTACGAAGAGAATTTTTTTTAATTGCGGATTTAGTTTATCTTTCGTTACGGACGGATGTTTATTTTGTTTTTTTTTATGGAATCCTTTTGTACCCGAGGCTTTTTATGTGGAAGGTCATTGAGGATTGCTTTTCATCCGTAAGAAGGACCCTTTGAAGCGGAAACTCTTTGAAACTGGAGCTCTTTTTCCATCGCTTTCCATAATTATTTATTAGTTTTTATGAATGCCAATTAATTTATTGCATTATATCCTCTTTGATGCGGAAAAATCGACGACACTATTTTGAAACGCGGTGTATGACGAAAATTCCACGCCAGAGGAAAAGCGCCAGAGGAAAAGCGTTGACGGTGGTTGTGGGTGAAAACACACCTGTGGAAATTTTCCGTTTCACAACGGAAAATACAATCGGGCAGTCGAAGGGAGAGAGACGAGAAATATAAAATGCGCGTGACAAACACTTTGGGCATGGAAAATGTGATTTCCTGACTCTGACCTTGGAAAGCTTGCGGTAATCTGTACGTTGTATGTTTGTGGATTGATTCTGGTGAACGTGCTGTATACACAACATTTTGGTAGAAAAAAAAGTACTCCAACATAGATACACACGATCGAAATAATTGAAGGGGTACATCTGTGTCGTTTGCCGTAAAAATATATAAATTTCGGGAATTATTATCTCAGAGACAATAATTTCCAAAATTCACCTATTTTTCCGGCAACCCACACAGATGTACCCCCTTGAGGGTAGAGAGAATATGAAAGAACGTGTAATAACGTCTACCATACGGTTCAGGTTCAACGTAATACACACACACACACGCTTCGTATTACCGAACGTAACGAGCTCATTCGTTGAAATAATTACGACCCAGGAAAAATACGAAAATTTTCGTTTGCTCCGGGATAAAGCTTGCGTAATTACCGAGTCTCCCAGCGAATTTACTTGACACGTGAAGCATACTCAGTGCGGTGCAACGATGTTATTCCAGTCCGGAGCGGTTCGGTGCTGAATATTCACTGAATCGCGAACCAATAATTGTCCTTGTGTGAAGTGATGAGCGTGTAACACAAAATTTGTTTTAAATTTTCAAGAGCTCGAACAATACATTTGTGGAATCTACGAAACAAGAATGATAAAAAAAAAAAAAATAGTGCAGCTGCAGCTGCACGATTGAAACGGGGTTGAACTTCTTGGGTCCGGTGGTTCACGTTGGACGACGGCGAAGCCGGATTAGCTTCGAGGTTTGCCTGGCAGTTGACGGAGACCAAGTGCGGAATAGCGAGGAAAAGCTGTATAAAAGGGCCCGCGGCTTACGATGATGAATGAGCTTTCCCCGCGTTGGCGAACTGCGAATGGTCGTACGATGCGATCTCTCTCGGAACTACGGGAACTACCGCCCGATTATCGGATAAATATTCCTTTGCTATGGATAACGTGTGCCCCCCTCCCCCCTCCCCCCTCCGTGCACGAGAGGATGCCAGCAGTCGAGTGAGCCTCTACGTGCTATATTGCTGCTTTCGAGCGCTCGCGGACACGAAAAGAACGCGAGGTCGTTAGCATATCCACGAGGTTCTCGAAAGTTCGCGTTTTTTTTCCCCATATTTTTTTTTTACCGTTCGTTCGTTTGTTTTTACGTCCTCCGTGCTGTGCATTTTGCGAACGATATCGAACAATTGCGATCTCTTCTCAGCACTTTTGAAACCCTCCACTCGGGTTTCAAATCTGATCTGTGTTATCGAGACCACATTGCTGTTCCGTTTTGAAGATTGACAGGACATTTTCGTTAATCGAGCTTTTAGCTTCTTATAAAGAACGAGAAATTCTAGATTTTGCTTCCTCATAGAGGAAGCTTCCGCATAGAGGAACATTTTTTACTCCAGATTTTCATAAAATCATGTTCAGAATGTTGCAAAACGTCTAAAAATCACATTCAGAAAAAAATGTCCGGATGTATGTGTGTGTGTGTATATTGAATTTGGGCAAATTCAATACGACACTTCAACATTCAATACGACATACATCGCACTCACGGTAATGTATTTTCGTATAATTCACTTTTTTTTGCCGTTGTTGTTATTTTATGTCGCATTCTTGTGGGCTTCTTCCAGATTCTAATGGATTTACGAAAAAAAAACAGTTTGGTATTGAATTTAGTCGAAATGCGACCTGACGTTTTAATTCAATACGATTTTCAATTTTCACCGTTTTTCGGATTAGTATTAGCGCATGTGTTTACGCGATAATCACTCTCGTAGGATTCTCGATATTCGAACGAAGATTGATTGTGAGAAATGCGCGGTGGAAAAGCTCGTGGTTGCAATGCTATTTTCCCACAGAACGTTCGTGCAATACGCGATTCCTCGGTCGTGGCCGATAGTTGGAGTAATCCTCGGGACCGCATCACCCGGTCCCGGTTTCCGTCGATGCATTTGCATAATCTCCGAACCACGTGAGTATTCGCTTCATGGGACGAATTTACTCCGCACATGTATTGTAGGTACCATGAAATTGTCTAGATATTCACTGGGTTAATACAACGTGGGTCGTTGGTCGTTCGGGTGGGACTCGAAAATCAGAATGAGCCCTTTCGACCCTTCTGAACATTGCTCATACTGATTTTCGAGCCCCATCCGGTGGTTTCACGGCTCAGACAATTTCTGAAACTCGAAAATACAACATAAATATATTGAAGTTCAATTTTGTTAGGATTCTCATTATTTTTTTTATAAGAATAATCTGCTCATAGCTATCAGATCTGATGAACTTCATCGACGTTGAACGGAATTAAATATGTAATACAGCTTCATCGTTGATGGTCCCCGGATGGTACGTTAAAATTCGTTATGTAGCAATTATAATGATTTGATGATTAAATTAATGGTTATCAAGTTTAATACGACGGTGAATTACTTCAAAGTGGAACTCCGAGTTGTCGTATACTCGAGAGCATCATTTGCACTGGATATATATATATGTGTCAAGTGTGCGGGTGTATAATACCAGTGCCTGTATGTGTCCCCTGTCGCTGTTACCATAATTCGTAACGATAATGCAAGTTACCGCGACGTGTGTATCATATATCGTGCGACATTACATCGCGTCGAGCCTTCGCAGGTCCCTCAGCGTCGTCTCCGACACGCTTGGCTATCATACTCGTGGGCAACCCGTACGGATATCCATCTGTGTGCGTTAATGGTAATGTCGTCGAAATTCATAAATCATAGACTCGACGGATTCGAGTCAACGAAGCCGCAAACATGTAAATTACGTAGAACGATTAATTTTTCACCGTTCTTTGCATTTTTGGGTTCCTGAGTGAAATAAGCGGAACTGTTGTACGATCACTTTGTTTTCCGTTCATGAAGTCACTGGTTACGACCTGTAGCGTGCTTCCCCGTTAATCCAGAAACTTGAAACTGGCACGAAGAAAGAGGTCCTATGGCATGATTAATGAAAAAAAATGAAAAAAATTCGAAAAGTATAAATTTCTAATCCTAAGTAGAATTATTATGATCAATTGCTTTTTCACTCACCTATTGTCAATAATTGAGTTTTTTTCCAATCCTCATATTGTCGATTATTCAATAAAACATACGATCATATAATGATAAAATTATTATTCCATTATTACGTACGATGATATAACAGTAGAAAACCCTCATCGCGCGCGAGTCCTACTCGCACTAGGCCGACTTTTTTTTATTCCATATCTCGGTCAAGTTTTTTTTTGATTTTTTATTTTCCATTTCACAACCGTTGACGATGAAATATCGTTGGGTTATTTTGCTCCAAGTGTGATAGCTCATTCCAGGATGAAAGCCAGTCAAAGATCGTCGCCGCCCGGAGAATCCATCTTAGTTACCACGAGGTTGAATTTCATTACGGTTGATGGACAAAAAAAAAAAAATAATAATAATAATAATAAAAAAGTTTCCCCGATGATCCGTCATTCGTTCGGCTCGAGTTTTTCTCGGTTGGCCGTGATGAATAAAAATGGAAATGGGACATGCGCCTCCGTACGATGAGCGGTCGCGTGATTGAAATAGTTAGACGTTATAATCTTGAGAAAATCAACGTCGCGCCGGTCGTGATAGCCCGTGCAATTGAAGCGTGTGGGACGGACCAGGACGTAACGGTTATCCAGCTGTGTGAATTGAGTGGCTATCGGCAATGGTACAAGATTATCTTGGACGGGGGTCTCGTGTCATGGCTCTCAGCACTCCTTGTGCACACGTCATGGACGGGTGCCCTCTTGTGGACATACACGTATACATATATATATATCTATCGTACGTCGTGTCTATGTACACGCACTTAGGACTGCTGGATCAAGCTGTTCGGTACACACGAGGCTCCATTGAGCTGTTGAATCGCACCGAAGCCGTCGATCGTCCATGCCACAGAGTTGTAGCTCGAAAGGTCCTTTATAGTCCTGCGGTGCTCGCCAACCAATAAAATACGTCAAATCCTGCCAAAGATACAGCCATTTGAATGGAAAAATACGAAAAAAAAAACGTTAATCAACGATAAAACCGTCGAAAAAATTTTGAAAAAAAAAAAACGGCACTCGGTGAATATATTGCAAAAAAATAGGTCAATTTTTTAAAATTATTTGTGGAAATTTTTTTTGGCTGAAGTCACGTGGAATCGCTCACATATATATTTTCTAAATTTTTTACTGGCTGCGTGACATCTAAAAAAATTCAATGTCGAATTGCCGTACAGCTGCTAACATTTTTTGGTGTTTTCGTGGTATATTTTTTGATAGTACAAATTTTTTTTAGATTGGGATCATTACTGATCCGGCCCTTATGTGACATCAGTCAACCCTTAACAAATTTCTACTCGGGGTAGCTACAACGAACTTTGCGGTTCCTCACGCGGTTAAATCCGTTAAACTTTTAATCCGTTCAGTTTCGTATCCATTATCGACAACATTGAAAACCCCCTAACTCGCACTTTCAGGCTATCCGAGAATTCGATTTCTCTCTATCTGCCTCATCTATGAAGGAACGTGGAATCAGCAACCACCGTCGCAGGCAACCCTACAACGGCCTGTCGGGCGACGCGCCCCTTTCACGTGAATAGCTCTACTCCTGACGGTTCCGACTCGTGCTTCGAGCGTTGTATGGTTCACAGTGACGAGTGAGAATCTCGGGTTTCGGTGTCTCGTAGTCACGAAGATCTTTCGGAAGGTTTGAGTCTCGTCTATCGAGCCAAGCGGCAGGTAGAGGGAACGTCGGTTGTAGAATCGTGTCAGGCTCAAAAACGTACTTGATACGAACCGAGACAAATTCGCGGTGCTCTGAATGGATTCCCGAATTGTTTTTGGCTTCCTCATGGAGGAAGCTTAGCGATGGTGGAATTTTTTTTTTTCGAGATCTTCATGCCACCATGTTCGGAATGTGCTAAAACGATTCTAACAATATTTGGTTGAAATTTCCGCAGGTATGTGTGTGTGTGTGTCTGTATGTTCAATGGCTTCTCAAAATTCAAACGCATATAACTCGAAAACAGTTTTAGCAGCAGCTTCCAAATCTTGCAGACGTTTGCAGCTTTATAATTCCGGCGGAACATTTGGCGGATGCAAATTGGAAGTTCGAACTTGTTTTTAATTGCTTGGACAACAACTTCTTGTTCTTCTTCTTTCTGCGTTTCGTTACTATTGCAGGCGAGTCAAAAAACCCCAACGAAAAAAAAAAAACGCCACAATGGGATGAACGTGACGAACAATCGTGGATGTGCTATATGAGAGTAGGTAAAACTGCATAGGTATTCGTAATGCAATTTAATTGTATCGATCGCGTGTTACCCAGTTAACGGGTGACATTTCGGGATGAATGTGCGGGGTCGTGGGGGGCGTTGAGTAAATTAATCAAATCTGACCGGTCCGCTTGTCGTATTTCACTTGGTCTTTCCACGAGCCATGGGGATACACCCCGTCGTCTGGGCTGTACCGAGTTTCAACATTGCGACAGGGTCACAGTCAGAGTCAGAGGGATCCGTTGAAAGGGAAACCCGTGGAAGTGGAGTTGGGGTGTTTCTCATTCCGAGCACCATCCACTTCGGTCTCTCGTTCGCTCACCCGTTTACCCATTCAGTGTTACCCTCTTCTTCGTTCCTATCTCTCTCTCCCTCGTTTCTCGTCCATGTTCTTCATTCCGGGTCTTCGTCACTTCCGACGTTTCCTGGCCTTCCGCCTCATCGGATAGTCTTCTGTGCGTATATGATAAGTGGCTGAAGTGAAGGACGTGGTTGGTTCGGTGGAACTTAGTTGTCACGTTTGAAGTCGCGCTTCGTTGTAGTCTTTGCCAGGGTAATGGTATGATACCTTGTTAAAGGGCATTAAAATGTGTGCGGCTTGCTAAGCGGTGGAGGATCAGACGAAGCTGGATTAAAGTTATTACATTCACTCGCGAGCAGACACGTTCACGTCACCTTGGGCATCGAGGGATTTTTTTTTTCATTGATGGCGTGCTGAAAACTTTTATTTTCGGAACTATCTATTTCGGAAAAATAATCGTTCCGTCCTACGAATAGTCTATTATTTTCCTTTCGCTGGAATGATTGTTCTGTCAATTCAATTTCGCAATTTTCATAATTCGTCGCTTTGAAATTTGTATTTTTTTTTAAATATACTGTTCAGCTGTTCGAAACCTTGAAGAGTCACCGTCGTGGACGTTCGGGAAAATTCCACTTCCGCTGGAATACAATTTCGATCTTTGTTCGTTCGGGACGTCGCCCGTTTCGAACTTTGTACGTTCGCTGCCGTGCAAGTTTGTGTGCCGTGTGCGGTCGAAGAATTAACCGTTCGAAACATTGCGTGTTCCGAATTTTCGTCTTTCCGAACATTGCTCGTGCCGAATTTTCAGCCCCACACGAACTCGAGTGTTTCCGACATAATATTCGTTCGTTACATATCCCCATCCCCGAACATCTCACGACTAACGTTATAATCGAGGGTGAGTTATGAACGAATTAACTCCGAGCGGCCGGAGCTCGGGTTCTACGTGCTCGCGAAGCAGAGCAACTACGCGACGACTTATTAACGAGCAGCCAACCGAGGCTTTAAACGGTACGTTTAAGTATTAAAATCACCCGAAAACCGGGAAGGCTTTATGGGACACTGTATTTTACGAAAGTCGGAAGCTTGAACGGTCGAGCCCATACGTCCTACCCCCGTGCTACTTAGCACACCGTGGGCTTTTCACTCTCATTTACATGCACCTTTTCTTTCTTGTTTCATTTGCCATACTGAATTCCCGACATTTATCTTCGAATAATGAAAGTAATCTCAGTCGTGTATTGGAATTCTTGGGGTAATTCGTCGAGAATTTACGAAAGGGTTTTATTCTTTTTTTATGGTTTTATTACTATAACCCTTATGGTTTCGGTCAGTTCGTTTGTCCGACCATCCGTTCGTCTGCCTGATTTTTAATTTCGCTATATTTTACGGTCAATCGTAGAACGGAGCTTCTTGTCCTGGACGAAACTATATTTTTTCATTAGTTCAGTTATTACATATAGCTATATACATTTATGCAGCTAGACATTATTCTACGGTAAACAAATAAAAGTTCGTATTCAGCATTGAGTGAGTGACGAGATGAAATTTCACTTTAATTGCATTTTTTCGACTTTTCTTTGTATCCCATTTCCTTCCGTCATGTTAGTAAGGAACCGTGAGAACGTGAATATAAAAAAAAAAAAAGGTGAACGACGAAGAAACGTCGAGATTTTGCATTCGTCGTCGTTGTGAATCTCGTGATCCGCTCGCCGAAATTGCGAGCTTGCGTCCGTGACTTCGTCGTCAACAATTTCCGTCCACGTTTCAACTTTTTAATTACA
This sequence comes from Diplazon laetatorius, assembly GCA_963662125.1. Lineage (NCBI taxonomy): Eukaryota > Metazoa > Arthropoda > Insecta > Hymenoptera > Ichneumonidae > Diplazon > Diplazon laetatorius. The sequence continues at coordinate 990,026 of OY759159.1, forward strand.
ATAGCGTTGGGAAAAAGCGTTGATACCGGTGAAACATCCACATTGCTCTCGACCATGGAACGAAGCAACGACAATGAAGCTCTTTAGCTGTTTTCGTTTTTTTCCCCTTCTTTTTTTTCTTTTTTTTTTTTTCGTTTTCTCAATTTTTCTCTTGCATGCACACTATGTGCTCAGTGCTCGTGTCACTTTTCGCGGTTTCCCATTACGTAGATTGTGCCTTTCGCTCATTCAGCCGTCGTTACCGTTTTTTTTTTCGTCTTCTTCACATCCGCATGGGTCGTGGCCGAGCAAGGTGGGTCCTTCGAGCGAAAAAATTCGAGTTAACGAGTAAGAGTGCGGCGAAAGCACGAAAACTATGAGAACGAAAGAGCAAGCAAAGCCACAAAGACGAGATGCGTCATTTTTTTGGATTCCCTACCTCCGAAAGGAAAAAAAACAAACGAAAACCCCTCATAAGATCACTCGCGTGTCTGTCCGTCTGGTCAGTGTGACAGTCTATCAGTGTCTGTATCTCATCTGAGGGATAATTTAAAATGGCTTGTTATGAAGGACACAAAAATATTGGGTGTTCGGAATATTGTCCGTTAACCACAATGTCTTTCGGAGTTGAGACGATTCGCTGCAATGTCATTCTACCGTCACATAATCGCAATGTACAACCCACCGAAATATACGGTTCTTCTAATTAATTTTCAAGGTAAACTTAAATGTCTCGAGCATATATATCCACCGAAGAATTAATCAGCATAATATTATTATTTTTCTTCAATTTTCATACTCGTTGCGTCGTCTGGTGTCTGCTCACCTGAGTTCTGATTCTACTTTTGCTCCAGTTCCCTCGACCCAAGAGCCATTATCGATACGTGCCAAAACCGGTAGGTACCTACCAGCCATCGGGTTCGCACCTCGCACATGAAATTCATGCACTGTCGTGTACATATACTCCCCCAGTGTTGAATGGATTTCGATGCTCTCAGCAAATTTTTCGCTTCGGCAAAACGTACATACCTCCTCCCGCTTATCCATTTACCTTCGATCCCCGCTATTCTCCGTCGACATATATACATATACTTATACACACACACACACACATATATATATATATATATAAAATACCGTCGCATCAAGATCCCTCAAGATAGATCTAACGGTGAGATTGGAAGCCGAAAAGTCGTGTCGAACAGACAATCGCGACATCGCTGACGCGAAGCCACGTAAAAAATTCACGTTTTTCCCTATCCACTTATTTGTCTTCGATCCGTCGATTCGAAAGAATCAACAATTATCGATTTTCATTGGAAATTGAAAAGTGTGAGCTTTTCGAAATGAAACACGAGGTTTCCAACTGGCGACCAGATGGAAAAATTTCTCATCCTCCGATAAAAATTCACGTTACCAACGTTTTTTTTTTCTTCAACTTTTCGGTCGGAGCGATAACCAGACCCTCGAGGTTGTTCCGCATGGTTGCAGCATCCTTCCATTGCGATGGGTGAGAGATCGATGTAACATCGAGCTCCAAACACGAAAACTCGAGACCCGCGTGACCTCGAAACACACCCCGATGCAGCAGCGGTGGGTTCTCAAGCGAAACGACGTGCATCAAGCATCTCTGTGCCACGGTAGCTGTTTCGTAAGACCGGATGATCCGCAAGCCCAGGATATCTCATATAGTATGCTCTGCGTCGAAACGATTCACGCATCGGCCAAATAATTTGTTCAATATTTTTTTTTTGACGCAGAGTCGTTTGTGAACTCTCGCGTTACCTTTGCGTTCCATTCGTTTGTACGGCAACGTGACACGGTGACCATTTGCCTTCGTCGTCCATGGACATGGTTCGATCGAGCCCGCAGGCTCTGGTGGTATTCGTAACCTTCGGTAGGCTCCATTCGTCTGTACGAGATCATCGTAGTGCATAGGTACCCATTCTATCGAGTGATGTGGAATACGCGCGAGTGGCTCGGGTCGTGGACACAGGGGAGATGTGCATTTTTTTTCAGTTGCATGCTTCTATTACATACAGTCCGACCTCGGAATAAGAAAACATGAAGAGAGCAATCAAAGAAGTTCTTGAACGTGAGTCTTATGAGAGAGCTGGCGCAGAACGAAACAAGATTCCTCGCGCCACATCACAGAAATATGTCAAGTCCATGAAACAAGGACGTTAATGTTGCCAAAAATCGATTCGAACGCTAAATATCACGGTGGCCGGAGCTACCCGCTACGTTTCTGGTGAGGTCGAATTCAAGCCAAAGTTCAAAATGATTTTTTTTTCAAGTATCTGATGATTTAACATTTTTTTGTACGATATTCCATCAAAATATATCTTAGTCAAAATATTTGTGCAGTTCCGATTATTACCACGCCCTTAATTCGCGGGGTAATTATGAAAAAAGAAAACTGGCCAGGGGCTACAACCCTATCCCCTATATTTCTTTTTTTCACTGTTTCAGGTCACCGACGTTTGAACGGCGGGATGATTGTTATCAAAGTACCGTGGGTATGCGAATGTCCATCAAAGGAGCGTTCACGTTTTCACGATGGTCCAGTTGCGGACCGTTGACCGTTGGTCCGTTTGATCAATCTTGTGCTTCACCGGTGCGTGTGTACATGGGTTTTGGCAGTTGTACCTGCGGGAATGGCGAAGTGGGGGGGTGGTTGTCACGGCCGTTTATGCCACCACTGACATCCCGTTCACTTTTATGACTCGGACCTTCGGGGTTTGCACTCCCATCGCTCTCTCCTACCCCCGTAAATCGAGAAGCCCGTTTTTTTTTTTCGAGTAGATACGGCTTTCGAGCGGTACGGCAAGGGAATGCATGCGAATGGGGTTTCGACTGCAAGTCATCCTGTCATCCCCGGTCGACCGTGTCAGAGCCGTGAGAATGTTCGCCAGAGACGATATCCGGAATCCCGGTTGGACGATACGGACGCGGCGTAGACAGATATGCGACCCGGTGGTGAGAAGAAATGAGATGGGACCGGAGAAGTGAAATGGATAAAATTTTGCGCGACATGAGAAGCCAGAGCCGAGGGAATGTTGAAGCTGGGGAATGTATGTGCGGAGCAGTCCGGAGAGTTCGTGAAACGATGGTTGGGGGAGATCTCGACGTCAGCGCAACAGAGACACGACGGGTTTTTACACTCGGCACGGAGGTTGAGGAGCTTCCATCGCTGGTATCTGTATTGCCATACGTGGGCCATACGACCCTCCTGGACGCGTATACGCTGCTATGAGAATGATGATGGTCGCTTCGGTACCGACACCCGCGGGATCGGCCGAGGATTTTCCAAATGTTTCAAGTTTCTCGCTCGTTCCCGCCAGCATTCTCTCGCAACCGGTCGGTTCGTTCAATCTCCGGAAGAAAATCGTACGTACCGCGGGGTCTCTCCGTACCAATCTGAAAATCGCAATTTCCGCTCTCCTGAGTCTCGTCTCGTCGTTGGAAATTATGGACGGGTGTGTGGCGAAAACGTTCGGCACTTGAGCTCAAGCGAGAAAGAAGGGTTGTCCCAGTGTTTGCTTCCATCGCTTTTTTGAAGCTGGTTTTTTTTTTCGTAATAATGCGGGCGTGACGAATTTTGATGTGCGAGTGTATTCGTATTTTGAGTTTGATAAAAGAGAACCAACACATTCATATTGGAAAGTTCATTGTGTGATTAGGGATCGGGCAAAGTAAAAGATTCCATTTTCATCCTTGCACGTGAAAAAGTTTCCCAACTCGATATGTGTGAGTATCAGCGGTGCATATATGTATATATATATATACATACGTGTTATTTATTTTGCCCTCGTTCGCCCGGAATCTACGGTCCTCTTTGTGAGGATACATGCTCCAAACGTTTCTAATGAAAATGGCGGTTTACCAAGCGAGCCACATGCACATCCTGCTTCGAAGTCTCTAACTAACGTACTGCCGAAATATTAAAGCCAGTGTGTGGTACATAGTCTGCTCTCGGTGAGGTTGTTTCGTTTTTCATCATCCGCATATAGGATATGTTCTCGTGAGCCAAACTCGTCCCGCTAGTTACACCGAATTTTGTAAAACACACGTACTTGGCACAAATTCATTCCCCTCGTTCATCAACCATTCAACCTTGCTAGCTCGCTCATTCCATCGGGGTTCAGAAGCGAGACAAAGTTTTTTTTTTTTTTTTTTTCGTAAGCAATGGATTCGACATTTTATTTGCGGAGTCTCGATACTCTCTACGTCTATTTTCAATATTGTATATTCGACATTCTCAATCAGGAACCAGCACCCATTTTGCTACTCAGCCAAAGTGCACACGTGTATGGGACATTCAAAGCGGCGAAAAGTCGTTCGAAAAGGCCAGGCTTGTGCGAGTAAAAAAAAAAAAAAAATACACATATATTCGAGAGTGGATTCAGTGATTCTGAGAGTCCGTCAAAGTTTGTGGTACACCGCAAGCGGTTCAGGTGGTAAATACATTTACGATAAAGTTTGCCCATTCGAGGCGGCTCCGTCATGACAAAGTTAGTGACCGGGCTTAGAACACGATCACTTCTCGCCACTGGTTCCATACTCCCGGAGTAGGTACATGACGAACACTCGACGTTGTTGATGAATATAACAACCGACGCGTTTGCCGTTTGATATTCTCGAGAACTCAGGCATCGCACAATGGCCGAACTTGGCTGTGTTGTTGGGCCATTAGCCCCGTTCACCTGGTACTCCCGGGACGAAATATTTCCGCGACGAAGCGTGGAAACGCGAGCTCGAATTTTGTTTTCAGCATCGTTCCGGTCAGCCTGGTACTCAGCGACACTAATCGCGTTTCATGGGCTGGGTTACAATCGTGTTAGGTTCCCTCACTGGTTTTCGGACAATCCGCATGAGAACGACTGAACGACAGGATCTGCTAGCCAGAAGCGATTCAACTTTTTTTCGGAAGCCATTGCCAGTCACGGGCTGGGGATCGAAATCCAGAACGAGCTTTGTCCAGAAAGGTAAGAATGTCCCGAATGTGCAATGCTTCGAATGACGATGTCACGAACGGTAAAATATTCCGAATGAGATTGTAGCGAATCCAGCGTTTTGATGGAAACTTACGAACAAGAATAAAATCAATAAGTTTTTACCTTGCCGTCCAAACGCTGGTTAAACAACGCTATATAGACCAAAAGTTCACATAAACAATGTTGTAGAGAATTAAATTTTTGTATGAAAAAAGTCAGTGACGGCGTGTATCTAGCTTTGATAATTTGCGCGTGGAAAATCTCGAAAATCGGGAAATGTTGAAAAAAATTGTACATCGAAGGTTTGATCCCTTCGTTTGTTGGCTTTGAGAGATTAAGAAAAAAAGTACGAGCAACACCGAAGCCGAGGAATTTTTCGCAGCGGCGGAACAAGGAAAAAACAAAGGCCGGTTTGATCGTTGCTGCGGCGAAGCAGCTATACCAACGCGCTTCCTGACGTCACTTTGAACACAGGGCTGAAACAATTTTTTTTAAACCTCTGCCGTAGAAAAGGAAAACAAAAAAAAAATAAACGAAACATTTTTGTGATGGTCGAGGGAAAAAATGCTTTACCGAAAATTCACCAACGATCCTTTGAACACGTACAGTGTAAAATGGCGCAAGATTCCGGATGCTGTCCTGGAAAAGTAAATAGCAACTGGTTATCATAGTAGATTGACGAATTAATATGTGAAAATAATATCGATAAAAATAATATTAATAAATTATATTTATATATATACGGTCAGGCGCTGACTCGTATATATATAAATCGCTACCTCAAATATCTCGGTAATTATCGACGGCACAAAGAAACATGTTCCAAACAAAAAATGAACAAGATTGTTGAATAGAAAATGTACCGTTCCATTTGAAAAAGTGCAAGTGACCGTCACTATCCGTCAGCGCCCCCACTGAAATAAAAAAAAAAAAAATGGTTGCACTTGATGACCCCCTTCGTTCCGTACATTTTTTGTTCGCAAACATTTTTTCGTGTGACGTCGATAATTACAGAGATATTTGAGGTGGCACGAGTTAGTGCCTCGCCCTGTACATATATACATAGTTAACGTTAAGCGCGGTTCAATTTCCGATTGTCGAAATCCGTTAACAATATTCGGGTAACGGGCAAAGTATACGGAGATCCTAGCAAAGTTTAGCGGGAGTGAAGCGAGCGCCCTCGTGCGGGGTACGAGGGTGGAGTGTATGGTCATTCGCGAGAACGTTAAATATGGTAATGAGTTTCGACACGTAGGTTACCAATAGTCATCAATTATTCTGAATAATGACATGCAAATAGGACACAGTGTAGGCAATTAATGTCACTATTTGCGGAGGCTTATCCCTCGTGCATGCGAAACGTTGAGCCACGGGCAACAGCAACAGCACAGGATCTACCGGACGCGTCCCAGTCTACCCTCCGCGAATATGTATATATATATATACATATACATATATACGTACTTCGCTACATATATTTGTTGTCGGATGACCACGCGTACGTACACTACAACCAACTCGATATGTATATATATATATATATATATATATATATATATATATATATATGTATATACACATATGTATATCTGCCAAGCGCGTCGAATATTCGACAAACACGCGATACTGATCGAACTGTGTGTCGCAATGTAGGTCGTCGAGTGGTACTATCGCGATGATGTTCACGTTTACGGTGATGTACCGAGGCCAATCGGTTTTACCAAAACGATGATAAATTTTCAAAATCAACGTTGGGTTAACGTCATTACCGAGACCTTAATCGAATGAATACTAATTAATTTTCGTATATACTTCTCAGTTCACTCGAATTTTTTCAATGAAACGTGTAAGCGTGTAATTACGCATTCTGTTATTTGCAAGCGCACATGTCATTCACATTGACGATGACGATTCCATGGAAACATAATGGAAATTCATAATTTGTCATGTACGACATGTACGTATGTAGGTAACGAATTATGAATTTGATAAATTCAAAATCACAGAATGACTCGTAGAATGCGTAATTAAATGTTTTCACATTTCATTACGAAATCTGAGTGTTTTTTAAATATTGTTTGTTTTTTTTTACAAGACCGCACACTTGTATATTATCAATATATCGGCGAACCGATGAACGATGATAACAACTGATAAACGTTTTTTAATACAAATTGAAATTTATTTGTGTTTGTGTCTTGTAGAAAAATGTACGAGTATTCCACACCCATTTAATAAATATTTTCTTCGTCACGATATTCTGAGCTTATTAATGTTTGTCGTAAGCAAAAAAAAAAAAAAAAGTCTGAAGAGCATGAAATCGGAAGAGCTTAAAAAATACTATTGTCAGATTTGTTGTTGTTTCCGAAACGAGTCGAGAGAAACATGGGCCCGACACTCGCCAATTTGTTTATTCGTTTCATCGGTTTATTTATTTTTTCGTTCCTTCTGCTTTTTGCTCCTTTTCACCTCTCTCACTTGCTCGAATTTCACACGTCATCCCACGAGACGAAAAAGTATTATGCCGTGTAATTTATAGCAACCAATATATATATATATATATGAGAACGAAGAACAGTTGAACCGACTATCACTGTCCAGGTTTCAGCTCTTTTCTGTATTTACGATGTACCAACTCCAGTAGCTCTTTTTTATCTCGTGTACAGTCACGTCGGAAGTGTTTTATTTGCGGAATACAATGTTTACCACAATAGGCAATCATATTTCATTGCCGATAAACTCAGTCGCTCGGTAAGTCGTACCACAAAACCCAAAAGAAATGGGATAAAAAAAAAAAACATTATCATCGGATAACGTTAGCGTTACCGTTTTTTTTTTTTTTTTTTTCGTATTCCTTGTCACGAAAAATCTTCTTGTCTTGTCGATTATGAGACAATTTTTGTTATAAATATTTTCGTTGACAAATACACCAAGTACAATATATATGATTAACAAATATAGACCTTTCTTCTTCTTTCGAGAGTTGTCGAAGCTGCGAAAATCTCGTTACTGATGTGACACGAATGGCTTCGTACGTTATACAATGGAATACGGATGAAGGATTTGTAATTGACGATTTACGATCGAAACTAATCAGGTGGATTAAACATCTCAGGCTGAAACTTCGTCGTATTGTAATCGGATTATGGAATAAAATGAGTGCGGCAGGCCGAAGGGAGAAAATGGGTTTCGAATTTCACGTTCCTGCCGGTCGATTGAGCATTGTATTTACGATATTGCTATCATATACCCTACATCGAAGGACGCCCACTCCAGTCGCTTGCTATTTCTCACCAGCATTTCATTTAGTTACAATACATATATATACATATATATATATATATATATATATATATATATATATATATATCATAGCTTGCGCTTCTGCTTCGGTAACCCTTTCTGTGTACAGTAGAAACAATGATGACATTCTCATTCCACCTACCCCAAAACAATCGATATCCAATCTCTGACAATAAGGATTTCACTGTTAATCTGTTTCTCGTGCTTTCTGTGTGCAATTCGCGAAGGTAACAGGTGCTGTGCTTCGGGAATATTACAAAATATTAACAAATACATACATATATATATATATATATATATATATATATATATATATATATATATATATACGTCACGAAAAACGTTTATTTAGCTATCGCAAATTTTTGGATATGTGAAAATTTCAAAATTCCAAAATCGGTAGCGATATATGGCTGCACGTTGAGTCGAGGATTGTTTAGTTGACAAATATATGTCAATTTCCTTGATTCTTTCGCGCGATCGGTTGCGCGACCACGACGTGATTCCACGAAATAACGAAAATGGAACGACAACAAACGGAGAAAACACTTCGAAAACTTTCGGGCGGGAAAATTGTTGCAGTCGACCGAGATGGTGATGGTGAGCCCGAATCGAGAAACTGGCCAACGGTTAACGTTTGGCTTACGTACCGGGCGTCCATCTCGCAGGATCAACCGCACGATCGTTTGATCGGTGTTCACTATCGTCCGGGAACCCAAACTCCGCCCCATAAGCAACGTTGAGTCCCGTGTTGTGTCTATTTTCCGTCGCGTTTCTGCTTCTCGTGCAGTTTGCGTTGTCGTGCTCACGCGGAGACTGTGCAAATGTAGAAGCGAAGTGGAGGTTGATTCCGTATTGGTTGTGCCGATCAAGCCCGATCGTGCGACCGCTACAAACTCATTTGTCGGACATTGTTTCGAGCGACCGGACTGAAACCATCGGGTTTTACAATTTACTACCGAACCTCGCGTTACTGCAGTCTCCTGTGAGCACCATGGGGTGGACATTTTTTTTCGTTCTGTCGATCGGTTTAGCGGTTTATGCTATACCAGTGGTTACCCGCGTCCCATCCCGTCCCGTCTTGTCCCATCATGTCCCATTCCGTCCCGTCGCTTCCGTGTTAAAAAAATAATTTAACCCACTTGCGGTCGTTCAATTTTACAAATCCTTTATTCGTAAGCACCTATACTGTGTGACCCCAAACCTCCATGCAAAATTTCAACTCTCTGTCCATAGCCGTTCCAGAGATACACTAACAATGGTTACAAACGCCCACACCCCATCCCACAAACATTGTTTTTTTTTTCGAATTTTCATTTTTTTTTCAAAACTTTCTAAAAGTATATCGTATTTCTTAATTTCCATGGTGTATGCCCTTATGACTGGTACGGTGGCAGAACTTCGGATGAAAATTAATCTACTGGGTTAGCTCGCTTGTAAGTTCAAGAGGTAAACGAATTATAAGATTGAAAAAAAAAAAAATTTCTTGTCCAGATATGGCTACATCGAAGGTCGAAAATACATACGCAAAAGGTTAATATAAACTACCGGTGCTCGGTACATAAATTTTCTTTCCTCTCGTCCCAGGAACCCAGCGAGTCTCGTGGGTCGGTTCGCCATGGAAAAAGGGTGGAAAAGGTTTATTGTCCGGTACTCCGATACCATCCAGGAGAATCGAAAAAAAGGAAAACAGCGTAACTTTTTTCAAGCCCGCGTAAAGGGTTGGGGGACAAAGTTGTGGGCCGGGAGAGGAGGGGGGGGGTGGGGGTAGAAGAATGGCAGTCAGAAAACGCTCGGTCGAGAGTAGGGATTCGAACCCAGAACGAAGAAGCACCAGTCGCAGTATCGCCAGCCGTTGAAATTGAAAATTCTATACGATTCGAATCGTATCTTGTTCTTATTCGATTTATCAGGAAGACCGAGAATAGCCTTGCCGAAACAGAATCTATCTATTGTTCCCTCTCGCACCTTCTTCATCTTCTTTTTCTCATGTGTATATATATATAGATGAATAGCTTTCACGGGTATGGACATTAATCCGGTCTGTCGACTGGGTCGGGTGCCAAGCGCTATCAAGTGGGCCACGTGCAAGGGTTAGGGGTAGTTACACCATTTCCGGCTATGCTGCTGCTGCTGCTGCTGCCAGTGACGTTCCATTTCTTTCGAAATATTCGTCACAAGTTGAGCCCGTGAACCAGATTCCGTGCGATATTTGCTTTCGATATATATATAGATATATATAACTGTGCATTAACAATTTTTTCTTTGTCCTTTTATTCTCTTCGTAGTTCGACGATTTTTTTATATTAAAAATTGTAACGCGGAATCCACACAGCGTATTCGAATTGGAGCTCTCTCACTGCAGTCTGCTGAACCGCGTTGAGAACAGCACGGGAACATGGACTGGAAGTATTGAGGATTCTCGTGAGAGCCTCGCGATGATGGAATTTCGAAAAGGAAAAAAAAAAATTTACGCCACTCGGCGATTGAAAAGTTCCCAAAGGATTCATCTTTTTTCTCGACATCTGAGGATCATCTTTTTTTTTTTTTTTTTTTTTTTTTTTTTTTTTTTCATTTGACGAACTCTCTCGTTCGGAGTGGCAGAATTATCCGCTACGATTTTTCCCCCTATTATTTTTGTGCCTTGAAGCACGATCAAATGTATTTTGAATGTGTGCGACATGATTGTTTATTTATTTTTCAAAATGGTTTTTCTTTCATTCTGCGAGGTAGAAAAGGTGTATTCGCATGTATAATCGGTGAATATTTGGAAAATAACGCTGTTGGGTTAACTGGTGGCTGATGTCCGGAAGATGTTTAATGTTTCGAAGGAAAAACGGTTTTTTCACATTCTGGTTCGTGAATAACTCAATGGCACGCAATTCTCTTCAACGGTGATGGAAGATTTCGAAAATGATTTCGAGAAGGAAAAACGGTCACGGCGTTGCTCTTTGAGCAGCGCCGTCATTTTTCGTTGGCGAATATGAAAAAGTCATCGTGTCTCGATAACTCTTCGTCTTATCGACTTCGGACTTGCTGCGTTCGATATAAATCGTCCAAAAACTCGTAAAACTAGTACCTCGAAACAATTTTCATTGGTACCTTCGATCCAACGATTTTTCAACAACGAAGAAAAAAAATTAATTTAACCCACGTACGGTCGGTTGATTCAAAAATTCTTCTTTCGTGAGCATCTACTTTATGACCCGAACCTCCACGCAAAATTCCAGCTCCCTGGCTATTTGTTCTAGAAATACTGCGATGGATGATCGTCCGAGTGGGTGAGTAACGGGATTTGGGTTTCATAAATTGATGTTTTGGGTTGATAATTAATGGATTATTATTGAGAGGAGGAGAGAGAAAGTTGAATGGTCAAATGGTGATCGTGTGTCGTATTAATTCGTGAAAAATAATAATGAATATCCAACAATCTTCTCATTTTTCACCCCCAAAAGCTTACTGCATCAGAATCATGAAAATATTTATGGAGGCGAAAGAATTGCGAGGTTGCGGGTAAGGTTTGCGAGAGAGCTTCTCGACGAGAGTGAAAAAACTGCATTACAGTACAACCTACAGTGTATAAGATGGATCATCCTCTTTCTTCATAAAGATATCTTCGTGGCTCGCGGCGTGGCTTAAGGCCAAGGGAGTGGATGTGGAGGCGCGAGGTGGTTGTGGTAACGAGGTCAGAACCGTGAAAGAAGAAAAAAAAAAACGGTTAACGTAACGGGTTACTCTGTTACATTGAAAGATCCACTTTCGAAGAAAGGAGATTGAAAAGCGCATAACCGACGGAAAATTCACGAAAAAAAAAAAAAAAATTAGCCGGAATTGGATGAAAAAGTATTCTTCGTCGTGGAAGAATATAGATGTTGCATTATTCCGAAGCCTTTTTTTTTTTTTTTGAGCTCATGGACAAGTTGACTTGAATGGGATTTGAAATTACCGATTACAAAATATTTTTTTTCCGTTAGCTAAAATATTCGCCAGAGAGAACCAGATGGATAACAATAAGACTTGGCAAAATATTTTTGCCGAATATATTAAGCTGTTGGTTATTCTGACAATACCGAGAATGGCATGAATCGACATTCCACGCGGCAAATCTTGCCTGACCGCATCCAAACTTTTGCCGGTTACGTTTTAGGACTGTGTCGGTGGAAAATATATAGCACACGAGATCGGTGAGGCGTTTGCCAAAGCTTCAGGCAGGATGAACTCTTTGCACGTCTGAGTTTTCTGGTTCCGCAATGGTGCACGCGGTTGGTTTTGCGATAAGTAACGAATTCGATGAGTAACGAAGATACGCGCGGGGTAACGCGAAATGCCAGTGAGAGAGCGACCGACGGAGCGAAATTGAGGATTTCCTTCGCGGTCGTCGCGTCAGCGGAAAACCTCGCGCTGGCTGTCTGAGCTCTCGTAGCTTCTTGCCTCCTCGTCGTCGTTCGTTCGTTCGCTCGCTCGACTTTCGTCAAACTTATCCCATCCTCGTTTTCACTGGTTCTGCATACCAAACCTATATATATGTGTGTGAAAAAAAAAGAACATATATCTCATCGCGTTGTCATTCACGCTTGTCTGCTTCGATGAATGGCGCAACTGCGACAGCTCGATCTGTCGGCGAACCAGACAGAGGAACCGAGGCCCGGGAAACCTGGGATGGATGGAATACTCGAATCAATTCCATCCTGGAATAATTTTTTGTTTCTTACGTTTTGTGGCGATGAAACATTCCGCAGCGTTTTTACCCCATTCCATTGATTGCTCGGCATTCGTCTTATAATTTCTCACTCGCGTGAGAAATTGAAAAAAAAAAAAAAAAAAAAACGCGTGTTGAGCACGTACGTCATAGAGCTTCGTGGCCATTTTTACTAACGTCCTCATCAAATTTCAACGATAAGTATCAACAACTGTTTCACTTAGATAAAAAAAGTAGAGGTCACCTTCACTGTGCGTCTCAGCGTCTCCACTGGAATGAAAATAAATGGTTGCACTTGATGATCCCTTTCGTACCGTATATTTGATGTTTGGAACCTTTTTTTTTTTTTTTGTGACGTCGATAATTACAGAGATATTTGAGGTGACACGAGTTAGTGCCTCACCCTGTATAGGCGTTGTATCGTCGACAGTGGAGATCCAAGCTCAGTGTAAAAGCATCGTTGTCATCCCCCCCCCCCGCCCCCCCCCGTTTTCCTTGTGGTCGTTGTCGTCGTCGTTTCTTTTTTGTTCGACGTCAATTTAACGTGCGCATCGTGAGAGAATGTGAGGGTGGTCTGAGAACGAGAGAAGCCGGAATCTGAGGGGATATGGGATGGGGTTGAAGATAGTGTTGGCTATATTTATGGACATATATATGTATGCAGGATGGGCTGCCGATAAAGCCTTCGCCACTTCTAAACTCCTGCACCCGCTGTTTGGGGGGGGGGGGGCCGTTATGTCAAGTCGTTGGGCGACAAGATGAGTTACCGCGGTGCTGCATGACGATGTGGTTTTAAGGGTTGCGAGGGCGATGCTGCTGCTGCTGCTGAGGGCGGTCAGTGTCAGCAGGAACCGGGAGAAGAGCATAAGATAGGGCTGGGGCTTACGAGGCTCGTATCTGCGCTTAGGACTCGCTGATTATAACCTGGACGACCTATTTAACGTTCTTCCGGGCTGCAATGGGTGGCACAGGACGTACCACGTTGGTGTTATTACGAGCGTTGCACCAAACGCAGCCTCGCGTGGTCCTTCACCGATATGCGCCAGATCATTAGTCGACTTTGACGAGGAAAAACAAAATTTCGCTTGAATTATCCGTTATGGGTCTTAGATATGAGGTAAAATAAGTTTTATAGTATTTTAAATAGTACATTGTGAAACTAGTACGCATCAAATCCAAAAATTCTCAGAATCATTCTATTTATTTCATCTCCAGAGTGGCCCTATTCCTCAAATTGAGTTCAAGCGCTGATATTGCATTGATATTACATCCATCATATAAAATGCGCATTCAATTACAGTCGCGTGAGTCTCCGAAAAAATTATTCTACATTGCCGTTGTTGAATCTACTTTTCGTAAAGTAGTAAGAGTCTTTTATAGTCAGCCGTGGTAGGGTACACGATTTCACATTTAATAATTCAATGGTAGACGCGCACGTGTGTGAGTTGGAGTATCTTTGGGACGAAGAGGAATAATATTCGTAACACTTCTGAGCAATCGTGGGGATATAGGGTTGAGGGGGCAGGGCTGGGCTGGGCCTCAAGATAGCTTGCGCATATCGGACGTCTTTCTCGTATAGTTGCAGCCGTCGAGAAGCTCGCATTACCTGTAACGACCATTCGTGTGCCGGTGGTCGTATAGCACATCGGGATAAACGCGGTAACCCCCTTTCCCCGTCTGTGTTCCACGTTGTGCTCACACCCCTCGAAAACTGCTCTTCCGTACTTCCGCGAAACATCCTTCGCAACCCTCTCGTGAATAATGTCGGCGTCATCTTGCGCAGCATGTGATATTCTTGTAAAAGTGAATGGTTCGCTACAGTTCAGACGTTGTACCGTGTTGCCGAGTTCGGAGTTGCCAAGATTCCCCCCACCCAACTTTGTTAGCAAAATATTTCGGATTGAATATTCGCTGAACACGATTAATTGCGGTTATCCCGGTGGCTTCTGGCGCATTGAATTCGTCGTTGCACGTGGACCGGAATAATCGGAAAACGAACGAGGAAAAATAAAAAGCATGCAAAGGAGAACCCTGCACATGGCTTACTCATCATTTTACACATTTGCCGAAGATTATGAAGAGCTATGTGTCGATCAATTTTGGCTTCCTTATAGAGGAAGCTTTGACAAATGTGTAAAACGATGAGGAAGCCATGTGCAAGGTTCTACTTTGTACCTTTTTTTATTTTATTTTTGTGACGATGAGAGCCCCATGTGAGTGGGATGTAAGTCTGAATCAATATATATATATATATATATGGGGCAATTCGTGTTAAATTTGAAAAATTACAATTTCCACAAAATTCGAACGTCTCGATGGATTTTGCTCAAATTCGATACCGAACATCTTCCGATGGATAATGCAACCTTGCACAATATTTTCGTTGATTTTTGAAAATTTCTGAAACGACATGAAATATGAATGACTCGATGGATTTTGTTCGAATTCAATACGAAACCTCTTTCGATGATGGTGCAACTTCGTACGAAATTTTAGCTGGATATATCAAAAATTGCGCAAGCCATTTTACACAACATACACATACATCCGGATATTTTTTTTCTGATTGTGATTTAAACATGTTTTGGGACATTCTGAACACGTTTTCATGAACATCTCGAAAAAAAAAAAACATTATCACGAAAACAAAGTTTCCTCTATGAGAAAGCAAAGTTAATAATAATGTCGAAGTTGTGAAAAAATTGCTCCGGATAAAGGGGGGAAAAATAATTTTCTACGATCAGAAATCATTGGCTATAATTAAAATGTTGGTAGAAACGTGCTTCGAATCTTACCTCTCATCCGTACGTGTGTGTGTGCGTCTACGAGTAATTTCAATTTCGTAACAGGTGACTATCGTTAGGTTGTATTATTCGGCTACGTGTTATTAAATCATAATTGTCTAACCGGTTACTGTGTGGTTGTTACAATGACGTTTGGCAAAATGAAATTGCGCAACGTTAAATTCGTGCTGTGCAAGCAAATGTATTCCAACCTCATTTCGCGAATCTGTATTTTACTTCGTGTGTTGCGTCAGCTACGAAATTTTTTTACTTCGTTGCAAAATTACGTCAATATTCCACGGAAATAAACTAAACGATTGTACAATCATGGGTATTACGAAAATAAGCCATTCCGCAGACGCAACGAGTGATGTTTTTTTTGTTTTATCGATCACATCGACAGAGGCTAAGATTTTTTTTGTGAAACCAACGTTCTACCTGGCCCGCACTTGATTCGGGCTCTTGTCGAATTCAGTGAGCGCACTGCTCGGGAGACACTACGGCGCAAACATCGGAAGGAGAAGGAAACGTTGTTCGTCGGTTTTTTTTTTGGTTTGTTTTTTTGTTTTTTTTTTCATGATAATGAAATTTCCAAGTTTACAGAGCAAATCGTGACCCGCGGGGGGCATTACAACGGGAACGCAAGCGTTACGCGAATTCACTCGAGACTTCGAACTGCGAAAACTTTCATGCCAACCATGTTGAGGATCCACGCCTTGGCGGGCGAATAGCCAGCGAGAAATCACAGCACGTATAAACAACTTTCCAAGTGCGAGAATAAAATTTTACGAGAGGCAAGAGAACTTTTTCAATGTCCTCTTTTTTTTTTTTTTACAAGTATATCAATCTTGTTTTCCATCTGTGTTCTTAATTCCGTTCGATGGGTTTCACATCGATTTGTGAAGAAAGAAGTAAATTAAAAAAAAAAAAAAAGGAAAACGATCAGGATTAATTCATGCGTGAGACTTTTGACGATATTCAACAGGCTCGAGAGAATTTTTTCCGTAAGAATGTAGAATCATTCGGGGTAACTGTACGCACTTGGGGCTTCCAATCTCTGTTAAACAATGGTGATGAAAAATATTGTAATCAATTTGTAATATTCAGTCGAGGTCTTCATTAAACTATAAATTGGCGCTAAAACGGATAAAGTATTCCTTCACAATTCGCTATACATTAATAATAACTTGATAAGATCATGATCGAAAAAATCGACGTTGAGTGAAAGAAAAATAATGTAGTTCCGAGAAAAAGGTGTGGGACCATGAAATGGATGACTTGCTCCGAGTGGAATTGTGACGTTCGATGGGGGTTGTGAGACGAGGGGTGGGGGGGGGGGGGCGGGTTCGCACGGAGAAAAACGAGGCGACTTCCGAGCTCCAAATTTGCATGTCGAGTCACTGATCTCTTTTCCTGTCTCGACGTATCCGCGTTTCACTTTCCCGCGTCGAAAGAGAAAGAATGTTCGGGGACACTTTGTCTTCTCGGCGACTTTCCGTTTTTCTCTCTCATCCCTCGATACCTCATCCGGATTGGAACGAGGGCAGAGTTAAGCGTTGGATGAGAGACACGGTTACACATCTCCAGTTCGATGCGAAATGCTGAAAACATCGACGGAAATAAAATTTAACCCGGAAAAATCGTGCAACATTATTCATGTGACTCGAACATCGAACGGGAAACGTTGATTATTATTATCACACTCTGTTTCATAATGCCGACAGTCGCAGATCAACGAAGGTTCAAGCATATCTATCCTAAAAATGTCACATTGATATAATGCCCACTCCAATTTTACGAAAGAAGTTTCTCAATTTCGATAAAGTATATGGGGGGGGGGGGGGCGGGGGGAAAGTCATCCAATCGGAAATGGTCGAAATAGCAACCTCTCGTTGAAAAATATATAAAGGGCTTGGAGTGAGGGGAAGGGGTCGGAAAAATCGTAAAAAAAATTAGTGAGGTCATAGGATCCAAAAAATACTTATAAAAAAAAAAACTATGGACCACATCGAGGAATAGAAGGGAGTTTTAATCCGGTAAATATGGGGACGTCTGTCCCTATATAGCTCAATGTCCTTCTCACCCGAAGGAAACAAACGAAACTTTTTCGTCCAATTTTTATATCATACCCTTTTTACAAAACTTCCTCGTCCCCCCTCCCCCCATATCTGCCGCGCATCTGCGAGGCAGACGTTGGCAGCCGATAGATCAGAAGAAAATGTGCCAAAGCGCCGGAAAAAAGACTGGGTTATCAAGAGCATCCCCGTTAAGCTTCTTTTTCGTTTTCTTCGTCGTAAAAGGCCCCCCCTAGGCAGACATGGGTTTCCGGGTAGTCGATAGATCGTTCCAAGTGCCGTAGACCCAATATATTCTTCATCTTCCTCATTCTCCGTTCTTCATCTTGAGCTTCCTCGTGTTCGCCACAACCCCCTCGAGGTTATTATGCGGCGGGGAGTGCAGCTTTAGGCTCGGGCCACTTCCCAACCCTCACCTTACACTCGCCTGAAAACCCGTCTGGGTTATTTTTTATTTATTTTTTTTTCCATTTCACTTACACATTCTACCTGCGAGCGATTTAGCTCAGTTTCTATCCTCGAGGCTATAACCTCGTCCGACAAAATTGCTGAAAGTTACTTCCGTCACTACGTCAGACATATCACTAGCTTTTCCGTTTGCATTATGTTCTCTTCTCCGTAAGCGTCTCTGGGTTTCTCGTTCTTGTCTCATCGTCATTCGTGACTCGTATCCATTACACATGTGACATAAGTTTCTTAAATCCGGGTTTCCCTACGTCCATATTCCTCGTGCCTCACCTTTTTCACGTCCGCATAGCCGGCTTTGGACTCTTACTTTTAACAACGCTTGCCCCGCTTTTCCAGATTCACCGTCCATATTCAACGTTCTGCCATTTGTACGAGCGCTTTATGCAAATACCATCGGTTTATCATCGCGATATACGCTGTACCCGGAAGGTACTTGCGCGCCACGTTTCACCTGAGCGTAAATGGCTACTCCGGGAGTTTTATCGGTTGGACACTGAGGAATACACGTTTCACGGGATCTCAACCGGTCTTGCGTTATTCGCACACGTCTCTATCATCGTGTCGACTCTGTCTACAGTAGTTACAGCGAGATCGTAGTTACATCGAGATCGATTCAATGTCGAGTCAAAGTTCGTTGGAAGACAAGTTTAAGTTTAGTCAACTTTTATTCAAAGTCGACTCAAAGTTGAGTCGAATTCCATTGAAAATCTACTTGAACTTGAGTCAATCTTTGTTCAAAGTTAACTCAAAGTTGAGTCAAAGTTTATTGAAAGTCAACTTGAAGTCGAGTCAAAGTTTATCGTGAGTCAACTTAAAGTTGAGTCAAAGTTTATTGAAAATCGACTTGAAGTCGAGTCAAAGTTGATTAAAAGTCGTTTCCAGCCTTCATCGAAAGTCAACTCAAAATTGAGTCGAATAATTCTAGGAGTCAACTTAATGTTGAGCCAAATTTGAATAAATAATTCAAAACCGAGTGAGAAACCGCGCGACTGGTAAACGTTCGAAATTTTCGACGTTCGCAAGATTGGCTCTCGGAAGCACCGCGTGTTTTTCAAAATGTCGCCGTACATCCAACGTTCGCAATTTTCATCTCGACCCTATATTTTTCACTATACGTGCACTAACGTAAAAAAATGTCGCAAAAAAAAAAAAAAAAAAATTACAAGAGCACAACTAAGAAATATCGTCGCCGATGCTCAATGCCAACCGATATTCCGGAGTTGAGGCCGATGGGTGTACGCCCTCGAAGCGTCTTATCCAGTTTTCGATATTGATTTTCATCCACGTTTCCGATAGCCGCAAGTGAGATACAGTCCAACCATTCTCTTCCAACTTTTTCTCAACCTCGATACTCCCATTCCATCTGTGCACCTATAGGATCGTTCATATTGAACTGGCCAAACACTCGTCGCCATCCCTCGAGATTCTTGGCGTGTTGATCCTCAAATCTTCTTCGATGCACCGGCTACCGGAAGCCAGCGGTTAGCTGTGACAGAGATGGGTGCGATGGGCGAGGTAAAGAATGAAATGGCACAACGATGATACATTTTCGCGGCTCTTCGATGTCGATATTGCATTACATGTTTCCATGTCTTCACGCTTACAATTCTTTTATCTGATTTTGAGGAACCTACGGAGCTTCGTGATTGTTCCGTCCCATTTCAAAAGCTTGCGATCTTGTTGTTCTTTTTTAAATGTGTAAACGTCTGTACCGGCGGTCGACGAGATATTTTCCATGGTATAGAGCGAATTGAAAACTCACGATTTTCGCGTTGCCGGAAATAACGCACTGGGAATGTCACCAAACTGAATAAACATATTCGCATTGAAGTATTATATGCAAAACACTGTACTAAATCGTCACGTCAATCTCGTGGCATTCGAAGTAGATTTGTTTGGCTGGCGCGTCGGTAGAGCAGTTTGTTGGTATCCACAAAAAGCTCAATATCGCATTTGCCACGTGAGAAAGCCGGTGAATATTCGTTTCCTTTCAGTCTTCTCCTTTTTTTTCTTTCGCTTTCGATCGTTTTTACGAAAAGAAAGCTCCGGCTTACATGCGCTCTCGCCTGCTTTCACAGCGTGACAATGAACTCATCGCAAGTCTTCCCCGTGGACTCCACCGTCGCGACGTGACTCCAATGCAAAGCTCTCCTTAATGTACGAACTTTCGACAACGCAAATCCCGCGTCCTGTCGTCTCACCGTTCCGTTCCAAGACTTATTTCTATGCTTCTTATTTTTCTTCGAAAACTCCTTCCACCCGAACTCGCAACGAAATTCACGTGCCAAGAGTATGAAATAAAAGTGCATTTACCCACAGCCTAACGTTGATTCACACGAGATTTTCGCTTCCGTGAATTTATCAATACGTCACACACGTGTGAAATATTCCACTCGAGCGACGAAATTTTTTTCGACTTGTCAATGCCCGAGGGGCATGAGCAACTTTCGTGGATTAGCTGAACCACCCTCGCTCGATTCGAGAATTATTTTTCATGCATCTACATTTGCAAGGCTAATGTGAAAAAAACTTTTGCCTTTTTTATTTTCACGCGCTGGAGGGAAATTCAATGTACGACGATACGTCCGACGAGGAATATCATTCGTCGTGGTTTATTGCATGAGAATTTGAGGTTAGAAATCCCTTTTGGAGCGTGAAAAATAAGTATTTTCCGGAAATTTTTTCACAGGGGATTTTTTCACGCTTCTATTTCCGGCCTCAAATTATATATAACACAAATGAAAAGAAAAAAACCAAAAAATGATTGCACAATCATTGGAAATGATAATTCAGGGGCTTCGACGTTTGAAACGTCGTAGACCCGGTTGGGAAGTTATATATATATATTTTTTTGTTTTTCGCGTTTGTTCGTGCAGTTAAGTGCATAGAACGATGGGGCAAAAGGATGAAGCGATATCGTGCAACGATGGCCGATAGCGCGGTGCCACGAGCAGTGCCACAAGTACATTCCCCCGCTCTCGCCATTGGCCCGAGAAGCGGGATCGCGTCGATTTGTATGGGCTTAGAAATGGCCGACCCACCGACGCCGGTTATTTCGTTGCCACTAACTGACTCGCAAATTGGCTCTGTGCAGTATCCGGTTAAACGGTTATGGTGGATAAGCAAGCATTCGCTTGCGACGTACAATTAGTACAATTTCCGAATCACGGACAGGGGGGGGGGGCGGGCGGTGAGGGGGCGATGATGATCCGTGTAGCACGGTCCGGTGCGCCACCGAACGGCGATAATAGGAACTGCAGCGAGTGCGGTAAAGATTGTGACATCTTCGACGGACTGCGTGCAGTTCGGCTTCGTTATGCGGCTGAAGAATTAGCTCAGGCGATGATTCTATTATTCACAATTAAGTCGCCATAAATTTTTCACTCAAGTCGAGCCGAATTCATGGAATCGTAGTTCGTAGTTACGATTGGGTACATGTCTATGCTAATATGCGCAATTTTCTTAGTCCGACATCTAGAAAATTGGGCCAGTTGGAGTGCGCACACCGTTTTTTTTTTTATACCTTTTAAAATTTCTCAAAACCTAAGCACTCCACGGATTTTTTCTCAAATTCAGTAACAAGCATCTTCCTGTAGTCGTTCAACATTATACTGAATTTGGGCTCGAGATCTCTAAAATTGTCGGAGCTAGAGACCGAAGATAAATTTTTGAATCGTTTAAAAATCGCGTAAAATCGAAAGATCTGCATGGATTGTTCTTCAAAAATTAATTGTGCCATGCCCCGAGAACCCTGTACATGTGTGGCAAGCTTCAGCTTGATATCTCGAGCCGTTCTCGAGTTATGAACGCTCAACCAATGTTATATATATATATATACACACACATACATCCTGACATTTTTTCTGAATGTGATTTTTTGATGTTTTGGAACATTCTGAGCCAGTTTTAATGAACATCTCGAAAAAAAAAATGTCCACCAAATCAAAGCTTCCTCTATGAGAAAGCAAAAGGGTAATTTTTCAAAAAAATTTATTCTCAATAATTAAAAATCAGAATTATTGAAATTGCGTGGAAACTTACTTTGGAAAATCCCACCCGACCAGTCGTATCGACGCTATTTTGGTTGTGTGTGCAGTCGACTGCACTGGGTGCGGTCGCAACGATCCGAGGTCTCTAATCACCGAAGCTTCTCCAGCTTGTATTACTTCGTCGGCTCTGTTGTCCACAATGGTTTTACATTTTCACGTGCGGACGACAATTGGATACGGTTGCACTTACCCGCAAACCCATCCATTATTCTAATTATATTTTCAAAAAGGATATTCGCGGCTTTGGTTCTAATTGAAGAAGATAAAATTACTCCGAGTGTGTTGTTTTTTTTTTTTTTTTTTTTTTTTTTTTTTCGTTTCACGTTTGCTCGAATTGAACGAAAATATTTTAACGACTTGAATAATGCTGATAATAAATGAACGAA
The DNA here is from genome assembly GCA_963662125.1 of Diplazon laetatorius. Classification (NCBI taxonomy): domain Eukaryota; kingdom Metazoa; phylum Arthropoda; class Insecta; order Hymenoptera; family Ichneumonidae; genus Diplazon; species Diplazon laetatorius. The sequence continues at coordinate 1,012,765 of OY759159.1, forward strand.
TCGATACGTGAAAAAGTCACGTCAGTCTGAATCATGTCATTACCTTCAAATTAACTCTTATCTCGTCCTGTGTCAAAATTGCGTGCGGGTGTGTGTGTTCCATTTTTTTTCGATCTTGAAATACAACAAAATTATCGTTTTTTTTTTTCACAATTCCATTTTCGGTATTGAGAAAATTTTCGTAATGTCAGACGATAATCGATTCTGTATGAATTGTCATAAATATTGAACGATAGTAAAAAAAACTTCAATGAAGAGGCAAACTAATGGCAAACCCAAACGTTCCACTCGAACTTCCTCGCAAAATGCCACCACAGATTTTACCGCGAAATTCACCGGGCGATCGCGACAAAAGACGCAAACATCGAGAAGAACACCGCTACCGATCGAAACGTAAGTTTTCATCGAATCTAGATTCGAGATGTTTATTGTGCAATTCATGGTTTACCGAACAAGTTTTTTTTGTTGTTCTGTGCTCTCCGGGTCGTTCGGAATCCACAGTTGCAAGGAATTGTAGGTCCATGGTACATTAACCATCGGACCAATTATCATTAAGGGTCTTCACGTTCGTATCTCTCTTCCATATCTATATGACTGAAGCTAATAGTCACTAATTCATTCAGACCTCTGCTATCATCCGTTCTCACGGTACAGGGGTTGAAACATCTTAAAAGGTTTTTTTAAAAATATTTTTCCAAATGAATAAAAATTGCCCAAGGAATAAAAAAAAAAAAGTTGAATGAATATTTCACTTCGTAGTTTGTTTTTGAGCCCGAAACCACAACAATGTCGAGTGGTGACGAGTGTTGTGAGGTTTGACGCACATACACAGATTAGTTTACCCAATCGATAGAAGAATTTTCTCATCCAATGGATTGCAAAATCCATGCGTCCGAAGCGAATTTTATACACGGTGTCCCATTTGAAGTCCGACGCATTTCGTTGTAACCCCTTTTCCCGACGATTCATTCGACCGTACGGTTTCAAATGGGACACCCTGCATATCGGAAAAACGCTTCAAGTCGGACGGTTCAAAACCCCCACCCCTTCGAAGTCTATCGGTGTCATCGAAAACTCGAAAATCAGATATTTCTCACCTTAAGGTCCCATTCCTCGCGGAACCTCGCATAGTTGTAACTTGTAAATAGTGTGATCTATAAAACAGTATTTAACGGACATGCAATAAGTATATATGTGTATTGATGTGAAGTCGTTGTGTCTAGGTCAAAATAGCTGATGAGGTTAAAAAACGGGTTGAGGGTTTCAGCAAACGCATAAATTATTGTGTCCGGTGTTATTTACACATTATTCGTGATTAAGGAAAAATATCGATGACGTGGCAAAACAAGATTCCACCGTTTCTGAAACGGACCGAACGACGAACGAACAAACGGAAGAATTGAATAATCCATCGACACTCGAGAACGTGGAGGATCATCAGATTCCCAAGTCGAGAGATGCAGAAGCAAGGCCTGACAGTCCTGTGAATCCTTACAACAAATTTGCGTATCCCAGACCACCAGCGGAGTGGCCAGGGGAAGAAGCTCGAGAAGCTTCGGTGGTTAATCGCATCGAATCACTGGAATGCGATGATCCGGCCGAATCATCAGTCGACTCTTGCTGCTGTTGTCCAACGGCCAACCACGACGATGGCTGTTGCAAATCAGCGTTGAAACGCAAGGAATTCTATCGCAGCATCAAAGCTCGGGTGTCAAGAGCCGTCAAGGTTAATCGTCACATCGATCACTGCCTACGAAAATCAAAGAGAATTCATTTATTTTTCTTTGCTACTTTCAATCGGAGCTCTCAGACTAATTTCATCCACAATTTGTCCAATCTTTGATCTGCTTTTCAAACCACAAGTCTCATTTATTTATGATACTGTTATATTAGCATTTCTTTTGCTTGCTTGGTTGTAGCGATTCAATCAATGTTCTAATTTGGATTGCAGAGGCACAAAATATTTCAGATTCGTGGCGATATTCCGAAACTCGTGAAAGCTTTGGAAGAACGTGGTTGGGTACAAAAATACGAGACTGTGAAAACTAGAATGGTTCCTTATGGTAAGATTATTTTATCATGAAATTACGAAAATTTTGCGATTAAACGACTGAGAATTTGATTAAGAATATTTCACATGTCAATGCGGTACGGTCTTGGGTAATACAGGGTGTCCCATTTGGAACACAGTACGGTCGAATAACTCGTCAGGATGAAAAACAATAAAATCGGTTGGATGAAAGTTGTAGAAATCGAAGGGGGAAAAATAGTTCTGATAAAATGTATGATCTCACAGATCATGTTTTTATGCTACGAGCATAATGACATTTTTTTCAAAATGAGAACTATACTTTTGAACCACCTAAAGTTGTTCCTTCTTTCCAGACAAATTCAACGATACCCTATATTAAGGAATTTCAAATCGATTTTTCATGACAAATTTTTCATGAAAAAAGTAACAACTTCAGGTGGTTGAAAATTATTGTTCCCATCTTTTAAAACTATATTGTTTGATTTATCAGGAAGCGTGGCCAGTCTGGACTCAAAATCCCGGTCGAACATGAACAACGCTGATGGCACGTTGAATGAGAAAGCGGTTATTTTCATGCTTCTACGTCACAAACCACCGGATTTCATATGGGATTGCAGAAATGATTTTATCGAGTGGGACACTTCATTGAGGAGTCACGTTTTACTGAATAGGCTTCAAAGATCCTACGTTTACACGTCAAAGGTTCTCACTCATTTTATCATCATTTTCGATAAGCATATATCCGTTACTCAGGTCCAACTTTTCCAACACCTTACCCACCAGCATACTTAACCTTTGATCCCTCACAAGTGTCCTTTGTACGGCAGTTCACTGAGGCTCTTTATTCTCATTGAAACATTTTATTCTTTCGATTAAAACGCCAGCTTGGAATGGCTCACATACTCCGAGACTCGCACTGGTTGTTCGAAGATGGCGTGGCAAGCGTACAATATCCGAGAAGTTACAACGTAAGCCGAGATCCGCAATCCTTTTTGGATGACTACCGCATAACTGCGGCAGTGGGATTGCTCAAATGGTTCGTTCGGCGGGTCGAAAAAGGCGAGAGCTTCGTCGACTTGGGCATCGATCCAATCCCAATATCGCAACTGGAATTTGCGATAGCTCGGTGCGAAGATTTTTTGGCTGACTCGAGTAATCGGAACATAGATTACGATGTCGAAACTTCGAAGCTTACGACGGACGATCAGTGGAATCTCTTCATCGACGATTATTCGAAGGTTTTGCACAGAGGCAATGGAATAGCGAGTCCACGGAACGATGAGACAACCCGAACTCGTTTTGAGGTTATTCAAAACGTATTATCGCATACCTGTGTATAAAAACGGTTGCGGATCGTTGTTCCGAATGTTCAATGGTCCGAAGGCTAAAAATTTCGAACATGCGATGCTCCGAATGTTGATGCTTTGAATGAGCACAGAAGAACTGACAGCTCATGGGTCCGAACGACCAAACTCTCGAGTGGTCATAGTTCCGAAAAAAAAAAAAAAAAAAACATTCTAAATGCATTGTATCGAGACTACTATTTCCCGAAAGTCCACGACTTGGACACCGGCAATGTTCCGAATGGCAATGTCGTAGAAATTTATTTCCGTCTTAATATTCAAAGTTTTGGGTTTTTTTTCGATTATCACAGAATTTCTTTAGCCTGACCTGGATACGTGTATTTTTTTTTTTTTTGTCAGAAATGTTTTCTATCCGCGAGTGGTACTCTGAAAAAATTGAAGGAAATCGATTCCCAGTACGAGCTCAACGGGATGCGAAATATTTGGATCTTGAAACCGAGCGATCTGTGTTGCGGCAGTGGTATCAATATATCGCACAACTTTCGGGATATTATTCGAAAGGTGGAAAGCAAACCCAAGGATTATTTCGTCGTTCAGAAATATATAGGTACGTTGGATTTATTTCAAGATGAGTTACGTCCGAATGATATTTTTTTTTTTTTTTTTTTTTTTTTCGCGAAAGAAGATCGAAAAATTCAATTCGAATTTTATTGCAGAAAAACCACTGTTGGTTCAAGAAACGAAGTTCGACATTCGTTTGTGGTATCTCGTGACTGACACGCTGCCCTTGACGATATGGGTCTTCGAGTAATTTTCTCGTATACTGTTATCTTATTTATTCAGATGAGTGGACTGTACAATTTCGTCAGAGTAAATTCAACGTTCAGTGTCGCGTTAAATTTTTTTTGAAAAAAAAAAAAAAAAAAAAATATATCACTTACGTTAGATTTATATTTTCATACTAATCGTTAATTATTCCAATTAAATCTATATTTTTCCTCGGAATTCTACGTTAAATTTGTCATTCATCGTCTTTATTTTTCTCGGTAATATTTAATCGAAACGCGACTCTTATATTCGTTGAAAATGTAAAATCGTTTATTCAGTCGAAATTATATTTTCACGGGAGAATCCTGTATGACAATCTTTGAAGCCCCCCCCCCCCCCAAAAAAAATATATATAGACGGAATATCGAGCACACAATGATCGATAATTGAAATTTCTTTATTCCCACTCGCACAGAGAAGCTTTATTACGATTCAGCTCGAAACCATATACGTTTGCGACTTATCACGAGGCCATCCACATCTGCAATACAGCTATACAACAAAAATACGCGGACGAGAGTAAACGACGAAGACGAAGAATTCTTTTGGGTAATACGAACGAACGAGGGGAGTCGGCGGTCGTGGAAACGATTCGCGATCAGGAATGGGATTGCGCGAAACTGAACGAATATTTGAAGTAATTTAATGTCAATTCTCATTTCGCTTTCACGAAGAAAATCTCCTTACTTATTCACCCTCTATCGTTTCCCGACACTCGCTATCGACGATTCCGCTCCCACACGAACGAACGATGGTGGTAAATTGTCGATTCCCATTCGCAAATATTAAAAAAAAAATAAAAAAAATAAAAAAAATAAAAAAAAGCTTACAGTTAAATCGTGAGGTTCGAACGATATTCTCGCGATTCGGAAACAAGAATAATTGTCCCCATTCCCTCACGCAATCGAAATGTCATTGGCGATTTTTCACATCGATTCCCATTATTCATGTTTTTTTTTTTTTTTACCTTCCCGAGCCTCGACACTTCTACCCTCAACCGTGACCTTAATCACTGCTACTTGGCACCCGCAAAAAACGTTTTTTTTTCTTATTTTTTTTTTTTTTTTTCAAAACATTAATTTCAACAATCTCCGGACTCGCACATTCATCTCGACGCAATTGAATATAGGCTTGGGTGAAAAATCGTCGAAATACGAAAAATTGATAATAATTTTAATTTATCATAAATTTTCAGAACCAATGGTTACAATGGCGAACCTTACCACGACGAAATTTATCCGAAGATGTCACAGGCGATTGTTCTGACGATGCTGGCGTCACAGGAATACATGGACAACCGTCGTTGCAGCTTCGAACTTTACGGAGCCGATTTCGTGGTCACGGACGATTTGTCGGTTTGGTTGATCGAGATAAATACGAATCCGCGAATGAATCCACCGAGTTCGAGAATAACTCAGCGTCTTTACGAGGGTGTGCTCGAGGGTCTTGTTAAAGGTTTGCAAACTTATTGACGATCGGGTAAGTTGGTGACGAAAAGTTTACGAAAAGCTCTTGGCAGTGTTTGTCAAGTCGCGAGAATTTAGGGCAAAGTAATCGGTAAAGATCTAGTCGCGTACGAATGAGATCACGAAGTTCGACGACGAACTTCGTGATTCGCGTTGGACTATTCGTAAAATTCGGTCGTGATTTGTATCGACGGTACAACGGGGCAACTCATCGAACACAAGTTCGAGGCTTTTGTAAACGTGGTAGGAAACGTACTTCGTAAGACTATTTTTATCACGCTTTATGAACGTTGTTGCGTAGCATCGGCAGTTATGTTTAGCGTAGCATTAGCAGGATTAGCATTAGCAGACCTTATCGACGATGACGATTTAAACTGAAAAGTAACCCCCCCCCCCCTCTTCGACTTCGTGCTATTCTTTCATAAAAGCTTTGGGACTTGTAGTGCCGTTTTTTCAAATCGGAATTTGAGAGGACATACACGTGACGATCTAAAATTTAATAATTTCTTGTGACCAAACGAATAAAGATATCGACGATTTTTTTTATGTTTAGGACATTCATTGGAGAAGCTTCGATACATTTTTTTTTTTCAATTTTAACGTTCTTTGACGTTTTCGAACCTCTTTTTCGTCAGTTTTCCATAAATAAATCAAGAATATATTTTCTTTTTTCAAAAAGCTTTTCTTACTCTCAAGAGAATGCTTTTTTACGAAAGCCCTCCAAATTTGAGAAAAATCGGTCAAAAATTTATGTCCGAAAAAAGCAATTATACCCTCAAATATATTTTGTGATTTAAAAAAATGCTGACCGAATAAAATAATAATAATAATAATAATAATATATATGTATATATATATATATATATATATATGTATATATATATATATAGTAATGATAATAATATAATAAAATAATAAAAAAATATAAAATCTTGCCGATGAATTTACGTTTAAAAAAAATAGAAAACACATTTAAAATATTTAAATTATCGTGTGTTCGAATGTTCAAGTGATAATGGACCTGCCCCTGAATCCCGCGGCTGACACGGGCGGCTTCAAGTTGGCGTACAGGCAGAACACGCCGACGGATTTTCAACCCTATCTCGGCCCGTGTCTGTTCGTGTTCGGCAAGCAGATGACATTGCACGAACAACAAGATCGACCAGCGCGGATGGATAAAGAGAGAGGAGCAAACACTCGGGGTCCTTTGGGAAGGCAGCATCGTGCTTGCACCGCACCACCGACTGTTCCACGTCGACGAGATCCGAAGGTCGGTGACTTCATCGACTATCTCAATGGTTCACGTTGCACCGTTGCACGTTGACGGGGGGAAAAAAAAAAAAAAAAAAAACCTCGACGGATTCTACGGCGAACCTCGCGAATTCGCCAACGAAATTTCGATACAACGATCGATGCGCATACTTTCCGCGAATCGTTATATGTATATGATAGTTTTTTTTTTTTTTTTTTTTTTTCATTTCGTTTTTGAGCAACGTAACGCACGTGTTTGTTCGAACGCGGATGGCTGGAGACCACCGAGGGATTTGAATATCTGACGAACTTGCATTTTATAAAATTCACCGAGTTTGTTGGGGCGTTATATTGTTCGATGAATATCGATACTATCGGCAACAAACGTACGAACGAGAAACTATGGGAGATTTTTTTATTCTTGTTTATTTTCGATTAACAAGAAAAATAAAGACTTTTTTTTTTTTTTTTACTGCAACCTGTGTTCGTACATCGAGACGAGATACGAGATGAATATTTTCCATTCTGTCGTCAATCAAGGAACACGGTCTGGTAGAAATAAAACACATTTATATATATATATATATTGTACATGGAAATAATTCACAAAATTCTGTAACCGAATGATTGTGAGAAAATATTTTAATATAATTCGAGACAAAAAAAAATTCATATTTCTCGTAACATTAAAGACAATCGATTTATTGATATGTACATACAGTAAAGTTTTATTTACAATTTATTTAAACAACGCACACAATCGTCGTCATCGCGGTCGGGTTTTTTTTTTTTTGTTAGTCGCTCTTGACTGGTAATTCGATGGATATCACCCCAAAAACGCTACACGCCCCGTTTGGATTATTGTGCTGTGAGTTTTTTTTGTGGATTGTGGACTTTGTGCTGATATTTGAAAACCCGTTGGTCACAGTAGTGCAGTGTTACAATTTTACGACAGTTTAGCATTGAAAATTACCCTGCCAAATTGTTTTTTTTTTTATTCTTCTCGTGCAATGTCGTTTTTTTCATTTTCTTCCGAATTTTTTTGTGGTTTTTTCGTGAAGGACAGACGATGAAGAGAGAGGATGTGGATGTTCGATGTGTTCGAATGACGGAAGAATTGTCATTTTTTTTTTCTTTCATTTATGAGAATATTATATTTAATATTATTAAATTGATGATAAAACAAATTAAATTGTTGTCGGCGTACAAAGTCCATCCATTACCGTGATGCATTGCTGCGGGATGTTCTTCTGCAACACAAGTATCACACAAAAATTTATGTTTGCAAAAAAAAATTAAAAAAAATAAATAAATAACGTTCGTTTTTGTTCGGGCAAATTTTTATTGATTCATTCGGCAGGGGACGAACGAGTTAATAATAAATTTCGTATAGCCGTCGCATAAACGGTCGATTTATATAATCTCATCCCGACTCGTCCGCCCGACAATTTCCCGTCTTGTCGAGATAATCCAAATGAAAAGTAAACACACAACGAAAGCTCGAATTAATGTAGTCACTACGAGGCAATTTCGCGTCGTGATAGCCACGAATGAACTCATAACGCCCATGATTAGTCCGAAATAATTTCAAAAATAATCTCTTCAACCGAAAAAAAAAAAAAAAAAAAAAAAAATTCAACCAAAAACAAATAATAATTGATCGTGTAAATTAAGGTCTTATATATACGCGATTTCACCGATTTTCGAAGCTACTTTTCGCGGTTAAAAAAAAAACTATGTATACATTGACAACATTTCTTTTCCATATCATTTATGAACACGGTTAAGTGTATGTAAAAAAATCGTAAAAATCGGAAATTGAAAAACCGTTGAGTCGTATGGTTCAAAAGCTACGACGAGTGAATATTTTCGTGATAAATCTTACAGCGTTCGGATGCTTTATACGGCTATGAAAAGATTAAAAATTGTAGCTGACTATATAGGTATTCCATAAGAACAAAATGGATTTTGAATTCTGATTGATCATGCCACGTAAAAAAAAAAAAAACATTTTGTTTGTTATATTTCAATATTTTTGAAAATTTTTTTTTAACCGCGTCTAGAACGAAACGTTCGGAAATGGGCGGAATCGGCGTATGCGAAGCCTTGAACAAACAAATATTATTTCCAAAATTTTTGTTCATAAATCGCGAAAGCACGTCGAAGCTCATTATCATTTTATCATCCCATTCGTTCATGTAATTCCATCGTACATCGTGAACGTGAGGATTGTAAAAAAAAAAAAAAAAAAAAACGAAAAAAAATAAACGAAGAAAAAAGAAAACGAGAAAGCTCTCTCTCACCTTTGACGACGTGAACTTTAATGCTGCTGGGATTTGCGTTGCTCGGTTTGCAAGTGTATTCACCGGAGTCGCTTGGCACTGCTTTCTGTATCATCAGCCGACTCGACGTTTCCCGTCCTTTCTCAGTCACTAGGCTCACACCGCCCCGCGGTGAGTCGAAGTTAATGTCCTGCAGCACACGGAAAGTAGATTTCGGTGGATTCAAAGTAGAGGAACGGTTACGAAGTAGCGAAAGATCGAGACGACGTTGGCGTAAGAGAGAGAGAGAGAGAGAGAGAAAGAGAGAGACGGAGGATCGCGAAATCGCGAGTTCCTGCTACAACGCCTGCTTCCACGAGTAGTGTGCAATTCCACTCAAGATGCGCATTTCCAAGAAGCAATCTACGCGGGGGGGCCCGGCAAGACGGCGACGAGAAAGAGTCGGGCAAAGCTCGCCCGGATATCCGTCCTACCGCTCCTACGGCCTCCCCCCTTCCACCCACCGCCCCGACTTCGTCGACTCCGCGTGTCTTCAAAGCTGCTACCGGTCTTCTCAAGCTAAATTTATTTCCCGGCTGCGGATCTCCGTCTACGTTCCACCTTCAAAAGCTTTGGCAACTCCGAAGACACGTCGAAATCGCTATTTCGTCACATACGGTACATGCGCAACTCGTTGCCAGAGTATTATCGTTTGTTCGTCGTGTGTACGACCTATTGGAACTGATGAACCAGGGTTGGAGTCGAAATCCAGAATGAGCAATGTGCGGAAAGGTAAAAATCCCGAATGCGCAATGCTTCGAATAACAATGTTTCGAACGATTAAAATCCTGAATGAGATTGGTAGCGATGAGTAATGAATAAAGGCTTTTAAAAAATATTCAGAAATTGAACAATACAAAAATAATGATTTTGTCGTTTGTTCGAAACCTTTATAAATGAACCGTGTACATCAACTCCACGTTGCGATACTCGAAAATAAAATAAAATCCGTCGGATCGCGGACGTCGTGAAAAAAAAAACATGAGAGAGGTAGAAAAATTATTATCGAGTTACGTACCACGCTGTTGTGACGCCAGTTCATGGTCGGCGGTGGATCTGGAACATTTTTCACGATGCAAGTGAGGTTGATGGTGCTTCCTTTATTCACATAAAGATCCGGAGCTCCGACGATAATGGTGGCCGGCTCTGGAACACAGAAAAAAAAACGCGTGACGTCTGACAACGGTTCCCCCCCCCCCCCGCCCTCTGTATGATACAGGCTAAAGGGTGTTCGACTATTATTGTGAAAACGATGCCCGCAGGGCTATGATGTGAACCATTCGGATCCGCTTTTTCTTTCTGAACATTCCATATATACAGCTTGCGATACTCACGGGGGTCTGGAATGTCTAAAACTTGGCTTTTGGGGCTTTGAGGTGCTAGTGCGGAAAAAAAACAGACGTTGCTCCGAAGTCTGCGATATAAATACATCATCGTGGGTATGTGAGCTTGCGTAAATTTCGATCAACAAACTCACAGCTTGGCGTTTGAATTGAGGAAGTTCGTAATTAGGAACACAGACCAAATCTCAGTCACGAAAGTTTTCGACACTTCAATTAGAGCTGAGTATTATTTTTGAATGAAATCATATCATTTATTATTATCATGAGGATTATGTTATTAAGAAGTTGCCATATTTCGGAGTTTGATAGAGACTATGTGTGGTTTTCGACAAAACCGAATAACTTCGTGGAAAGAGTCTTCACTTCGAGAAATTACGATTTTGCGTTGCGAACGCTCAATCACAGTTCAGAAACTGATTTCAATAGTAATAATAATCAGGTTATACTTAGTTTTTGGTACTATTCATGGTAGCATCTGTGAAACTTAAATAGATACCTATATACACGTGTCCCGAATCTCGACCGTTTCGAGCATGGTCGTTCCCAACAGTGCGCGTTCCGAATTCTGGCCTTTCCGAACATCCGTTCGTTCGAAATTTTGAGCCCAACGCAGTTCGGTAAATCATTACTTACCCACTATTGTCAAGTATACAGGATGTCCGATAGGTGGAGTTGTGGATATTTGACACTCGTAGTACCCCGAATCTCTGCTTTGGGGATATCGTATCTTCAGCGTCCACTCTTCGGTGTGTGGCGAGTGCATTGCTTCGAAACGTTGATCGCTCGTATAAGTGTAACGGCCGACCGTCAACAGATGAATGTCGCGATGCCTGATCCACGACACCTGAAGTTTCACATGCGAAAAAACATCGTAGCAAAATTATTCAACGAGAAGTAATTAAATGGCAAAATGTTTAGGAGCATTATTTTTTCCAATGAATTCTCGTAAATTCGAATAATCGATTACAATGTGAATGCCGTGTCACGTCGAGGCCGCGGTATTAATTTCATAGAGCCACGTTATTGCCATCGGCGTTATCACCAACTGTTTATAATAACACCGGGCCAATATGTGCCGAGACTTTTATGCAAAAGCTTTCGGTCTACCGCTAGAGCTTTAACATTATCGATTTTTCTATGGACCAAAAACGACGCCGTATACCCGGATTTTTTGTCCCGTATTCAATCTCCGTAGCCTCAGTGAATGATGCTGTCGATCAGAGCCCGATTGTGAACTCAGTTGAGAATTCTAAAATTATCGGCCACATATTTAAAAAATTTGATAGAAAACAAGATGCAATTTGAAATGCGTCAATTGTTACAAAAATTACAGATCGCATGGAGATTATGAGACACCACGAGGGTGAAAAATTTGAAAGCTGCCGCTCAACCCGGTCATCAATGGTCATACCTCCGAAAAATTGCGTAAAGGTCACACTGGGTCCAGCGGACCCTACGCAGAAAAACAGTTGCCATTTGCGTGATTTTTCATGTATTTACTCAAATCTTGTACGAGAATGAAGTTTAAGACTTCCTCTTTATAATTCAATTGTTGATTTGTTTTAAAATAGTTTTTTTTTTACCAACAAACGCGAGAATAGTTTTGTTTGAAAAAATTACCCTTTTTTACTAAAAAAAAAAATCGCCAAATCCTCAATCTTCGCGATAAATCCAAAAATCTTGTTGCGTTGTACTATAGAAATAGTTTACTATTAAGAAAATAATAATATCATAATATCGAGCACTGGGTCTAGCGGACCCGAACGAAAAACACGACCACACAAATCAACGCCAACCGACGCACTGACGCCGCAACGGTTTTCGGAAACTAATGAAGACTGCTGTGGAACCTTCAAACAACAACAAATAGCGCCACACATTTCATTTGGAACTATATTTTGGGAGTTACATCAATTCAAAATATTCAACACACACACACACACACACACACACACACACACACACACACACACACACACACACACACACACATTCGGACAGTTTCTGCAAATGTTATTTCCGGATGTTTTAGAACATTTTAAACGGCTTGGCACAAAAAAATCCCGAAAACAAAATGTTTGGACCGTCACACAGCCTCGTCTGTGAGGAAGCAAAATTCGTCTATACTCGGGATATGATGAAAAAAGAAAAGAAAAGTCCTCGAGCAGTTGGTGGAGTTGATATGGATCGTCCTCGTGTATAAATATGTAGTATGCACGTTGCACGAAGGACGATGGCACCTATCCAACCCGATGTCATAAATATTCGCGGACATTTGAATTTGTATATCTTTTTTTCACTCGCTGCAGCCGGAGTACACGAAATGTGATGGGTCGTCACGAGTATATCGGGGATTGAGGGAAAAAAAAATGTATAGATACAATGGAAACGATGTTCGGGGCGACAGAACGTAATAACCAGAAACTATGGATGTCACGTTGCTGACACGTTTCCAGTATGATTATAAAAATACGTGCATTCAGTTGAGGTTGGTAAGTTGCCGGTACGCTTCGGGTCTCTGGCCGATCCTAAAATAAACCAAAACGGGAGTTTAAATATTTTTATTTTCTTCTTTTTATTTCGATTCGATCCTGTAATAATTTTTCGGAAAAAAATATATCAACCCTGGAACAGGCTAATCGCTTAATGGTATACTGAGGTAACTCGTTGACCCAGATGGGTTTCCAATGCTCACTGTCCAGCGTTCAGCGATCGAGAAACCAGGTTCCTTCACTCCGATGAGACCGTGGAGACCAAAACTATACATCGCCTCATAACCTAGTAGCGCCCTAGCTTATCGATTTCGTACCCCAAAATACCGATTGAAAACTCGATGGGTTAACGACTTCAACCCGGTATCCCGGTCCAGGGATTAACACCGCCCGAGTCATAAATCAACGCGGGTGGGAAAACGCATGTGACCTGCATTACCACGTTGAACCGTGTAGACGACGACAGCGTTATTATCCGGAATTCGGTAATGATAGATGTACCCGGTTCGTGAACATAAACGGTCCGTAAACCGATTTGGCTCGTCGCGGTGACGGTCGAAGGCGCACGGTAAACACTCGAGAGTCGTGGCCATCATCAACGAACGTTGTAGTCCTCGAGCCGTGTGACTTGGTCGTCGCTGTACTCAACCCGTCTTCCATTGTTCCACATTGACGTTGTTCCGCATTCTGTTCGCTCACCCACCTCAACCGCTATTACGATCTTTCTTCTCCCGCTCGCCTGCCCCCCCCCCCCCGGTTATTGGTCGTGGTTGTACGTGCACATACGACCTTGATGAACCGCACTCGAGCCCAGTGATACAGCTTATTTCACCGGCTGACACGATTGCGCGTGTGTCATCGGTATCAGTCAGCTCCCGGCTATTGTCTGTCACCACAACCAAAATGTTCTACCCACTCGAATTCCAGATCGAGAAATCTCGCACTCGGGAGTGAAGATGCATCTGCAATTTCATCCCCCTCGACCTCCCAAACCCGTCACACATATCCAAACCGGACAACGTGTTCCCCGTGCATTCCGGGACATAAAAAAAAGAAAAAAGAACAAGAGACACGGGAAATATGACGTTGTATGTTGTCTACCCATCCCCACGTGTGCAATCTAGGTCAGAGGTATCTTCCATGCTATCTGGTCTTTTCCGCATTGCCCGCCGGTAAATCTCTCTCTCTTTTTCGCTTTATCTCTCTCTCTCTATCTCTCTCTCTATGTCCCTGACTGGTTCCATCCTCGCGAAGCAGTTGTTCAATCTTTCTCGTCCAAACGTTGGATGGCCAGTGTCATCTCGCTCTTTCGTTTATTTCACCCGTTTCAACCCTCCCTGTCGTTTCCACTCCGGTCGGGGTTATCTCCGGTCGAAACGTTGCGCACCACGACGCAAGTGGGTTGTCCATCGTTGCATCCGTGGTCCAGTCCAGTCGTGGGTACTCACTACATCCGGCGCATTCGAGCAGTCTTGTCTTGTCTTCGCTGCTTCCTGGACCGCGTTCACGAGTTCCCATCGCGTAACTGCACCACCATAACCACACCATTATTACCACAGTGGCCACACAAATGTGCCGAGCGGAAAACGCGGTTGAGATACACAGATTACGAAGTCTCTCGGTGGATGAGCCAGCGGACCGGCACTCTGTCCTAGCTCCGTGCCCAGCCCCATGTTACGTTCGAGCTTGTGTGTTGGAGAGAAAAATGGTAGTTTGCCGGTTGCGATATGGTTAACGGCGGAGAGTCCAAGGGATGAGGAAAGAAAGAGAGAGAGAGAGAGAGAGAGAGAGAGAGAGAGAGAGAGAGAGAGAGAGAGAGAGAGAGAAGTAAAGAAAACGGAATGTCAGGATTTCCGAACTTTTCCGGAAAACGGAAAGGAGCACTTGCCATCTCTTGGATTGGCTGACCGAGGAGGACTCTCGGATATCTTGTTTTCATTGGTTCATGATAATAATTCTGGAGATGAAATTTTCAATCATATGATATCAGATGCAAGAGTGAGCATTCGTTGGATGAACAATTTGCATGAAATTGTTTTTCCAATTGTTCGTAATTGGTGGGAAAATTTGATAATATTAACCCTAGACCGGGTAGCATAGCGGGCTCATATGTTAAATGGTAACGGGGATGATTCAACCCCCCCCCCCCCTCCTGCCAGGCTTGTATCGCGTGGGATGATGGTTTAAATTCAGTTGGAACAACTCTTGGGTATTGCACTTTTTTTCGTTTTTCAATGCGGAAAACAAGGGTTCCAATAGCTTTGTCTTAGCTTTGAAAACAAATGAAAAAATTTGTTGAAACAACCACGTAAACACAAAAGAATTCACGAATTCCACTTTTTTCAAGATATACCGTGGTTTTTCAACAACTCAACGCATTGAAAAAATTTCAACAGGATTTAAGAGAAAAATAGTGATATTCCACTTGACGACCGAAATTGACGAGTATACCGGAAACTTTTTCGTTTCTCGATAAAACCATAATTATTCACTTATCAGCGATATTCCAGCCCGGTCTTTTTGTTGTACGCAGTACATCCAAGACGCTAGTTCCCGCGCTCACCGACAGGGGGCGAGAGCTATACGCTCGAAGTAATTACGTTCGGATCCCGGACCGGATATGAATCTTGCTGAGCGGGGGGCGTACTTTGAATTTCGAGTGGGGTTACATATAACCCCATTTACCTGTTCTACGGTTAATTGTACCGTGCTAATTATTCATAGTTGTTCGTTAGGTACGATAAGTACAGTTGATAAAATTGTATTTCGTAAATAAATATTCGGTGTTGAACATTTTTATGGGTTGACTAAAATTATTTATGATTATTCGCAGATTAAGTAATTTCACACAGTGGCTGAGTTCGCGATCGATAAATTATGGCTCGAGGGGATGGTGAGCAAGAGGCAAATATCGCGGAATAATTAAATATCTCACGGTCGTGGATTCGGAAAGAATTCATTGGTCGGAGGCGATGAAAGTTGCTGAGCTTTCGTCGTAATCGGTAAGTTTAAGGGGCAATTGAAAGGGACTGGGGTGAGTTCTAGCACTCTCGCGAATAACGGGAAAGATATTACACATAATTAAGTGCCACGAAGGATAGAAGAAAATAACGTAGTTGGCGTTGGTGAAGGGCGAGATGGCAACAGAGAGAGAGAGAGAGAGAGAGAGAGAGATAGAGAGATAGGGTGAGAGCGAGTAGGAGAAAGGGTTGAGGAGGGAGGGCCTCAACGATTCAAAAAGGTTTAATCTCGGAATTGGGAACACCGAGCCGGCGTCGGCACCGCCGGGAATAGAGATGTGAAATAGGAAAGAGCGGGGGCCGAGTTCACTCTAAAAATTCTATTTATTTCCTTCCATAGTCTTTAAGCGTGAAATCCTAGTTTTATACCGCACTCTCGTGCATTCACATTTCGTTTCGCATTCTTCTTTATTTTATCGTTCCAACGGATATCCGGTGTGCGGCAATTGACCCGGTGGAAATCTATATTTATTTAATATTTTTTTAACGGGAAACAAAATTGTCTGTGGCTTGGAGATATATATATATTTTTTGTTGTAATAATTATGGCACGAAAATATACATTTCGGGCATTCCATGACATGTAGATCAAGACCTGGCGACAATTTTTCAGATCGCTTTCATAATTTTTTTATAAGGAAGTACTCATCGAAAAAACGAACTCACTTTTGTTCAAATTTTTTAAACATATATTGTCTCGGAAAAGTTTTTTGTGATATTAAAAAAAAAAAAAAGATAATAGAAATCACATAAAAATACCATAAAGAAGTTTTTTTAGTATTTTTATGTGACACCATCAATATTTGTTGGCGATTTTTTTAATTTTTATTTTTTTCTGAACTCTCAAATTAAAAAAAAAATGTCCAAGGTTATTTTAGTTGTAATTGTATCGGTCATTCTGTAAATCTTGCATGCTTTTTTTTCATCAATTTATCAATGTTCTTCGATGAAAACAAAAACTCATTTTTTCGACAGAAAATATAAAAACCATTTATGGGCCTTGAAGAATCACTGAAAATCGAATTTCGAAACATAAAAATCGATTGTTCGGCCAATGTGTATTTTTTATTGATTTTGAAAATATTTGTTTCGGAAGTTTCATCAAACGCGCCCTGTTGCCGCCATGGTACACGATATACTATTTTTCTTCGTAGTACTCTGATCGTACTTACCGTGCGGTTACCCAAGTTCTTGACTTTGCAAACGAGACGAACCGTGCTGCCCACAAGGCCGGTAAAGTTGGATTGCATTGACGTGTCGAAGTGAGGATCCGTTCCTGGCGTTGGCCATTCTTCCAAAAAATCAGTTCGGAAATTACGTAGACAGGTAACAGCGACACCTGTAACAAAAATTAAAAAAAATATAAATATGTATTGGGATGGATTCTTATTTGGGGTCAAAAAATTTGTTCGGTATTACACCGAAAAATCCGGAACTCCGCACATTTTTAACTTATCGCAGTAGGTCTTCGATGTTAATTCAAAAACAATTTCCAGTGATTGAATTCCGCGGTGAATCGGCAAGTTGAGATAGCTTGTTCCTCAAAAGCTTCGATAAAGTATATTCATAGTAACTCGTAACTTATGTGAGATACGACGATAATACAAGAAACCTTTTTTGTAGAAAATAGAATTCTCCACAGGAAAGATTGAATAACATTTTTTCCTTTTTCCCAAAGTTTTTGAAATATTCGAAAAAAAAAGGAAGCGCAAAAACCAAAGCCTCTAAAAAGTCTGTAAAAAGTTAGTGAATTTGTAGGGCCTAAAGGATACAAAAAAAAAATTATCATCCACAATCGGAATACAGGTTTTCAGCTCGCTGAATTCACATGGCTCTCATCCTGTACCATTTGCAATTTACAATCGCACATAATACAACACCACGCGGATGTAAAATTCGACCTTAACAAAATATCGCATGAAATTTTATCGCTGCAATCGCAATTTATGATCAAAGTTCCATCGTCGATATTCCACAGAAAATCCCAGGGTAACAACGAGAAAAACACCATTCCCAAGGTGTCCTTTATGAAAGCTCGTCGAAGAAAAAATCCACCACGATGAATACGCGTACAAGAAACACCACCGTCGATTTCACAACGTCACAAGCCGTACTAAAAACATCGTTGAAAACGCAATTTTCACTCTGCAATAAAGCACGAAGCAAAGAACATGGAAAAAATCTAATAAAAACATTTTTTCATTGAAAAAAAAAGCACACGAACGAAGTTGTCGCCGGACAAGTATTTTTTCAGAGTTAACGAGGTCCGAAAGAGCGGTTTACGACGGTACAAGCGAGGAACACCATATGCAAAGTCGCAAAAGAGTCGGTGAAGAGAAGGTCAGAGTGGAGATAACGAGATGTGAGTCGGTAGCCGCAAACGAGACAGCGAGCTGTCCGCGAAAATGAAAGACGTTAATTTCAACGACGGACAAGTCGGTGAAAAAAAAGTACGACGACGACGACGAGTCACTCGTCCGGCAACGGTCCGACGTTCCGATTTTCCACGACCGCTTTTCTCCTCGTTTCGGTGTCTCTCTTCGGTCCTTTTTTTGGATTTCATGTCTCGTCGTCACAACCACTTGTCACGTGTTCCCACATGGATGAACTCGGGAACGCTCGTGGGGGACCGGAAACTTCGGAGTCGTCGGCTTTGATGACAAAGCTTGCGACACACGGGGGAATGCGACGAGATATCGTTGTGGACTGTGGATTGTAGTTTCGTGCACACTGTGCCCGGCGTGAAACGTGTAGTTTCGTCCAGGTGGATTATTTTCACGACCGCGATTTTGACGGAAAGAGCGGTTTTGTGCGGGCCAGAACGAGTGGTATAATTATTTCGAGTCCCGAGTAGCCCGCGGGACCGCGCCGCGTCCGTCCGTCATGGCTCATGGGTCACTGCCATGGGAAATCCTTTTTTCCCCCCGACTTCAGTCCCCGTGTGCTCTCTCACACGGACAGCCGGGGACAGTGAGGAACGAAGCGGTTTGCTAGAACACCGCAAAATTTTCACACACACACACGCATACACACGCGAGCGACTCTCACTACCCGCGGGCTGTTGAAGGTGCTTTTGCTAGCGTCACGTTGGCTGTAGTGTTGCTTCACGTGCTGCTGCTGCATGTATATATGAGGGTGGTCCCTATTTTAGCTTTTTTTTTTATTGTTATTTTGGCGCTTCCACGGGATAATATGTCGCAACAGCAATATAATCGTTAGTTATAAATTTCCTCGACGTCAGGGCTCGACTCGCCGGCGATAAACTTTTCGAGCGCAAAGGTAATAAGCGCGTGAGCGAATCGAAAATCATGTTTGAGGGGTGAAGGTACCGAAGAGGCGGATTTCAGAATTTTTTTTTATTACGACTGAAGTACCTACCGCACGAAAAAATGACCAAACTTTGTACCTTTCTACCAACTGTAGTAGCGATACCGAGAATTCGTTAGATAATGAACAATTTTTTTTTTTTTCACGTCAGTAGAGATAAAAGAAACCTGATGTCAATGTAAAATATGCAGAGCAGAACTTTAGTCATGATAAAAGAAAATTTTGAAATATCAAAAACACCATGTTATTTGAACGCAACCTTTGGGAGGTTGGCGGCAGGGTCAAGAATTAAAATAGGAATCTCAAATTTTGACGGTTTCTTTCCTATATTCATCTTTAATCATATTATTCTCTGGCAACCACGGAATTAATAAAAATCCAAAATAAGGACCACCCTAACATATATACATATAAATTTATATGTGTGTGTGTGTGCTGGTTCTGCAAGCTCTCTGTCCCGGCCGAGTTAACTTCGTTTAAACTGCCGCGAACTTTTTCCCGAAATGCTCGTTGTGGTCGTCTCTACAGAGAATATAGCACGTACGTATGTGTAGTAGATGTATATATATATATGTTTATACATGTATATGCAGTTATGTGGCGCATATACGTGAAATACGTGTGCGCCACGGTCCCCGGGGCGGTCTGGCTGCGAGTTTGCCGATTTCGAGCCTCGGTGGTTAAAGACCATGTGCTATGCTTTTGCAGATTATTCCATGTGTGATATGCATTTTGAACATGCTAATGCGTGAACAACGTCACGCATTATGGGGCATTTTGGGAAATGGGCGCTGGAAAGTGCGAAAACGCAGCCATATATATAGTTCCGAAAAAAAAAAAATTTCTGTCAATTGTGATGAGAAATTCGAAATTCATGCAGGCATGTATTCATTTATGCGATGTGTCGAACAAAAGCTCGCGAACACGTACTTTCGAGCTTGGAAATTGTGTATTTGTCAAATAATTTTCACTACAAGTGGATTTTGCGTGTAAGGAATATATATATATATATATATATATATATATATATATATATATATAAAGCGTCTGCGCAACGATGTCATACTCACCAAAATAAATCATAAAGCAGATAAACGTGGGAAGAGAGGCAGACATTGTTTTTATCTGCGTTTTTTGACTCTCACATGTTTCCACTATCATCTCGCACGTATCATTATGAAAGTGTTCCCACTGCTTCACCGTCTTGCTTCTCGGGGACACGACGATGTTCCGAACACACGGACAAAGCTACAGCTTCATTCTTCCACTTTTCAATTTTCACGAGTTTCCCACAACGCGTCGTCGTGCCAGCGACATTGTTCGCGAGACGCCGCATCGAAAAAAAAAAAAAAAAATCTCCCTCCTGGAGTTCGTGGATATAGATTTTTCGTTGCTTTTCTTCGAAAAAAAATGACGTTGCGCGAATTATCGATCGGTGTGCTCGGTTGAAAAAAACGTGTTACCGACAAAACAAACAAAATCACGTTCACTTTGATAACAATAAAAAAAAATGTTTCGTGGTTCCAATGAAATTTTCGATAAAACGTCTTACATACCGAGCCGAAATAATGGAAAGCTTGAAAATTGCTTGATCATCCTCGAGAACATATTCCGCTGAGGATGAAAATAAGAAAGAACCCAAAAAAAAAAAAAAAAAAAATTCGAAACGAAAAATTAATCCTTCGAGTCCCGAATCAGGTTCCGTGCTTGCGATAATCAGGAGGGATTACATTTTTTTTCTCCGTAACCTCATCCACACCAAGTCTCATTACCGTCGTTAAAAACTCGTGAATCAACCTTTTATTCCTTTCCACTGATTTCGTCGACACATCGTTTTCCTTCCCCTCTTCTGCTTCTTATCTCACGACCGGTCCGGAAGCAACGATAGAAAGAAAAAAAAGTGCCAACGCTGCAGCGTGAACCTTGGCAATGGTCGAGCCTTTGGGCACCGATGAGCTAGCTTTTCGGTAAGTCTTGAACTTGGATTAAGTTGAAACACATGGACGTTCCATCTTTTTTTTTGTTATCTTATCGCGTTTTGGTCACCGCTCGTTTCTTATCTTGACGCAAAAAAAAAAAAAAAAAAATCTTCACATACCGACAGCATTCTGAATTTCTCGAAAAAAAATCTCAATTCACGCACTGTCGTTTCCAAACACTAAACTCCAGTCACACGAATTAACTATTCACCTGACAAAAATAATTCAAAACAAAAAAAAAAAACACAATCACCGCCATCTTCGTTAAAAACTAAAAAATAAAAATTCCCCAAAAATGCATAAATCACTGTTTGCACCAAAATTCCGTGTAAATAAAATTGTCGACGATAATTCAAAAAATTACGTTCACATCACATTGGCAAGCGAAAGTATCGCAAAAATTTGTGAAGAACGATTGAGAGACTGGATCGAACGTGCGGAATCCTCTCGTTCGGTGTTGATTCTCCGTATCAGAGTCGTTGATCGATTCATCGACGTGATGATAATCGGGCCGAAGGGTTGATCAGGTCCGGACGGTGAGAAAACCGATGGCAAAATTTGGGCGGGCGATACGAAATAATTTTCGCAGGAGCGAGTTTATAACAGCAGCAGCGAGCGAGGAGCACGATAAGCGCGAGAACCGTGGAGAAGGTCTTTCGAAACGCGATGCTCCCGCGTCGAGGATGGCCGAGGGACTACATTGCGCGAGCGCGGCGCCCCGTCGTCGAGCACGCAGTCGCTCCGCATGCAACCCATAGTACCGCATCAACCTGTATACCTGTATATCTACGTATATATATATATATGGATATATATATATGGTTAGCCGTTGGCAATTCACCCCCGCGAGTTTCCCAACCCCCATCGGGTCAGCCCTGATAGCGTGGCGGCCCGCGACCATCGCCAGAATGGGCAAAGGGCCATGGGGCCATCCAACCCCCACGGATTACCCGGTATATAACGGTGTGACTCCGACATCCGGACTCAAACTCTGACTCGAAGAAAAGTCGAGTTGTGAACGCGGTGATAAATGTCGCATATCATTCTTTTCACCTTTTTGGGAAAATATCTCGATTGCGAGCGAATCTACGTGCTCACCGAAAAAAAAAACATGTCCACCGACTATTTGAGAATTTGGAGCGTTTGGAGAAAAAAAAATCGTGAAGCTCAAAACTCGAAGGAGTAGAGTTTATTGTAATTGAATATTTTCATCGGGCGGGCCTTAGCAGAGTATTTTCATTTTGTAACATGATAATAATCATAATCTGAAATTGTTAACATATTATTCGTGAGAATGAAAATTCTAAGAATATATACAAGGGCAAAAGCGGACCCAATAGCAAGCAATGGGAGGTTTTTTTGTAATTGAAAAAAAAAGTTTAACGTGTTAACTCGTCGAATTTGAGTGTTAAACGAATGAATAAAGTTGTTTGGTGCAATGAAGTTTCGATTTCGATTGATTAAAATTGAGAAAAATGTTTTTATTTAAATTTGGCCCGAGTATGTGCCATCTTTCCTAGAAAATAAAAACCTATATTCTGACACTTTTTTACAAAACCTTAATCACAACCTTGTTGACGATACATTTTCAATGAAATTCGATGCACCAATCGATTCTCAAAGATTTACACGAAGACTTGGATGACTCGTTTCGATAAAATTCAATTTCATACAATTACCATGGACATTTAAAAAAAATCGTGTGCCAACTCACCCATTCAAATATGATGATAAATAACTCGAGTGAAATAATGATTTCACGAATTCGCGAATATTCGTGATTTTTCGATACATTCCGGACATTAATTTTTTCAATGTAAACATTCCACACAGACGGAACTACATATTCACTCACGATTGTCGAATCGTTCCGTTGTCGTGTTAATATGATTTTGTCTGCGATAATTACGCTTCACAAATTTTCAATTAAATCTGGACATGACGAGGTACGCGAAACGGGCAAATCGTCGAATGACGAAGCGCGCGAGGTACATATATACGAGCGATAGTGCCAAAGTGCGTGAACACACCATCGGGGGAACATTGGACCATATAGTGCAAGTACGAAAATAATTCACGTTTTTGATTGGTTTCGAACTGCATCGCATCACAAAAGCGTCAATCAATCGATGAAAAAAACCGATGAGGTTTCGAGTCCCTCGCATATTGTCGGAACGAACGATGCAAAAATTGTTTTGGGCCATGATTGAAATTTATTGAAAAAAAAAAAAAAAAAAAAAAAAAAGCGTTTGCGAGCAGACACTTCGCGTTCGATTATCACGAACGATACGGCGTGTTTGCGGTCGATTTTTTCCACGTCGTGATTTGTCAAAGGAAACGGTTCATCGACGCACGAACGAAGCCGATTCTCAAGATGCTCAGCCTCGCGACAAGCGCTGCACGAACAAAAAAAGTGAGGTTGAACAATGGAAAAAAAAAAAAATGGCCTGATCGTTCCGGAACGTATTACCCCGCCTCGTTGTCGCGTGATGAAAACATTATTCGCGCATTTAGTATAAAAGCCGACGAGTGATCGATCGCAGTCAATCGAAAAAAAAAACCATCGAGCTTCGAAAATTCGCCGTCGCTCAAATATTCCTTCGTAAATATTTCGTCAAATATTATCGCCGCTTTTCCCACAGCATTAACTTGTCCTCTTTGACCGTATTTCAAATTTGAAAAATGTAATAATAAGCAAAAAAAAAAAAATAAAAAAATAAAATAACCCGAATGCACATTCCAGTGCTTTGGAATTTTTGATAATTAATTTTTCCTCGAATATTGACACGGAAACGCGATGAATGCAGCGAAAATGGATATCGAAAAAAAAAAAAATATAGTGCAATCCATTTTTTTTTTCGTTCATCAAGAGTAACCATCATTTGTTTTGAGCGAGTAACATTTGAAAATTCCATGAATGCCGTGAAATTTTTCATTTTATTCGTATAATATAGATTTTACCATGGAAAGTTTTTTCATCATTGCGTCAATCAGTGCAACGCGAGAAACAAATACATTTATTTCGTATGTCAAATGAAAAAGCTCGAGCTTTTCCACGAATGCCGGGAGCTGACGGTTTCATTAACGGTCCAACGGATAATCCATGAAACTCGTTCGAGTTTGCATGCATTAGAATCACTAAATTTCTTTTGTAAAAACAGTCTCGACAACCTTGCCATGGTAATTAGAATAATTACCGTCTTTGTTATCGCGTGACGCAATGAAAACAGATGAGAGTTCTTGGGCTCTTGCGTCGCATGTTGAGCCAGTGAAACCGGGTCGTCGTGTATTTTCCTGGGCGAAAAAAAAAAAAAAAAAAAAAATTACACGATGATTCGTGCGTGAATGAGTAGCGAGTTCAAAGCCGAGCCAGGTTACAATTAACGCAGACACAACTCAACAAACATATGTCCGCTAATATAAATTATGGTCGTCGACGCATGGACCGTTGAATACACAATGGCAATTGTCAACTTCTGTGCTTGCGGAGGATTTTTTAATGGTCGATCTCACGTCGCCATATTTGAGCTGGCGTTTTTTTTAACGACTCTGTGGTAACAAAAAAAAATTAATCCCTACATCAGACTTAATGTCAGAAAATGAGAAGGTTGATTATTTATTACTTTTGAGAGAAAATGTAAAAAAATATCTTTTTTTTTATTCTTTAAGGAAACTAGGCAGCGAGAAAATTCGAATAATTTTTTTTTTTTTGTGCAACACGTGCGCCATTCAATAATCTCGTATAACCCGGATGATCGAAATCACAAGTGAAATAAATATACAATCACCCGTGAGTTTCTCGAGCCCCGGAACTTCAGCCCTCAACGTTGGACCTCCGAAATGTCGGATGAAGGCTGGAAAATTGCGACAAGGAAAAAAATCCCCATCACGGACTATTAAACTTTTCTTTCCCATCATTCGTTCGAAATACTCGGGGAAAAGATGCTGGCTTTGGCCGAAGTCTCGCTACCGTCGTTTGGACCCCGGCCAATTCATCAGCGACTCCGGTCACATGGACGCGGCCGAATTCGAAAACGTTCGCCGTACGGTACATCGCCCCTCGCACACACAGTGTGGATATGGTTAAATTTGTGGTTTTCGCGTGATATCGATTTATAATTCGTCGTGTAAAACCCCGCGTGCTTCGAGATGCAACGTCGATAACAAATCAAACAATTGACACACACAGCACGGGACCAGATATGCGAATTATTCCGCACGGTTACATCAGTGAGGTGGTAACGCAAATCGCCATAATTCTTCCGTGAAAGATTTATGGTAGCCGAGTTACCGCGAAAACCACGTTTTGCCGGTGCCTCACTCGTGAAACTCGTTTCGTCTCTTTCTCACTTCCGTCCATGGGTTTCTCTCGCGGTCGAGTGGACACGTCGCTTTTCACACACACACACACACACACACACACCGTATGGTCACCGGGGGTTCACGGGCGAAGCAAGATCGTCGGCGTCGAGCCGCACGAGCTTGTGACAAATAGACGGAAGTGACGACCTCGAAGAGAAAACGGCTCGGCCACGTGCGACACGAAAGTGAGAAAGTTAGTTCATGATTTATAGATTATGTGGGTTTACGTTTTATACACGTTTCTTGGGCGACACAAACTCGATGAAACATGTTTCTCGGGGCCAATAATTATTTTTTTTTTGTTTTTTTTTTGTAGCCAATGATTTTATAGCATAGCGTCCGTGTGAAGGATTCCGAAATAGGTTTTTAGACGAATTCAGTTTTGATAATAATGATTTTGCTACGAATTCTTCGCGTTCTATAAAAACGCATTGAGACTTTGAGAAGTTGGGACCAATTTGATGCTGTCCTTGAAAACGTCGATTAGATCGCAATAATTGTGAACTGGGAATGATTAACCCAAAACGCCGTGGACTCGTGGTTGAGACTCGGTTAACACGAGAGAATCCGAGAACTCGGACAGAAGAAGAGAACAAAATGGCGAAACTTTTGATGTCCGTTTCTTGTGAGGAAAAACTTTTCAAGTCTGAATCTTCCACTCCTTTTCATCATCTTCACGACGAGTTTATATTCTTTACCGAGATACTTTTGTACTTTGTGAAACTTTCTCGACTTACCTTGAATCGATTTTTTGTTTTTTTTTTTTTTTTTTTGCATCGCTTTCTTTTCCGCATTTACGTTATTTATATACACTCGCGTTGTATAATGCAGCTTAGCATCTGGGTGGCTCCGAAGCAGCGGGGGGTACTTTCGAGTTGGTTCGCTCACAACTCGTTTCTCTCTTCTACATCTTGCTCGCAAACGCTCGAGGGTTGCGGATAAAGATTGCGAATGTTCGATGGTCCGACACGGCTCAACATTCCGAAAAAAAATTTTATTCGAATTACATTTTTTCGAAAATCAAAATCTCCACGATTTTTTTGTTCCGACCGGGCAATGTAGCGAAATTTAATAAATAAAGTCCACTTGCTGTATAATTAGCCGGTGCGACGTAAACGATGGATCAACGATGATTTTGTATTAATGAATTGCCAATGACGTGTGACCAATTTTCCATCGGATAAACCGGGGAAAATGGGTGTTGAATTTGTTGAACCGCCATCGGGGCGATGTTCACGCAGTTTCAATAGCAGTGAGATTTTCGTTGGATTAGTGAATGTACGTTTTACCATGGGAATACCTACTTTATATCGTAGAACGAGCTTTTTTTCGCTGCGGTTGCGGATGGACGCGGCTTGTAGCTGCGGCTCGTCTATGTGCGGAGTCGTTCTCGTGTGTGTGTGTGTGTGTGTGTGAGTACTGTATGTGCGATAGGATCGATCGTTCAATGGAAGTTCGCGACGAGAGGCTCGTTGCCTCTAGCGACTCAGCCGCAAATGCGGAGAAACGTGTAGAAACTGGTATCGGTCCAGTGGATAGCATGAAAGCTTTGGCTTTCTCGCACGTGTATACGCTTCCGGACAATTCCGATGAGTTAACACAATTCGGTGATGGTTAACGAGCGTTAGCACCAGGGATCGGCATAATGTATTTGAAAGAAAAAAAAAATAAATAAATAAATACAAATTTTTTTTTTCACTCGGTATTTATTTTCGATTTGAATAACGAATGAATTTTCACTCATTATTTCGTCGAGTTTGAATACTGAGTGGAAAATACACTCGTTATTCAAATCGGAAATGAATACAGAGTGAAAAAAAAAAATTTTGTACTTATTCTGGAAATAAATACAGAATGAAAAAGAATTTTGTATTTATTCCGGAAATAAATACTGAGTGGAAAAAGAATTTCGTATTTAAACCTGTATTCAAATTCTTTTTCCACTCAAATGCGCCCATCCTTGGTTAGCACTGGGCGCTCGACGACGTCCTCAAGTCAAACAATTACTGCTGTTAATCGATTTCGTCTTGTTACTCGGTAAACAATGTTTCGAATTCATCGAGAGAAGCAAGGTCCTTCAGGATCTTGATTCTGATAACAATACTGACG
This sequence comes from Diplazon laetatorius, assembly GCA_963662125.1. Classification (NCBI taxonomy): domain Eukaryota; kingdom Metazoa; phylum Arthropoda; class Insecta; order Hymenoptera; family Ichneumonidae; genus Diplazon; species Diplazon laetatorius. Next base: position 1,040,599 of record OY759159.1, read on the forward strand.
TTATTCACGGCCTCGAGACGTCCTGGCTCATCGGATTCGATCTCGGTGACATTCCGCATGACGGATTCACGATGATCAGACGCTTTTGGTGTTGTCTCCTAGTCGTGAGCTCATGCTTAACCTTCGGCACTACCCCCCCTTGTCCCCTATAGCCTTATCCAACTCTAGGCAAAATACGCCAGACAAATACCGACTTCCGCTAAATTCCAGGTTAAGGTCCCTGAGGGGTTTCGTCTTTCACGAAAACTCTATCAATTGCAATGGAATGTCATTCTGAACAAACCCCGGGAATATTGTAAACACCGCGTAATGCACTAGTATAAAGCTGAGTAACATTTTTCGACGTATCGAGACACGGTTGAAAATTTCTTTGTGCATTCGAAGAAGTGTACCATCCGATGTCGTCGCACTCCAAAAGCCCACGGGCTTTTACGGAAAACTGGTAAACAACCGAAATGTCATTATGAGCGAACGGTAACGGCACTCGTACTCGTAGAAAAGCGATAAGTGCATTACGCATCATTGGAGCACTCGCAGCAACAACACATTCGGTACCGCCAGCCACCGTTCCTCGGGCTATCGGATACCGTATCTCCGCGCACGTTCAACTTCTCCCGACCCGTTAGCTATTGAAACTAAGTTCTCTGGGTACTCGTTACTGCATCGCCGACTATTCACCGAGTTATTCCAGTAATTAAACCAGTTCCAGATGTTCGCTGGTATTGCGCTACCCCCCCCCCCCACCTCCCCATCCCAACTCACATGTTTACAACCACTTCGCTTTGCCGTTTTGACGTAATCGATTGTGTCATGCACGTCCGACCTTCGTATTAGTTCCGTTGAACGCGAATCCATGGAGTTTCCACCGGATCCAGATCACGTCGTTCTCTCGTGGCGATGGGTCATTTCGGTTTATCGCGTCTGTTTTCGATTACCGAGCGAATGTTTCTTGTCATAAATTTGGGTCTTGTTATCGGGATTGACAATTTTCCCAGCGTTTCGAACGAATGTACCGTTTTTTTTTTGTGATCTCCCGATGCGATATGTTTTGAATTGGAACTCGGGACTCGGGGATATAATTTGTTTCTATGGAATTGCTCGAGAGGGATAAATTCATTACTACGAACGACTCTTGGTCTCGTATTTAAATGCTATCATTTGTCTTCTTGGAACCGAGTCTCAGCTAGAGAACCAACCTGGTTCATGAGTTTTCTCGGAAATTCAGTCACTCTTCTACCGTTTTTAAGCGAGATTTTGTTACGTCAGACGGGTTATATCACCAAGGCATGGAATATTCTATTTTCACTTAATTTCATTCATATCATTCTTCGCTTCGGTTATTGATTGATGAGTGATGACTACCACCCAGTCAACACGCGCTTATTGGATATCGAGTGGAATAACAATGATGAGATATGCTTTCGTTGCGTCTGTGGTTATTCCACGTTAATCCATTTTCGTGCTCAACACCCAGAAGCCTCCCCCCTTCCGGTGCTCGATAAGACGATTTCACATCGAGCGGATGAAGAACGGATATAGTTGCAGTGGAATTCACGTATTTCTTATAATCTTGCCAAGTGTTTTGCGCCCTAAAATCTCATCATCTGATTTATCATAAACGGCATGAATACAAATAGCTTTAATTAGATTCGTTATTTAAAACGAATTATTTTTCACGGAAATTTCTGTGAGCATTTATCCCATTCGAGTTTCGATTATTCACGACCATGTAGAAGGACTATAACTCGATGGTAGACGAAAGCTCGGGTATTTCAACCGAGAGTGGAAAAGCGGACCTGGACCATTGGCGCCCATCGCATTGGGACAGCTCACCCGGCTCTCAAAGCTTAAGGTCTCACCTCAACAGCCGAAAGAACGTACTAAGACCGATGATGGGAACGAGATTCTCCTTGACTTTGCCACCATATTCCACCTTCGCTATCCATTAATTATCACGGAATTCTCGGTGAGTTAACGATCAGTTAAGCGATCGCAGGAATGCGGAATGTCGAGCACGTACTAATGCGTCCGTTATCTCGCAAAAGCTCGCTCGGATATATAAGGTTCGCGCCGTAATGCGCTCGTTCCTCCTCGAAGGCGGAATTCCACGTCATCGAGAAGGACCATCGCTTGCATCGGTTGTGGCGCATTGTGGTTTTGAACCATCTATCAGGTTCAATTTCGTACCATGGACGAAGGTTCGCCGGGGGAAACATCGAGGCTCATCGCCTATGTCGGGCCACAGGGTGGGGGGCGAAATTCGGAACGAGCAATGTCATTATTCCGAAAGAATTTTCTCCAAATCGAAATATTCCGAACGACCGAATCTTCGAATTTTCAATTCAGAATTGTATGTCAGAATTAAATGTCAGAACGGTCGAAAATGCGAATTGAAATGTTCCGAAAATAATTTATCCGAACGGAAAAGAATCCGAACGACGATGTTTCGAACGGTCACGGCGTAGAATCACATTGCAGCGAATCGTAGCCGAATTCAATTCTCTACATCTTTATGTTTCGGTCTATGTACGATCCTCATTTTGGGAAATATAGTTACCAAAAAAAAAGAGCCGCCAGAGAAGACCCAGGATAATTTCGCCATTTTGTGATATTTTGACTTGAAATTTATGATGTTCTTCAACGAATGCACTAAACATCAAATAAATACTAAATTGTTGATATCTTTATTCGTTTAGTCAGAACGAATTATTTGATTTCCGGGCCGTCACGCTGGTGTTTCCTTAACGCCGACGCAGGTCATGTTCGTTCTTTCTACGGGCTTGATTCGATGAGCGCGTAGTTTGTACTGCTTGTTAGAGAAACAGCGGTTGAGAGACAAATAAAACGCGAGGAATACGGGAGAGAACGGAATCCAAATTGTTCTGGAATGTAAAACTCGACATTCGCGAGCTTCGATAAGTCGGACTTTCGAGGCAACCCGAGAGCCGTCCAACGGAACTGTGTTGAATCAAGTAATTCGATTTGGCGAGCGATCGAACGGAATAGAACTTTACCACTTTTAAATTCGACGATGCAAGCAGACGTGAGCATTTTATTTTCAATAACAAAACGTCGAATGAAACATTGAGTATTCGCTTTATATAAGAACTCGAAAATATTTATTCCGATACATTCCTCATTAGTGACATCGCTGAAGAAGGAGCTCGACCAGGTTACTGTACGAGTGAAATATCGTTGGCTCACCAAGAAAAACTCTTTTCACAACTTCGACCATTTATCTTCGAAGTGTGATTTGTCGTCGTTTTTGCTTTTCAACTTGCTCAGCTTGGATGCATCCTTCGTTGATTAAAATCCGGTGCGACAGCCAATTAATTAATAAGTATAATTATCACGTGAATAAATCAAAAAGCTCGCGTTACTGTCGTCGAGAAAATCGTGAGATGACACGTAGTTGCTCAAATCTCGTTGATTAAAAATGTTTCACATCGCTGTTGGCAGAAAAATAAAGCATCGAGTGCTTAAATGTAACAAAATGTGCATCGTTGTGATTAACTCTACGCTGTAGTGAATGGCTACTTCACAAAATCAACACCAGTATAGTTTGTCACCTTAAAATTTGTGTCTCGTAAGTGATTCATTTTTTTTCGATAAAATATGCCCTACCGATAAACCAATAGTGTTCATCATGATCCTTTGTAAATTCATCGATGGTTTCGATCGTTCAGTTTCAATTTTATTCTTCACTTTCATTGTCAGCCATGAAAAAAATTGAGTCACGTGCTAAAGGGATCAATAATCCGGCACTGTAAATGCGCGGACATCTTTCACGGTTGAAACTGTTGAGAAGGCGACCGGAAAAGGGAGCGGGGGGGTATTACACATTTTTATTCTCTCTTCCAGCGGAGCTGGATGCTGTTGGCGAAACCATAAAATTCGCAATTTAACAACAATTTGCACGACCGAAACTGGGACAGGGAATCTCGAGAGTCTCGTACGTAATGTGTTTTGAATTCACTGTCCTTCGTCTCGCCGCGAAATTTTACTGTAAAATAGAATTCACGAAGCACGTGGAATATGAAAATAATACACCATGAAACAATGTCCTCGCGGGTTAAATAAATTCAGAATATCTTTCCAATAGAACTATCGAGGTTACTAGCTACAATTTGTACTATGTATGTTGATTTGGGAATTTGCAGATCGATAATGTGATTATCTCTCAACTTTAGCAAAAAACGGAGATCGATGTGAAGTGTGGGGTCCTGTGGTTGAATTTTAGTGGAACATTTTGAACGATGAAAAAAAAAAAGATAACAGAGATAGTTGATTTAGACCGAACCTTTCAACGCATGAAAATAAATTAGGAACATGAATTCGGGCCACATTTGTTCCAGCATGTCAAATCGTGGGTGCACTTGTGATAGCATTACAGAATCGATAATCACGTACCCTGCAAGTCGTTAAAAAACTAAATACCCCGGAGAATGGCCGCAGGATTCGTAAAGCCGTGTGTGTGTGTGTGTGTGATATCGAACACTGGTTCAGTTAAATATATAACACGTGTGCGGTTTCTGGTGGAATTATTAAGCGCGTTACTCGCTGACCTGTGTACACTCACGTGTTTGCCATACGTGCAACTTTTTCGATCGTAACAAACTATTTTACCGTGACTGTTCGCCCAAAGTGTTTGGTGTTCGATGCTGCGAAGCTGCATATTAACGGTGTGCAGTGACTACTACTAAAATATTGGAGATGGTTCGTGGGCCCGCAGTTCGTATGTAAATTCTATTATTTCGCTGCATGCACAATTTTTCGTTTTTCGTCTATACCTAAACCCGATATTTTTTTCCGGGTTCCAAAACAGAGTTTTTTCAATCTATCGTACTCTGGAAATCACAAAAATAAATTAATTACGGATTTGACCAAACCAGTTTTATCGTACAAATTCATCGATTATACGATCATTCTTCGCTCGTGGATTTCAGTGAACAAGCAAGTTCGGCACGCATGCAGGATCTTTGAGGGTGACAGAGCAAACGCGAATGTCTGTCGTCACGGCAAACTCCGAAGCTGTGGAGGGTTGGAAGTGCGGGTTCGAGGTTTGCTCGTGTTCACCACCGTCTCACGACGAAACTTTCGTAATTTGTTTGGTCCACAGCGCGTGTACGTGTCAGCGCTGTATAACGTGGTACACGGAACGAACCCGTATACGAAGGTACAACGCCCACAGGCTTGGTTGTACTGCACGCTGTGTAGCACTTATGGAACTGTGCGACGCGCCTATGCATTAGGCAGATTGCTTATGATTATGCGCTGAAATTTTTAGGGTTTCGTCACTCCGGATGAAAAAAAAAAAAAAAAACGCAACCTTTATCAAATTTCACGCGTGCCTTTTCGTCTGTCCGGCTGTCACAGCCGATTTTTTTTCAAAAAACAATAGTTCAAAAACAACGTAGAAACGCGTAATTTGACTACACTCAATTTCAATTCGGTTAATACATTTTGTTAATCTTGATTGAAATTAATTGATTGATTACATTTAATTTTATATAACACACCGTAACGCGCACGGGGACTCGGAAGAAAATGTCGATGAGCTTTTGCTACCAATTAACAATTAATATGTTCTTGGTTGGAAAATCATACTTGAATAATTCATCAGGTATTAAGATGGATGAGAATATTGTAGGTTTTCCGTACGAGCGAATTTTTCGAAGAAACAGCGATGCAGCAAGATCTTCCTTCGAACTCCGTTCCAAGATTCACGATGGTTTCCGGCATGTGGGATTATAAATTCCGCGCGAGATACAAACTTTCGGTTTTCGCGACGATCCACGGACCAAACGCGATGTTTGAGTTTCACGTGGGAATATATAATCACCGCGAATGAACTCCGGATAAAATGGCGAACGTTGGAACGTAGCATATGGCGATGAGAGAGGCTGCTTGTCACTCGGCGACTACGCGAGGCGGGTAAGGATAGCGAAGCAACCGCTCGCGTGTGAACGGGGGTTCTCCTGTCGTTCGTAATTTCATTTGGCCGAGTTCGCGTTCGAACCTCGCTCGCGATACGTCTGCCACTTGTGGCAATGGGACACACGTGAGACACACGGAATGTGAGATTTTAGTGGTACTTTCGAGATTTATGACGCAGCTTCCACAGCTGATCCATAGAAATGGAAACGCCTTCGAAATGGAGGCGAACAAGTAGGTTTCAATTCACTTTGTTTCATGAGAACAGTGAAATTGGGTGACAAGAGTGGCTCAGCTTGTCCAAACGGAGGCGCGAAAAAAAAGCTTGCCCGATGCAATCAGGTTCAAATTTTTGTTTTCCTCGTCTCGGCTTGCCCGGCAGGATATTTTTACACCTAATTACAATTTTTTGTTCATCCGAACCCAGTGGCGATACGAGGTTAGCTTGATGTGACGGTACAACCTCTTTCGGCCTCATCATCCCTCATTCTCTTTTCATTCTCCTCTATTTTCCCCAGTCTCAACGACTCCTCGCTGGGTAATGCATACCAGGTACATGGCGCAAAGTTTAATCCAATGAATTAATTACAAACTGCGCTCGACAACTCGCCCTTTTGCTTGGCACAGCAACGTCAATTACCATGAATATGAAGTACGTCCTTTTTCCCACTAGTTTTCTTACTCCGGGCTTTCTCGATATATACTACGTCTAAGATCGGCACCGTCGCGTGTTTTTTTTTTTTTTTTACACATAAAAGAAAACGTCAATGCACTTTTTCCGTCCAGTCCGAACGCTCAGAGCCGGATTTAGGGGAGGGCATTTGTTGTCCCAGGGCCACCTCTAAATCCGGCCCTACGAACGCTAGCGGAACAACGCTATATAGACTAAAAGTTCACATCAACAATACTGTAGACAATTTAATTGTCTACAAAAAAGTTTGTGACGGCGTATATCTAACATTGATAGTTTAGGCGTGGGTAATCACGCAAGTCGGGCAATGTCGGAAATCGCGGGACTGGTGGACGTTCAGAATTCTGCACGTTTGAAGCGCGTTCTGAATTTCAGTTGTTCTGAACGTTGATTATGTTGAATTTCGATCCCTAATTATTTCACTGTCTTTCCGTATGGCGAAATTTTTCGGAGCGCGAAAGTCCTTCTGGTTGTCGGGGTCAAAATATCGACAGCTACTTCGACTGGACTGGCTCTGATGACATTCTATTTAACATTTTACATCCAACCAAGTGATTCGACATCGACAGCGATACAGTCATGAAGGGTTGTGCAGTCAGAAGTGGTTTGATTGGTCGAGTGCTTTCCAGCGAGCTTTTAACGAAGCTCTGTGCCAGTGAAACGAGGTCTATGCAATACATCAAGCAGACACATTTGTACGTATTCCTCTGCGTGAGGGAGTCCGATGGAAGCTCTCCAACAGATCAATGTAAAACACAGCGGCGTTGATACCGATACCGTCATCCGTAACTCACACGACTCGATGTTACGAAAATTCGAACGATGATGTTGTCCATCAACGAAGCATGTCAATGTCGTCTACATGATGAACACACAGGACTTCCAGCTGACGCTCGTCCGACGATGGCTGCTGAGAGACAGTTCGATCCAATTCTTCATACTAAATTTCATCAAATTCAAATAATTCAAGGTCTCATTGGACGGATCATCGGGCAGAAAGTTAGTTCAAAATGGGTGAATCGAAAGATTAACACTTCGTAATGTTAATTTTCCACTTCTAATGATAATTAATGATATATAATATATATGATATATATAATGATAATTATAATTAATGATAATTAATCTAATGATAATAAACAGCCAGCTCAGAAGAACGACAACATTGCCTCTTTTTTGTTCTTTATTTTTTTCAAATTACAAGTTCACTCGATCGACGCAATGTGGTTGGTTATTTGCAAGTTATGTTATCTTTTGTTCGTTGTTTTTCTTTTCTTTTTCTTCTTTTTTTTTTCTTACCTTGGATAGAACGAAAATAATTTACCGTCCATTTTAGGATATAAATATAAAGCCGTAGCTGTGACCGGCCGAGCGCAGCCACCGTTGCTCCAGCAGGACTAACATCCAGGAGAAGTGAACCGAGGTTGCTCGCCCACTATCCCGACTTGCTCGACGTGTCGGGTCAGCACGGAATTCCAATGAGCGTTTGACCATGTTTTCCAACGAATCCACGTTGCTCCCTTGAGCTTCGTGTACATGTGTGTGTGTGTGTGTATGTGTGTGCACGTAGCCCAAGCAACGGGGAGTCAAGACTTTGAGCTGGAAGAGCTCGGCTGCTTATACCAGCGTCAAATACACTACGGTGTATAGTACAGATATAGCATGAGCTATATATGTATATGTATGTATGTATGAATGGTCTATACAGAGGGCAAAAAGGTGTACCAGGGAATGCGCATAGTTTTTTACATCGGAAAAATTCCGGACAAAACTTTCGTTTCGTATAATACTCATTTATTCGTACCAAGGTAAAAAGCTACTGGCAAAACGAAAAGTCCGAATTCGCGTAACCAGTTCGTCCGTACCATTTCACGGGTATAGCCGAAAAATCTGTTGGAATTTCAGAAAACTCGAAATGGAATCGGAGTTCGGGAAAAAAAATCGGTTTGATGAAAAAAAAAAAAAATGTTGTTCACCGAAGAACACTCATCTTGGTGTCGTGGGGTTTGAAAATCTATGGAAATTTCAGTGAAACGAAATTTTTCCGCTCCCCGTTGGGAATTCACAAGATTTCAGTGAGATCGTGAAAATGTCAAACCATTTTCTGTATTTCAGTTTCGAAGCCACGGATTTATTTGGCTTGGAATTAAAATCGATTTGTCTAGTCGCATGAATGGAACAATCATTTGAATGGGAATGAGAGAACTTTTTCACATCACTTTTTTGTTCGCCCTATTGAATATTTTGCCTTGAGATTTTTGAGCGCACCGTGAACTTTTTCCGTTTGAAGACGATATTTCATTGAATCAATTTACGTCGAACATGCTTAGGCTTCGCCTCCTATCAAATGGATGTTTAACCACATCGAACCGCGCCCTCTTGTCAATTCTTTTATTCATCACTGGTGCGCAGCGAGGAAAATAGGTAAATTTTCTTTCGTGGAATACACAATCCTGCTTGATACTGTTTTATAAATTTCACGGATGACGAATATGTCGACGGTGCGCGTTCGCTATACGAGTCTGGGGTAACACACACTCGACGGTTTTACGATCGTGTGTACGCCCCGAGCGATCTCCTGTGGGAAAAGCACCGAGCTCTTCAGACTCGGATACACGGTAGACACGCACCACCGTAGGAGGGTTGGTTTTTCTTACGTCGACAGTTTCTCATAAATTATGCCTCGCTACCACGTCGTATAACTGTCAAACAAGCCCGCAGCTGTCGTCGTGTACGATTAGGATCTGATATTATAAGTGGTGAAAATTTAAACTATCCGAAAACTACGTTCGAATTACGCGAGTTTCGTACCACAAAGGAAGAAAAAAAAAAAGAAACTCTTATAAGATTACTCGCGTGTCTGTTCGTTCGCTACAACCAATTTTCTCGTAAACCATGGTTTTTTTTCGGAAACCATTTTGCAATAGTTATCACTACAAAATAATCATATGAGAATTCACGAGGCGGCAAATTGGTCACTCGAAAATTGTTTATTTTTCTTCGATTTTGGTAATCATGTGGGGTATCATTTCAAACGATTGGTTATGTGGACTACAAAAATATATATTTTTTTCATAATTCTAAATAGTAGATTTTGAATGATATTGTGAAATATATGTGAAAATAGAGAATTTTCTCAACCACTCTTATTTCTAAATCCGATGGATTTCTAGAAATCAATTTTACCAACTCGTGATTTTATTTACGTTCGACTGCGATAATTCGACGCAAACGCTCGGTAGGTAGCCGTGTAGATTGGTGCGCCGTGTAGAACGACAGAAGGAAAAAAAAATACACCACGAAATTCTCAGCACGCGAGTTGAGTTTTTTTTTTCCTTTATTCTCCGTAAATATTCTCACATAAAACGAAATGGAATTTTAAATCATAGCACAAGACTGGTTCGACGTGAAATGTCACACACACACACACACACACACACACACACACACACACACACACACAGCGATTCCGAGTGTGGGACGAAATTTCGTTTAATCTTACGGTGAATGAATATTAATTCGAGGCTTCAGGGCGTGGTCAAAATATCAAACCCCGGCCCAGATAGATCCACTCAGCCCGGTGTCGAGTAATTGGGGAAGCCCTCTCCCCCCCCTCCCCCCTCCCCCCGATCGTTGCGATCGTCCTCGGGATAGCTTTCAGGTTACCATACCGTGCAACGCCAAACTACACGTGTTACATACTATACGCATTATTATGCATCGGTTATACAGCTCAAGCTTATGATCTATAGCTGATTTATTCGGCTATTTATCAACCACGAGTAGTTCCACGATATACTAAATCTCCGAAATGGACTTGTTAATCTACGACCGAAGCGATTATAATGCTCTTGAAATTTCGGGGAACGTGATGAGCGATCGGTCTGAACGCTTCGTGTTTGCAATTCGCTGTGTTCGATTCCATACTATATAGCGTCGCGATAGGACTTATAGCTCTCATGGTGTCCGGTGCTTCATAGAGCTTTGCAATGGGAAAAGCCACGTCGAGGAAACGTTTGTCGTTGCATAAAATCATGGGAGGATGTTTTTAGGACACTTTGAACACGTTGACATGGAAATTCCGATAAAAAATCCGTTTGGACCGTAACATAGTTTTTTTCATTTCTGAGAAAGTAAAAAATAAACAAATTTCGAGTCGCCGATGGGAAAAGAAAGAAAGAAAAAACAGTATTCCTGGCCGTACGAACGAAACTGATCACCAGCCACAGTCAGTGGCGTGAAAATAATGGGTCTCTCGGACTAAACGTGCAATCGCGCGGCAGCTCTCTCTCTCTGCCGGGTGTTGAAATATGGGGAGAATGAAAAATCTCCGGGACATGCGGAAAACCGCGAGGATATTGCCGGTTACGCAATGAAAACAAATAATCCGCGAATGCACGGTAGTGATTTGTCGCATTCCGTGTGGCGTCCAAACGTGTTCGAGTATTATCCATCGAAAGTCCACGTGAAACTTCGGTTAACAGTTGAACATGGGTTGAACGTTTGCCAGAGTTGTTTGCACCATCGGCGTCCCCCATTGGGCCACCAAGCGGGATACTCACCGGGCGTGTTGCACTCAAATGCGGCATCATCGTCGATGTCGAAGCTGAAAATGGGATAACCATTTTCACATGGCGGTCGATGAATAAATATACCACAACCGTTAATTTTTATTCAACAACGGGATTCGTGCATTTTGTCAAATGCACGAGTGAATATATTGCAACACGATGAACACAAATTAACCATTTGTGTTATTTCAATGATCAATAATTTTTTTTTTTTTTTCTCATTCCGATGATATTCAGTTATCGGGTCGTATGTGTTTTATTTAATATTTTCACGGATTTTCGATCAGTGAAAACAATGCGAATTGCAAATGAATTATCGAATGATCATTCTAAATTTCCATTTGGAGGTTAAGTTCAGTTTGCTTTGCAAGGTGAAAATACCCATCGGATAACACACACGGGAACGTTCGTGTATGAGATCACGTGGCTGCGTTATTTTCATCGGAGTTTCGACGCGTTAATTCAATAACACGAGGATGAGTTTGCGTTCGACGTGGAACGTACGGTCATTTGCGTTCGGGCTCGAGTGCACTCGCACGCACTCGTCGAATTTGTGGTTTTCGCGTGGGGCGGGGGAGGGGGGGGGGGTATGTTCGTTCGAGCCTGAGTGCAAATGCGCTTTATTGAAAATCCCCGAATTCGCCCTCTCGCCACTTGAGCTTCGTACCACGGCGATAACCAAATACGCCCCCCCGCCCCACCCCCGCACATTTTTACATGTGTTATAATGACCCGTCGAATTTTCGTACGACTTCTTTAATGGAAATCCGTTGTCAATTAAAAGTGAAAACACTCCGAGAGAAACTCATGACCGGGTGGGACTCCAATCGTGACCTGCTGCTTGCGAATCAGAGGAAGAAGAGAGAGACGACATCAAAGAATGTTTATCGACGTTATTGAAGACCCATCGGATTTGTATGAAATTTGGCATACCCGCAGGTATTGATGAGAAAAAAAATTAAGTTAAATTTTTTATGGTTTTTCAGAATGCGAGAAAAAATATATACATATGAGGCATTCCACATTACTTCAGCCAGTGAAAGAAAACTCCATCAATAATTTCTAAAAATTAAGTTACGTCATTGATACGTCGTTGATCCATAGCTCATTGGCCTCTCGAACAATGTCAATAAATCCAATTGTCAATGTAGTTGATGTAACTGAAGCTAATTCGATGCCGCTGACGTACCGAGACGTCTAATTGTAAGTGCAGACCGTTGACTGAGTGAGTCCCAACTTGCCGGCATCTAGTCTCAACGTGAAACTCTTTTCTGCAGAAACTGGCCGGGTCATGAAAGCCATTCTTTGATCGTGTTCCACGGAGCACTTCTTCCGTTCGAAAGTGAATTAACGCGGGGTTGAAAAATAAAAGCAACGGTTCTTTGATCTCGACAGCACGAATGAAAGGGACAAAGTAGCTTAACGATTCCAGGCTCACAACTGCCTCGGAGATAAAATTCAAGAGAGGGTTCCTTCGACTCGTCATCCGGCGCAGGGCCGCGGCGTTGAACGTAATTACGTCGAGTCTTACGCTTGAAAAGTATTCGTTCGTACGAAGCAGCGATCTAAATCCAGAAAGGATGGAAAAATTTTTATCTTTCGTAAACTATATCGTACCAATTCGAAAAAAACCGGAGATCGAAGGACCGGAAAGTGATGCGCAGTTTTTGTTGACTGTCCGAATTGATATGAAATGTCTCATATATGTACGTATTCCCTCCAAATCATTGGCGTTCTGAATTTTGGTAGTTCGGAACATCGATCGTTATTAATTTCAACCTCTATCCGAAATTTTCTATCGATAAATTGATTTTTAATATAAAATTCGCAGCAGTGAAATAATGACAATGACAAATAAGACTTGAATAATAATAATAATATCAAAAGAAGAAGAAGAAGAAGAAGAAAAAAATTATTTGTATTCTCGACGTGACTGTGACCATCGTGAAGATGAAAAATATAAATTTTCAACTCTGTGTGCTGAACGTCGCGACAAGTAAACCGACGATATTACTCGACTCGAGAAAATGATATATTTATGGTGCACAAAGTTTGCATAAATCAAAACGGTGTTTCGAAGAAAGCTCTCGCGCAGATAGTCGTTGAGCGGGCGGGGCAGCGGTGGAAATAGTGTGACGCGCAAACGGCACAGGTTTAAAGTAAACGTAAGACTGGAATACGCTGCTGGAAGAGCTTCAATTTATCATGGGTCGCAAAGAGACGACATCTTTCTTTACCGGCTTTGCTGGAGTTTCGCACCAGCCGCGGGTAAAAAAAAAAAAGCGAAGCCAGGCGAGTCACGTGTTTCACGTGAAACTCGCAAAGTAACTTTTACGGTTAATGGAGTCCGAATGATGATTCACGGCTCTTTGTTGCGTTGCAAAAACCCATCTCCGAGAAACCCCAAACTCGTCACACGTCGCTGTCAATGTATCCAACGGCCATTTACTTCGGACACGTGAGTCACTTTATTTCTCGAGCTTTTACGTATTAACGCACTCCAGTGATTCGTCTATTCGTTTTCAATGAACAATATGTTACTTATCGTAAAATAGCAAAATTTTGTCTCCAAGAATCTTGAAATAGAAGATAGACAAACCTGTTGTCAATTCAATATTTCGATGGAAACGAGTGATAAAAATCACGTGTAACATTAGCGTGATCATCACGACAACCTATCCGTTGAGATATTTTGAACACTTGTCTCGAGTGACTGGAGTCAGTGGCAGCCTCGCTCGTAAGCACATACAAAGCCAAGAGAACGATGCAGTTTCACGCGAGAAGTAAGGTAAGCACGGTTGAGTCGTAACACATGAAGGAATGGCAATATACGTCAGCGAGAACAATGATCTCGCTTGGTACGAATCAGTTTCACGTCTGGCAAAGCTTGAAACACGAAAGAATGGAACGAGAATAGAAATTGCTCGTGCTTTTAGACAGATTCTGGAGAAGGCGGAAGAGTCCTGGCTAGAGGACTGACAGGCAGGACGGAACGGTTGGAGTGTGAGATATTCTACTCATCCGGAATGTATAACCTGACGTAAATCTCGACGGAAGTTTCTCGCGTGCCACCGATATGCTTGCTGCATCTTCGTTGCTGAGCTAGGCAACTATGAGGTACTTGCGGATTTTCCAGTATAGCGCATCCGCTAGCTTCTTAACGGATACACACAGATGGTCGTGAGAAAACGAAGGAGAAGTCTCGGTTCAGCTGTACCACGTACCACAAGTCGATTTTCCGATCCAGGAACATTAGACATTGGTGCACAATCGATGGACTATGCATCACATTAAAATGCAGCAAACAAAAAAAACAAAGCGTTACGTCTTGTTGATTTCGGGTTGGTCTCGAAATTCATAACGCACAATGTTTGGAACGACAATGCTCGGAACGTTTGAGATTCGGAGAAGGTATGTATAGGTATAGTTGCGTATCTCGTCCGCTGGCCGCAAGACGGTATATATCTAGTGAGAAATTGAATATATGTGTATCCTCCTGTCCAAACGCTAGCTGAACAACCCTACGAACACCAAAAGTTTACACAAACAATGTTGCAGAGAATCAAATTTTCCGAATGGTATCAACTCTTTTCCATCAATTTTCCAGTGATTACCGCTTAACCAAAAGATAACGATAACTTGCAACGAAAAATCAATCACGTTTCTCTGGAAAAACTAAATACATTTTCTTGTCTCGCGCGTGACCTGACCGAGTTTCCGAAAATACGAATTACACGCTTCACAAGTATCAAAACATTGCCAAATGAAGCGAATCGCCTGGCTGGTGGTGCTTCACGGGATTGTCAGTGAAATATCGTTTGTATGTAAATTACGAAGAGGTTGGCAGGCACGCAAGCTTGCGGAAAGCTTCGGCACAAGGGGCATAACTTCGACCGCTGTTTCTCGTTGCCCAGCTTGCGACTACGTTTCGCAATTTCCACCAATCCTCGTACTCGCTACTTCACTTTTGTATATACAACTAGGTGGTCTATCGGTGTGGTCCACCGTGATTCAGCACTGCATCGTACCAAAGTATTTCTTCCCCCCCCCCCCCCCGAGTATATCAACGTCGTTTATCATTTCCCGCGGGATTCCGTTTATCATTATATCCAGTATTTATCTGTATATCACTCGGCATAACATCCGCCCGAACGACTGTTTGCCACGGATGATAAGTCATCCAAAGCTTTATCGATGAAAAAAATCAAATCATGATGAATAGATTATACAGACGATTTGTGAATGAATTCAAATCGGTAGATTCTCATGTCGCCAAGTCCCCGATCGATTTTAACTTCAAAAAATGCCTGTATTTCGTACGGTGAGCTAATTTACCACCATGGATGAAATTCCGAGTAATTATAGTTTAAGGCATTTTTTTGTATGATAACATTCATGGATTCGTAGCTCTAACACGTGTCCCTGTATGAGATTACACATATTACAAATTTTACATCACTGTGATGATTGTTTCGCCGTGATTGGCCTCCGGTACTTATTTTGTATACATGATGTTACTTACTTCCAATACGATACTTGTGAAGTAGAGTTATAGCTGCTTGTTGGATGAACTCTATCTATAGGCCTGCCCGTCGGAGTGGTGTCCTCTCCAAAATCTCGATAATCGGCTGGCGTCTCATAAATCTCGATCGTTGAAAAATGTATCCAACGAATATGAGTAATTGAAAAAAAAATCATTTGTTCATTGTTTCGGTATCGGGAAAAGATGTGCTCGCGGATGTAATGATGTCCATGAGAGTGAATTGTCACGTTTCGTGCATGTGGCGAGAGAGAAAAAAAATTTGGGTGTATTCGATAGATGCAACGACGAAGTGCAGAAAAAAAAAGTGCCGACTGTGCGGGGTCCGCTTAACGACCGTTGCAGAACACATCATTGTGGCTCTGTGCGAGAATGCACATCGGACACGTTTTGCTATTACGGTTGGTACGTAGTGTGCCAAACCGGCAAATCGAGGTGTCGCGAATAGTCGGAACCCGCTGCTGCTGCTGCTGCTGCTGCTGCAACGTACGAAATACATTGCAGTTGCAAACTGCACGTTGCTAACAGCAGTTGCGACAGAAATAACAGCGGTACGGTGAAAGAGACAGGTTGGTCGGGTGATGCTCTTAAAAACTTTCGCTAAAACGGCACGGCTGAGGTCCTCTCACTTGCAGCAATCGTGGCGGACAAAAAAAAAAGAATAAAAAACCGAAACCAAAAAAAAAAAATAAATAAAAGAATCAAATTATCCGGAACGTATTCACCGTGAAATCGATTGTCACCTCTTCGACTCACATGGCAGTCGTCGGCCAACAAGTCGACACCTCTTCGATACAGTAATTTGCACGAAAAACGTTGACACAACTACACGAAGACCATACACGGTGAGGCACTGACTTGTGCCACCTCAAATATCTCTGTAATTATCGACGTCACGAAAAAAATGTTCTGTACAAAAAAATGTACGAGTCAATTGTAACAAATCGTGTACGGAAACATTTCGTCGATGTTTCATCGTCAATTTATTTTGACTGGAATTAGTCACAATTTTCGTAACCTTATTGTTAACGTCAAATTATTCGATATCACGACGTTATTGGTATCCAAATGTTCCACAGAGAAAGTAACAAAAAACTCTTTTTTTTTTTTTTTTTTTTTGTTACATCGATGAGCACAAGCTAATCAGTCCTGCTGTTTGTATAAATTTTCAATGTACTCACGATTCAACGAAAAAATTTACCCATCCAATGGTGTAACACATTTTCGACAGTGCATTTCGTTTTGTAACTTATTTGAAAAAAAATCCCAAAGCCAGAACGATCATCAGAGCGATGGATATACGTGTGAATGTTTTCACGATTTTCATATTGGTCTCCGTGACGCAATATTTTTTGGCCGACGATGCGGCACACAGAACGTACGATTCCACATCGATTTCCGGACAGATGGGAAACATTTCGTTGTCCACGGAATTCAGACGCTTGTGTAGCTCACGAATGTTCTTTCTCTCGACGGGCCACGGTCTCGATGCCACGGCTTCCAGTGACGACAGAGCCTTTCGCACCTTTTCGTACTCCTCCATGCATCTGCGAGGAAAGAATGAATAATCGTCAGCCCATTATTCGTTGCAATACGTAAAATGTCTGATGGACATGCCCACCAAATACGATGAGTAGGCAATCTTCATGTATTGGAATTTTTTGCAAATTTTTCTAACGACTAAAATTTTTTTTATTTCATTTTTTTTTTGCATCGAATTTGGTTATTCGGGCGTCCGGACACAACGTTTATATGTTTTTATTGTCATTTATTGTGAGATTGTGTCAGCGACGTGAACACATGAACGATTCACTTTCGTGACTCGTAAACGTTTTTTTCTCGTGTTCATTCGGATCGTGTGGGATCGCGTTTGATTGTAAATTTTTATAGCTTCGAGCCTCGCTGTTATCCCGAACGTTTGTTCGAGAACTCGTGAAAGCACATCAAGCCAATTGATTCGTTTTTCACGATCATTCGTTATTCCGAAAGTTCAGCACGACTGCTTTTACGATCGCAACAAAATACTTTACGGTGTTTTATGCATTACCTTGGTTTTCCACCGAAAATCAAAAGAAACGTGTCGCACAATACCGATGGCATCCATTCGATCAACAGAACAACCATCCAATGCAGCAAACCCACCGAGGTCATTCCACGAATACCGAAGGTCGGATAGCCGAACTTGCGTTTCGAATAGGCTCCTTTATCGACGAGAGTTCCCCAGCTGCATCCCAAGGTCGGAACATTGTAGACAGTTGGCTCGTCCGTTCGACTTCTGCAAGGTAAAATGATTTATATCGAATGGGTCCGTGATGGGAACTTGTGACAGGTTAAATCAGAAAACATGTTTTGACGACACCGCCAGTCGGATTTCGTCTTATCGAACGAATTTGTAGCCCCGCTCTGTGTATGCGCGGGCGTCGATAATTCTGATATGAATATCAAAGAGTGTTATTCACTGATGCAAAATATGTGGGTCAATAAAATGTATCAATATGTCAAATTGCACGTTTTTACGGCTCATGAGTTTGGAAAAAATTGGCTCAGGCAGACGACCAGATGGACAGACACGCAAACGATATTTCGAGGGTTCTGTTTTTTTTCTTCGGAGGTATGAAACTTAAAAAATTATCAAAATTCATGATAACGCAAAATGTTCATTCGAGGTGCTATTAAAACGCTCTTATTTATCCAAAGATCAGCGATGTAGCTGCTACTCGCGAATTAGAATTGTCGGGTATCGTAAGCTCACGGATCGAAACGAATCTTCCGAAACTAATTTGTTTTGTGTTTTTTTTTTTTTTTTTTTTTATTTCAAACAGTTACTTTTGCAGAATTCCAGTTGTGCGAGCATCCAGCGTGTTGGGCAACACGGTGTTAGCTTGCGAAACTGTTTGCACAACGACCACGATGCTTATCCATGGGCCAGCGTTTGTTAGCGTTGCGCATATACGATAGTACGTACGGCGTGTGCGATAAATAACCCGGAGCAACGGTGAACATTGGCCTGATCTGTAATCGCGCTTCAAGACCGAAGACAAACGACAACCGACGACACGTGTTGTAAGAGCAGCGAGAGCCAAGCGCTTGCTTTCACTTGGGTATGTGAAAACTGAAAATCGTCGATGAAAATTTATAACTAAGAAGCAGTGATGGCAAACCAGCGAAGAGGTTAACGAAGTACCAGGTACATAAGTTTTTTTCATTAATCGAAGCTCCATGGTACAGAGTACAAAAGTATTTCGCATTTGTCTAAGCTCCAAGTATTAAGTACGAAACTGCGTTGTATTTATTTGCACAGCAAGTACAAAAGTATGTCGTTTTCTTCTAAGCGACAAGTAAAAAAGTATTTTGTGTTCTTCTAAGCTCCAAGTGCAAAGTATATATATATGAGTTGTTAAATGAAAATGTATTTGCCAATATTTCGTTAACCAAGTATAAAACGCGAATGCACCTTGTACTTTCACGTTTGCTAAGTTCAAATTACAAATTTAAGTTGTACTTTTATGTTTGCTATGCCTAAAGTAAAGGTGTACTTGGTACTTTCACGTTTGCTAAATCCAATTCCAAGCGTTTTTCCACTTTCACGTTTTTAAGTTCAAATTACAAGCGTAGGTACTTTGTCCTTTAACGTATGCTAAGTCTAAATTAGAAACGTTCTCTGTACTTTAACGTGTGCTAAGTCTAAATTAGAAACGTTCTCTGTAGCCAAGTCCAAAACACAAACACACGTTGTACTTTTACGTTTGCTAAATTCAATTTCAAACGTTTTTCGTACTTCCACGTTTTCCAACATAAGTCCAAATTACAAGCGTACTTTGTATTCTATGTAACTTTATCCACAAATGTACCGATGACTGCCCAACACTGCAAAGAAGTTGTACGTACCTCGAGGATCTTTCCCACGCGGCAACGATCAACGCGTTGACAGCCACATCAACCGGCAAAACTTCGGCCGGCAAATCCGACAGTCCCCGAGCAAAACCCGCGCCAATCATGAGAGCCGTTGGACCCCGCAGAATGTCCACGAATCCGGGCATCGGGTCCTGATAAGCCGGACCCAAAAATGGAATTCTCACGAGTGCCAATGGAAAATTTTCCGGTATATTTTCGTTCTGCAATGATTCCGCGATCTGTCCACGATGTTTGAACATGCTCGAAGCCGCGGCGATGGATTGCAAATTTGGCAATTGTTGACAAAACTCGAAAACTTCGTCGTGCGGACCGGCTGCGTGAAACGCGACTTCGACGTTTTCCAGAGACTTGACGTCTTCCACGCTCAGGCCGAGACCCTCGTAGAGAAGATTGCCTTCCAACGGCTTCACACGATCAACGGCGCTCGGTTCTTGCTGACGTAATCTCGCGTATCTGATGAATAGGAGACATCGTTATTATTTGGGTAAGTACACTGTTCAAGTACAAGTTCCGAATGTTCAATGCTCCGACGGCTCAACATTGCGAAAAAAATGTATTCGAATTAATAATTTTCTCGGAAATCAAAATTTCCGAATTTTTTGCTTAGTTTGTTGCTTCGTTTTATTTTAATTTTTTAAATCATCAATTTATTTAAGAATTTCAACTTACTAAGGTCTATTGAAATGAATATTTTGTTTACAGTTTCTGAAGTAACAAGGCACACGATGAACGCGTCATATGTGTCTTGCAGGAAGGAATAGTAGCATTATGACACTAGTACGAAAACGTTTTTCGTACGAGTGTCGTACGAATTTTTATGTCTCAAAGTGTGTTAATGCGGTTTGAAGCGAACGCAGTGAGCGTAGAACCGCACTTTTACGCACAGCGTGTCGTAAACATATTTATGAAGGTAAATGCAGGCTAGAAATATTTTCATATATTTTGAAATCTTGCATCGTAGATTACTTTCGTTCGAACCCCGGTAGTACGTCACGGGCTTCAAACGTCAATGTGCGAGGGTCGTTCGTCGGACTACTCAATGAAAAATAATCAATATCCCATGTTGCGATAACGTGAAGGACATTTGAAAAATAAATAAATTCCCCGGTGTAATTATTTTCATTATTTTTGTAACAATGGCACGTAATCGAGTGGGCAAAATCTCGAATCACGTACCCGTCGCCCCGGTTGGCAGCTTAAGCGCTACGACATTTGTTGCCGGCTACGTCAAAGCTACAAAACCTTTTCCATTCCACAACCTTTCGCAGCGTTATTACTTCCGGCGCAGAATAGCGTTGTAAAATGAATTTCTTCGGCGAAAGAAAGCGAACGGGAAAAAATTGCAGCCACAAGGCGTTTGTCCCGCACTCTTATGTAGCTCGCTGCTTTCCGATTTCTGTGTTGTATCCGTTTTCCGAGCCTTCTCGTCGATGGAAAAACGCAATATGCGTCCCGATATCACCGACGTTACGACCAGACGTCACGCGATAGAAAACATTATCGATAACGTTCACAAATTTGTTTTGCTTCTTCGTCACATCGATTTTCCATTGTAATTTAGTCTACGGTTCGCTTTATTGCCAATTTTATTTTTAATCACCTTTTCCAATTTAACGTGAAATTTTTGTCGTAAACGTGAGAGTTTTTGCGCACAAGGAATGATTGCACACCCTTCAAATTTCTCGTTTGTAATTGTGCGGTTTTAACACTATTCAGAATTAAATTGTATTTTGTTGTTAATATTAGTTTTGATTTAAATCTTGTACCAAGTCGTATTGCGAAAGCCAAAAGTTCTTCGATTTTCACTTTGAGATCCATTTACTTTGAAAATATTTTTGTTTCCGAAACTCTCCAATGTGCCAAGTCATTGAGATTTTCTACAAGCTATTTCCATGATAATATTTATAATCTGAAACTTTTAACGTATTTTATTCTTGATAGAAAATGTCAACGATTTACGAGCGAAATAACGAACTCAGTAAGCTTGCGTTTTAACGTTCAACGATAAGAGTAAATTATTCGTGTTTCTATGTAGGTACAACATTTTTTCGAAATCCATTATCATTATTAGTATCATTTTGAGTCCCATACCTCGGTGAGGCAAAGATGTTTTTGATTCTGTCTTCTTTGCTCAATCCATTGCGGGAGCGTATTACCACGTAGATTCGAACATTCGGCAGTGAACGAAGTAATTTTTCCAACAACGCTCTTCCCAATTCACTGGTCACACCGGTAATGAGAATCCCGCGATTTTCGTACCAATCGATCACAGACATGTTCATTGAATTTCGTGAGAACCAAGTGACGACCGAACAATACGATAAACTATCGTCCCGAGTGACTGGTCAGCGTTGTATTATCATTCGATCTTCACACGTTCACACTGATTTCACTTTTCTTCGCGATTCACACAGTCTATTCGCGTCTTCGACGTCCAACGGTGTGTATCTCTGACGAGGTTCCCGGTCAATCGCTGGAACAACCAATCCGCGAGTTTTCGCCGAGTCCCCACTTCGAGAATCGATATAGACATTCCAGCGACTTCTGCCGTTCACCGATTTAACAAGTAGCGACGTTGTAGGGGCACGCTGACCCCTACCATTGACAGCGACGGCCCAGGCCGGTTCTACTCGCAATTCTCAAGCGCCATTACCAACGTCTTCGGTTGGCTCAGACCTGCATGGATTACCGTCGTACGTGGTAATCTTCCGTTCAATATAGGTCAGTAAAAACTTGTCCGGAATTTCATAACTCTCGAGTTATTCATGAATTTTCTTCCTCATAACGAGCGCATAGCCTCGGCCTTGATGGATACACACGCCAATGAATTCAATTATCCGTCAGGTTGTATTTGATCTACCGGGTGAAAAATGTTCAAGCAAACGATGGTTATAATTTCAAAGCTGAATAATAGTTTAATTTTTCAATGGAAAAACATATTAAAAATATATAGATATATATAATAATAGAATCATGAAATATGAACTTATGAATGAATTCGGATCAAATTCAATTCTAAACATCCATGAGCATAACTCGACTTGCAAAGAACTATTGGGACGAAAATTTTCTTCCGGTAAAAACTTACAGATGACGTTTGAATTTTGGAGGGTCCTTACACACATACACACTCATTATATATATATATATATATATATATATATATATATATATATATATATATATATATATATATATATATATATATCCGGAACCATTCTGCGAATGTGATTTCTTCTTAGACCGTCACATAGGTTTCTCTGAGAGTAAACAAAAAGCAGCATTATCGAGACGAAGGAGTTTACGTTGGAATAGCTCAGGTGCAACAGTCAATGTGGTACCGTATAAGAACAGTACAGATGTGTAATACACTATATCGCATAGTGCGATGCGAGCAGTCGCGCGAACGAAGGCCATCCACACGCGTAGACCGATTTATTTCAGCCGGTTTTGTCGCAGCGTTTTTCTCTTAGCAACTCGGCCGATCACGCTGATAACGACGTGATATAACGATTATTTTCATGCATTGCGCGTGATGAATGTAGAAGGAAGGCTTCGTCAAGGTACTCGGCTAAATTATCCACGTCGCAGATGCGGAAGATATAATTTGACACTAAATAATTATCTTCCTGTCCAAACGCTGGCTGAACAACGCTATAGAGACTCAAAAGTCACATGAACAATGTTGTAGAGAATTGAATTCCCCACGAAAAAATCCACAACGGCATACATCTAACATTGATAGTTTACGCGTAGGCAAGCTCGAAAGTCGGGCAACGTAGTCTCGCGGCCTGCGGACGAGGTACGCAACTATATCTATATAATCCATATTTCGAATCTTGACCGTTCCGAGCATTGCCGTTCCAAACATTGCGAGTTTCAAATTTTGGCCTGTCCAAACATCGTTCGTTCTGAATTTCCGAGCCCAACGCGAACGTACAGACAGACACTCGAATGATGTGATATTTATTCCGTTTTCTTCGTCCGGCTGTATGGAACCCTAAAAAGATCGATTATTCAATTAAGTTCTGTTTATCTCACGTTTATCCAAGAACAGTGGGAAAATCTCGTTAATTCCATCGTCGAATGGATTGGAAATTCAGAAAGGACGCTTCGCGCACAGGATCCCATCCGGACTCATCGTCGGTTGAGAACTATATATACATATATATATACGCCACAGACCGGCAAACCCAGCATCACCGCTCGCCTTTCTTATCTCTCCATTATGCTAAATGCGGCAATTGGTATGTAGAGTACCATTGTTTTTCCCGAACCGTTGGAAATGGCCGTTAAGGGAAAACCCCATTCTCGCGAAAACGAGTGTGTGAGGGAAATTGAGCATGACCTCGGTGCATTCACGTCGGTTCGCCCCGGTGAAATAACACGCGAAATCGCGAAACCAGCGGTGCCGGTCCCGCTGTGACTCGGAAGCAGATGAAATTTCGAATTGCCATTGTGAATTCTACGCTTCATTATTTTTGTTTTTTTTTCTTTTAAACGTTTTTTCCGTACCTGATCTCTCTTATGGAATATTTTAATGCGTCATTTTGTTTATATATATATATTTTTTATCATTCCCATCCGTTCGTCGATATGACGAAACGAGAGATCTCGACAGCAAATATGGTTTCAACGTTTGTTTTCATTATGACCTTCATTGAAAAAAAAAAAAATATAAGCCCGGGAATAGTATATAATACCGTAATGGGTCGTTTTTTTAACGGTTATGGGTCGTATTTCGTGCGCGGCAACGAGTCGAGTTCGTTACAACAACATGGAAACAAAAATAAACGGTAAAACGGAAAAAATATTATGCCACTGTCGATGATGATGCCAATTGTGATATCTTGTCATCGAGGACGACGATCTGGTGAGAGCTTTCACGATAAACGCGAAAATGCTTTTTTCCGTATTCGATTTATCGTCGTTGGAATTTTCCGGTAGTAATGCTCTTTCGAAATTCGGACTCGAAACGCAACTTCCATTCGACGGATTGTACACGAGACCCAGACGGCACACACAATCGAACTTTCCGGCAAGATTGACGCAAATTTGACCGTAATTCAATGAGCAATTGTGCAAACCGCGAGTACATTCGTTGACGTCGACGCACAAGCCGAATCTCGATGACCACTCGTAACCTTTTTCACGACACTCGCAGGTTATGTTTATTTGATTGCCCATCAACGAGTACAAGTCTTGATTCTCTTCGCGATTCAACGAGCACTTGCGATTTGCTGGGTAAGAATAAACAAAAACACATGACAATTGAATATATGTGTTTTTTTTTTTTTTTTAGATCGATCAAGCGTTTTGAAAAATTTGTTTTTCCGACCAGGTTGATTGGATTCGTAGCAGGGATTGGTGGGAGACTGAAAACATTCCTTCATGTACCAGATGTGCTTCATCGGACAACAATGATCGGGACAAAAACTGTACAACGCACATGCGAATGGTTTGTCATCGTTCGCCCTGGGATCTCGATTTTTCGCGCCAAAAGCGTCCAGACAGTTCGCATGATTTTCGCAAGATTCACCGAAAACCGCGAGCTCCGGTCGTCCGAGCATCGTGTACCAACACATGTAATAACTCGCTGAGGTGCGCCATTGAAAACGTTCTGAAACAACCGATAGCCAGATTTTTTTTTTTTTTTTTTAATTTTCATCAGGTGTTATTAACTTTTTCGAATAATACCAAATTGCGGAACAAATATATTTTTTCCAAGGAATGCGCGAATACTGACTTTTTCAGTTGGAAAATTCATGAAGAGTTTGATTCTCAACATTTTTCGAAAAATCTTGTGGGAGTACTTCCACAAGGTGCTTAACTTTGAGGGACAGACAGAGGCTTATTGTCGTTTTCTAAAAAGGGTATTTGTTTGTTTGTACGAAGTCATCGGTTTTTTCAATAGAGAACAAGTACGGTTCCGAGATGTCTGACATCATACATTTTGATGAACACGGATAAAAATAAGTAATGAAATTATTTGATTCATCTTAAGTCGATGAACTAAATTTGTGAGTGCGAGAGAAACAGCCGCATCGGCGCTCACTGTTTAATATTTTCTCACTTAATATTTGTGTTTTCCAACATTTTTTTATTTATTAAGAGGGGGGGGGGCGTAAGAGCTGGAGCGTAAACATTTTTTTATAAATATGATCCCATTTTTTTTCCCCAAGCAAAAAAATCTATCATTCGAATTACCGATGAATCCTTGAAATGGAACGACCGTGAGATTGTCGCGTCTCTGCGCTGCTTTGCAATCCTTTTGCGCCGACAATATTTGTTCGCTATTGTTACCCAAATTCCATTGATGATCGTTCATAACCGTGACAGTGTCATCCTCGCGTTTAAGGCTCGTCGTTCGAACGATTTTCTCGAGATAATTGAGACAATGTTTGAATCCGTTGTCGCAATGCTTGTGAACTTCCCAATGCATCGATCTCAATGCGGGTCTGGGAAATTCTTCGTAAAGATGCCGGGGCGAGTCCTCGAATTTTTTGTAATAACGACGATCGTAATCGTGAAACTTGTGAGCGCGAATGTAATACGCGATGTTTCTGATTGCTTCGTTCACGTTCCAATTTGTATCAAAGGGTTCATCGTCGTTTTCATCCGTGTCGTCGTTCACTTCCGACTCCCCCGATTTGTTCATGGTTATGTTTGGTTCCATGATCTGTTCGGTTACCGGGCCCGCGTCCAATTCCGTATTTTCCGGATCAATGACAGTTGTCTCGGATGTCTCTTCGATAACCTCCGAAATGCTGGACGCGATTGTCTCGGGGATTGACATCTGAGAAACGATGAAAAGAAGCAGGATTGCCATTTTGGGACTAGATGGGAGATGATTGTGAGTCATAATCGGCTGTTTGCCAATCCCGCACGGAAACTATCACTCGAAATCGCAATGCACAATCGATGACGTATCTCGATCCTCACGAACCGCCATTACAGTCGATTCAGTTACCATATTCATCTGTTGCCGAGTACGTCGCCTTTATCAGCTCGAAAATCATCTACCGATTGTGACACCGACGGCAAAGTCTTGACTGCCATAAATATAGTTTTCGGAGAATGATAATTAAATTATCGGCTAATTAAAGAGCGTTTTCACCTTTTAATTGTTGGACAAACACACTTTTTTGAATTGAATATTTTATAATAGAAATTGACCAGTGAACAGTGTAATACGCGTCTCACTGGCTCCGCAGCGGCCGTGCTAGACCCACCCAACTCTATGAGATAAACGCATAAAAATCGATTTTCCCGACCCATCATTTTTCGCCAAAAAAAATCGTTTTTTCGTAGAAAAAA
The DNA here is from genome assembly GCA_963662125.1 of Diplazon laetatorius. NCBI lineage: Eukaryota > Metazoa > Arthropoda > Insecta > Hymenoptera > Ichneumonidae > Diplazon > Diplazon laetatorius. Next base: position 1,067,567 of record OY759159.1, read on the forward strand.
ATTTTTTTTTGACAAAAAAATCGATTTTTTTTCTACTACAAACAAAAACTCGGTCACCAGAGACATATCCAAGGGTATCTGAATGTGAATCAACCGTTGGATCACCCATACAGAGCCATATCCATGTGAAAGACCTGTTTTGACCGATTTCCGTGAATTTTGGGGGTCTAAAAAGCTTTAAAAGTCCAAAAAAAAATCTTTCGGCTTGGATACGACCGAAACGACGTTCACTACAAACCTCTTGACACCCAACTCTATAAGATAAACGCATAAAAATCGATTTTCCCGACCCATCATTTTTCGCCAAAAAAAATCGTTTTTTCTTAAAAAAAATCGTTTTTTCTTAAAAAAATTTTTTTTTTTCACAAAAAAATCGATTTTTTTTCTACTACAAACGAAAACTCGGTCACCAGAGACATATCCAAGGGTATCTGAATGTGAATCAACCGTTGGATCACCCATACAGAGCCATATCCATGTGAAAGACCCGTTTGGACCGATTTCCATGAATTTTGGGGGTCTAAAAAGCGTTAAAAGTCCAAAAAAAAATCTTTCGGCTTGGATACGACCGAAACGACGTTCACTACAAACCTTTTGACACCCAACTCTATAGGATAAACGCATAAAAATCGATTTTCCCGACCCATCATTTTTCGCCAAAAAAAATCGTTTTTTCGTAGAAAAAAATTTTTTTTTGACAAAAAAATCGATTTTTTTTCTACTAGAAACAAAAACTCGGTCACCAGAGACATATCCAAGGGTATCTGAATGTGAATCAACCGTTGGATCACCCATACAGAGCCATATCCATGTGAAAGACCTGTTTTGACCGATTTCCGTGAATTTTGGGGGTCTAAAAAGCTTTAAAAGTCCAAAAAAAAATCTTTCGGCTTGGATACGACCGAAACGACGTTCACTACAAACCTTTTGACACCCAACTCTATAAGATAAACGCATAAAAATCGATTTTCCCGACCCATCATTTTTCGCCAAAAAAAATCGTTTTTTCGTAGAAAAAAAATTTTTTTTGACAAAAAAATCGATTTTTTTTCTACTACAAACAAAAACTCGGTCACCAGAGACATATCCAAGGGTATCTGAATGTGAATCAACCGTTGGATCACCCATACAGAGCCATATCCATGTGAAAGACCTGTTTGGACCGATTTCCGTGAATTTTGGGGGTCTAAAAAGCTTTAAAAGTCAAAAAAAAAATCTTTCGGCTTGGATACGACCGAAACGACGTTCACTACAAACCTTTTGACACCCAACTCTATAAGATAAACGCATAAAAATCGATTTTCCCGACCCATCATTTTTCGCCAAAAAAAATCGTTTTTTCTTAAAAAAATTTTTTTTTTTCACAAAAAAATCGATTTTTTTTCTACTACAAACAAAAACTCGGTCACCAGAGACATATCCAAGGGTATCTGAATGTGAATCAACCGTTGGATCACCCATACAGAGCCATATCCATGTGAAAGACCCGTTTGGACCGATTTCCATGAATTTTGGGGGTCTAAAAAGCGTTAAAAGTCCAAAAAAAAATCTTTCGGCTTGGATACGACCGAAACGACGTTCACTACAAACCTTTTGACACCCAACTCTATAAGATAAACGCATAAAAATCGATTTTCCCGACCCATCATTTTTCGCCAAAAAAAATCGTTTTTTCGTAGAAAAAAATTTTTTTTTGACAAAAAAATCGATTTTTTTTCTACTAGAAACAAAAACTCGGTCACCAGAGACATATCCAAGGGTATCTGAATGTGAATCAACCGTTGGATCACCCATACAGAGCCATATCCATGTGAAAGACCTGTTTTGACCGATTTCCGTGAATTTTGGGGGTCTAAAAAGCTTTAAAAGTCCAAAAAAAAATCTTTCGGCTTGGATACGACCGAAACGACGTTCACTACAAACCTTTTGACACCCAACTCTATAAGATAAACGCATAAAAATCGATTTTCCCGACCCATCATTTTTCGCCAAAAAAAATCGTTTTTTCTTAAAAAAATTTTTTTTTTTCACAAAAAAATCGATTTTTTTTCTACTACAAACGAAAACTCGGTCACCAGAGACATATCCAAGGGTATCTGAATGTGAATCAACCGTTGGATCACCCATACAGAGCCATATCCATGTGAAAGACCCGTTTGGACCGATTTCCATGAATTTTGGGGGTCTAAAAAGCGTTAAAAGTCCAAAAAAAAATCTTTCGGCTTGGATACGACCGAAACGACGTTCACTACAAACCTTTTGACACCCAACTCTATAGGATAAACGCATAAAAATCGATTTTCCCGACCCATCATTTTTCGCCAAAAAAAATCGTTTTTTCGTAGAAAAAAATTTTTTTTTGACAAAAAAATCGATTTTTTTTCTACTACAAACAAAAACTCGGTCACCAGAGACATATCCAAGGGTATCTGAATGTGAATCAACCGTTGGATCACCCATACAGAGCCATATCCATGTGAAAGACCTGTTTTGACCGATTTCCGTGAATTTTGGGGGTCTAAAAAGCTTTAAAAGTCCAAAAAAAAATCTTTCGGCTTGGATACGACCGAAACGACGTTCACTACAAACCTTTTGACACCCAACTCTATAAGATAAACGCATAAAAATCGATTTTCCCGACCCATCATTTTTCGCCAAAAAAAATCGTTTTTTCGTAGAAAAAAAATTTTTTTTGACAAAAAAATCGATTTTTTTTCTACTACAAACAAAAACTCGGTCACCAGAGACATATCCAAGGGTATCTGAATGTGAATCAACCGTTGGATCACCCATACAGAGCCATATCCATGTGAAAGACCTGTTTGGACCGATTTCCGTGAATTTTGGGGGTCTAAAAAGCTTTAAAAGTCCAAAAAAAAATCTTTCGGCTTGGATACGACCGAAACGACGTTCACTACAAACCTTTTGACACCCAACTCTATAAGATAAACGCATAAAAATCGATTTTCCCGACCCATCATTTTTCGCCAAAAAAAATCGTTTTTTCTTAAAAAAATTTTTTTTTTTCACAAAAAAATCGATTTTTTTTCTACTACAAACAAAAACTCGGTCACCAGAGACATATCCAAGGGGATCTGAATGTGAATCAACCGTTGGATCACCCATACAGAGCCATATCCATGTGAAAGACCCGTTTGGACCGATTTTCATGAATTTTGGGGGTCTAAAAAGCGTTAAAAGTCCAAAAAAAAATCTTTCGGCTTGGATACGACCGAAACGACGTTCACTACAAACCTTTTGACACCCAACTCTATAAGATAAACGCATAAAAATCGATTTTCCCGACCCATCATTTTTCGCCAAAAAAAATCGTTTTTTCTTAAAAAAATTTTTTTTTTTCGCAAAAAAATCGATTTTTTTTCTACTACAAACGAAAACTCGGTCACCAGAGATATATCCAAGGGTATCTGAATGTGAATCAACCGTTGGATCACCCATACAGAGCCATATCCATGTGAAAGACCTGTTTGGACCGATTTCCGTGAATTTTGGGGGTCTAAAAAGCTTTAAAAGTCCAAAAAAAAATCTTTCGGCTTGGATACGACCGAAACGACGTTCACTACAAACCTTTTGACACCCAACTCTATAAGATAAACGCATAAAAATCGATTTTCCCGACCCATCATTTTTCGCCAAAAAAAATCGTTTTTTCTTAAAAAAATTTTTTTTTTTTCACAAAAAAATCGATTTTTTTTCTGCTACAAACGAAAACTCGGTCACCAGAGACATATCCAAGGGTATCTGAATGTGAATCAACCGTTGGATCACCCATACAGAGCCATATCCATGTGAAAGACCCGTTTGGACCGATTTCCATGAATTTTGGGGGTCTAAAAAGCGTTAAAAGTCCAAAAAAAAATCTTTCGGCTTGGATACGACCGAAACGACGTTCACTACAAACCTTTTGACACCCAACTCTATAAGATAAACGCATAAAAATCGATTTTCCCGACCCATCATTTTTCGCCAAAAAAAATCGTTTTTTCGTAGAAAAAAATTTTTTTTTGACAAAAAAATCGATTTTTTTTCTACTACAAACAAAAACTCGGTCACCAGAGACATATCCAAGGGTATGTGAATGTGAATCAACCGTTGGATCACCCATACAGAGCCATATCCATGTGAAAGACCTGTTTTGACCGATTTCCGTGAATTTTGGGGGTCTAAAAAGCTTTAAAAGTCCAAAAAAAAATCTTTCGGCTTGGATACGACCGAAACGACGTTCACTACAAACCTTTTGGCACCCAACTCTATGAGATAAACGCATAAAAATCGATTTTCCCGACCCATCATTTTTCGCCAAAAAAAATCGTTTTTTCTTAAAAAAAAAATTTTTTTCACAAAAAAATCGATTTTTTTTCTACTACAAACGAAAACTCGGTCACCAGAGACATATCCAAGGGTATCTGAATGTGAATCAACCGTTGGATCACCCATACAGAGCCATATCCATGTGAAAGACCCGTTTGGACCGATTTCCATGAATTTTGGGGGTCTAAAAAGCGTTAAAAGTCCAAAAAAAAATCTTTCGGCTTGGATACGACCGAAACGACGTTCACTACAAACCTTTTGACACCCAACTCTATAAGATAAACGCATAAAAATCGATTTTCCCGACCCATCATTTTTCGCCAAAAAAAATCGTTTTTTCTTAAAAAAATTTTTTTTTTTCGCAAAAAAATCGATTTTTTTTCTACTACAAACGAAAACTTGGTCACCAGAGATATATCCAAGGGTATCTGAATGTGAATCAACCGTTGGATCACCCATACAGAGCCATATCCATGTGAAAGACCTGTTTGGACCGATTTCCGTGAATTTTGGGGGTCTAAAAAGCTTTAAAAGTCCAAAAAAAAATCTTTCGGCTTGGATACGACCGAAACGACGTTCACTACAAACCTTTTGACACCCAACTCTATAAGATAAACGCATAAAAATCGATTTTCCCGACCCATCATTTTTCGCCAAAAAAAATCGTTTTTTCTTAAAAAAAATTTTTTTTTTCGCAAAAAAATCGATTTTTTTTCTACTACAAACGAAAACTCGGTCACCAGAGATATATCCAAGGGTATCTGAATGTGAATCAACCGTTGGATCACCCATACAGAGCCATATCCATGTGAAAGACCTGTTTGGACCGATTTCCGTGAATTTTGGGGGTCTAAAAAGCTTTAAAAGTCCAAAAAAAAATCTTTCGGCTTGGATACGACCGAAACGACGTTCACTACAAACCTTTTGACACCCAACTCTATAAGATAAACCCATAAAAATCAATTTTCCCGACCCATCATTTTTCGCCAAAAAAAATCGTTTTTTCGTAGAAAAAAATTTTTTTTTGACAAAAAAATCGATTTTTTTTCTACTACAAACGAAAACTCGGTTACCAGAGACATATCCAAGGGTATCTGAATGTGAATCAACCGTTGGATCACCCATACAGAGCCATATCCATGTGAAAGACCTGTTTGGACCGATTTCCGTGAATTTTGGGGGTCTAAAAAGCTTTAAAAGTCCAAAAAAAAATCTTTCGGCTTGGATACGACCGAAACGACGTTCACTACAAACCTTTTGACACCCAACTCTATAAGATAAACGCATAAAAATCGATTTTCCCGACCCATCATTTTTCGCCAAAAAAAATCGTTTTTTCGTAAAAAAAAATTTTTTTTTCACAAAAAAATCGATTTTTTTTCTACTACAAACGAAAACTCGGTCACCAGAGACATATCCAAGGGTATCTGAATGTGAATCAACCGTTGGATCACCCATACAGAGCCATATCCATGTGAAAGACCCGTTTGGACCGATTTCCATGAATTTTGGGGGTCTAAAAAGCGTTAAAAGTCCAAAAAAAAATCTTTCGGCTTGGATACGACCGAAACGACGTTCACTACAAACCTTTTGACACCCAACTCTATAAGATAAACGCATAAAAATCGATTTTCCCGACCCATCATTTTTCGCCAAAAAAAATCGTTTTTTCTTAAAAAAATTTTTTTTTTTCACAAAAAAATCGATTTTTTTTCTACTACAAACAAAAACTCGGTCACCAGAGACATATCCAAGGGTATCTGAATGTGAATCAACCGTTGGATCACCCATACAGAGCCATATCCATGTGAAAGACCTGTTTGGACCGATTTCCGTGAATTTTGGGGGTCTAAAAAGCTTTAAAAGTCCAAAAAAAAATCTTTCGGCTTGGATACGACCGAAACGACGTTCACTACAAACCTTTTGACACCCAACTCTATAAGATAAACGCATAAAAATCAATTTTCCCGACCCATCATTTTTCGCCAAAAAAAATCGTTTTTTCGTAGAAAAAATTTTTTTTTTGACAAAAAAATCGATTTTTTTTCTACTACAAACGAAAACTCGGTTACCAGAGACATATCCAAGGGTATCTGAATGTGAATCAACCGTTGGATCACCCATACAGAGCCATATCCATGTGAAAGACCTGTTTTGACCGATTTTCGTGAATTTTGGGGGTTCAAAAACCCTTAAAAGTCCGAAAAAAAATCTTTCGGCTTGGATACGACCGAAACGACGTTCACTACAAACCTTTTGGCACCCAACTCTATGAGATAAACGCATAAAAATCGATTTTCCCGACCCATCATTTTTCGCCAAAAAAAATCGTTTTTTCTTAAAAAAAAAATTTTTTTCACAAAAAAATCGATTTTTTTTCTACTACAAACGAAAACTCGGTTACCAGAGACATATCCAAGGGTATCTGAATGTCAATGAACCGTTGGATCACCCATACAGAGCCATATCCATGTGAAAGACCTGTTTTGACCGATTTTCGTGAATTTTGGGGGTTCAAAAACCCTTAAAAGTCCGAAAAAAAATCTTTCGGCTTGGATACGACCAAAACGACATTCACTACAAACCTTTTGACACCCAACTTTATAAGATAAACGCATAAAAATCGATTTTCCCGACCCATCATTTTTCGCAAAAAAAAATCGTTTTTTCGTAGAAAATAATTTTTTTTTCACAAAAAAATCGATTTTTTTTCTACTACAAACGGAAACTCGGTTACCAGAGACATATACAAGGGTATCTGTATGTGAATCAACTGTTAGATCACCCATATAAAGCCATATCCATGTTAATGAACCGTTCGATTCGATTTTCGTCAAATTCGGGGATCCAAAATTCCTTAAAAGTCCGAAAAACTTTCTTTCGGCTTGGCTACAAACGAAACGACGTTCACTACTACTCCTTTTTTTCGGAGTACCAAGCGTACGAATCATTTTTTTCATTGATGATTATGTATTGTAATTAATTTAGTTAATAATTGTAATAGTAACAAAAGATTTTAGACAATATTTTCGTGTACAGGAAATTCAAAGGTTTGAGGTCAAGTCCAGATTTCGTATTTCATGTCGAATATTTTTTGGTTCTTCTAGCATCGAGAATCTCAAGAGAATCTGACCCAGAGGGTGAGCGAAGGTTGGCAGATGGAATCACAAGTCCGTGTGGGACGAAAATTTGCGATGACGAGATGTCATTATGCTGAGAAACGTGGAACCGGGTATGCGTTTCAAGCTTTCGCTATCGAGACAAACGAAGATCCCCCATCGTACACCGAACTCGACGGTATTAATTGAAGTTGGAATCCGCGTTCCCTTCCCCTCTGCCCCGTACTTTGGCGTACTCGTCGATCCGCGCCAAAGACGGCAGCCACTTGAGAACTCGATTAGTATTCTCGGGAGTCAGCTCGCTCTTGCCTCACGCTGACGCCCCAATGCTCGACGAATTGTTCCCGTAGATCGAGATCGGATTGGGCTCGGTAACAACTTTGTTCCGTTTGTTTGCGCCATCGTACCGGAGAGCCAATGGAACTGAGAATGAAAAATCAATATATCACGATGAAGCAAATTCGTCATTCTTCGAATGAGATCGTAATCAAGCGCCATTGAATTGAGGAGGCGTACAGGTACACCTAGAAAGACAAAAAAAAGCGAAGATAAAAATAGATAAATAAATCGCGAGATGAATGAATGAATAGAATTTTTCCCCAGGTGGGAATGCACAATGGAGGAAGGCCTTTTTCAGGCCTGCGTCAAGGCTGCATAAGTCTGGTTTCAGGCTGGGAATCAAGCCGTCGGCAGCCCTGCGGGAGCCTTGAAATGATAACACGGAGGAAGGCCTGAGGTGGAAGCCTGGCGACAGCCTGATTATCAAGGCCTGAATCAAGCCTCGATATATGGATCAGTGAGACTTGAAGAGTCTATGTTTAATTACTTATATTATAATATATAAATATATTTTCGCAACAATACGTCGTATAGTTATATCAAATAAATTAGTTTATCAATATTAAAAAAAAAAGTTAACCTCGAATTTAATCTTCACTTTGGGAGATAGCACTCCGCGGGGACTCGAACCTGCGACCTAACGAACCGACCTATCGACCTACCTAACTACCTAACGCGCTAACCACTACACCAAACTAACTTATGGAAACTGACCAATACTTTAGACTTATATAATGCACATTTATCAGGAACACAGGAAATTTCATTTTTCTCACTCAATCACTGGAATAGTCGCGTCGTCAGAGGTAATGTAGAATTAATAAAAAGGCGTTCGGCCGTTGGTACCGATTTGTTGTGTATGGTGTGTGTAAGAGAGAAAAATAGACATATAGATAGAAAGACGATGCTTCAAGACAGAGAGAGAGAAAGAGTATGAGAACGAGAGAGAGGGGGTTAAGGGAGAAAGAAAGAGAGAAAGAGAGAGGGGGGGGGGAGAGAGAGAAAGCGTGTTTTGTGTTTGGGTGTACGTGCGCGCGCGAGCTAGCAAGCGAGCGTCGACAAATGTAAACAGCGGGCGAACAAAGCGCAGCGAGCGAGTCTATCGCAAAGAACAGTTTTGCAAACGATACATAGTATCTCTACAAAACGACGAAGATATTGTGTGTTGTGTATATATATATATATATATACACACAACACACAATATCTTCGTCGTTTCGTATATATATATATATATATATATATATATATATATATATAACGTTATTTTTCTACATAACCGTTCATAATTTTGCAGTATCTATATAATGTACATAATGAAATGTTTAATTTGAATATATAATTCGATACTTCATGTACAAATCTAAATTTTTAGAAGAATTTATTTCAAATATTAAGCGAAACATTTTTTATTGAAACTCGATGCCACAGATGACCTAGCTCACCAAGTCTTTATTAGTCAGGGCTTATTGAAGGTTCCGCTTAGACTGCGTTTTATCAGACTGCTAGTGCTCAGGGTTACACAAGGCTGCATCCAGACTCGGTTGAACCAGCCTGGTTCGGCAACCCATGCCGAAGCCTCTCCGCAGGCTTGACGTGTTCAGCCTGGACGATTCAGGGCTGATTCAGGCCTGCCTCCATCCTCAGCCTTGAGGATTCCCACCTGGGTCATTGTTTCAATTATTCATTCATTTTCTTTCCTTCCTTCTATTTCACAAATAGAGATATAACGAATGAGTTAGCAACGCTAAGTAATTATTTCTGAAACCCTATTATGTCAATCTGGAAAAAAAAAACGTTGATAAGCATTTCAGAAGAGTACATCTGATGTATAATGAGGGTAGATAATTTTTTTAATTTCCCATTTAAGGAGTGGTTTAATTATCGTTCACATTTGGAACGATGAATTCGTTGTTCCGCTACGAAATTTCAAGACGTGATTCTTGTTTCCCTCCCATTTCTTGCTTGCGTCGCAGTGCAGCAGACCCGAAGACATCTCGGCACGTTGTACAAGAGGATAAGATGGAAAACGGGACCGACGATCGAACGGGTAGGGACAAGGTGGAGTGTTCGTCGGTCCTCGGTGATAAAGTCAATTCTCTATTTCGTGGGTTAACGTATCACGTTTGACTGCCACGACGACCGTTTGTTAGACTCGAAATGGGAGTTACGTAACCCTTGCACCACACACACTGTCGTCACTCTCACGAGCGATGGCCGAGAGCCTTTCCGTGGGAGTTCGGAGTATTGGCTTTACCAAGTTTTCGATTTACCGTTTCTATTACGTTAAAAAGTAAAAAAAAGGCTGGACAGACAGACAGACGGACAGCCACGCGAGTGATGTAACAAAGATTCCGAATTTTTCCCTCTCAAGCACGCCGGACGATAAAGAAGGTTAAAAATTTTTTTTTTTTTCAAACTTCTTCTACGATCGTTGGAATCAACAGTTTGAACGATTGAAGTCAAAAGGGTTTTGAAAACGTATGCACACGTGGAAACGAGGTTGCAGTAAGGTGATCGGAAGATCTGACTGTAATTCTCGAGTAGAATGCTTGGCCGCAAGTCGCAAGTGCTTCCGGGTTAGGAAGTGCGGGCGTATGGACGGGATACATCTTGGTGCAGTGAGGTTCGAGAAGTTGGCTGGGCTTACGTGCTCCGTCGGATGGAAGCGAACGGGATAATGGAATTGAACGCGTCGAGAAAGCTCGTGGAGACATTTCTGGTAACCGTGTGTGCGGTGGTACGTTAATTCGACGTGGCAAAGGTCCGAGAGCGAGATGCGAAAGGGTTAACAGAGCGAGAGAAACTCGTTGGCCAAGGGGGGGGGAGGTCCTGTTAGGCAGATGTAAACGGTACGCTTCATTAACGTGAGTTACCGTCGCATCTATTATTCGCGGTAACCTGCGTCTAACACGATCCCCTTCGCTCTCGCTTGTGGAACGAGTGCCGGTACCTCGAATTACGCGACATCCAAGTTGAACCTTGGTGACATCGTGGCTGTTCCGGCTGGCACTCGGGGTCGTTCCGTCGAAAGCCGAAAATGCGTGAATCGAGGACGCACCGGACGCTTGGAACGAATTTTGTCAGGGACCGATTTTTTTTATTCTGCATTATCGCAGTCGACCGCAAAACAAATGATAATGAATATTCAGTTTGGGAAAATTGAGGACGCGTTACGGTCGGCATGAAAATTCGTAGATTCATTTTTTCCTCGTGGCTCAATGGATTGACGAAAAAAAAAAATCATATTGCACATTGGGGTTCGGTCAATTGTCGTTAATACGATTCGGTGCTCCGCGAGTCGGTACGTGCATTGTAGAGAGAAATATGTTTGCAAAGTCATTCGGTACAGCCGATGCTCATGTATTATTCAAACTGGTATAAAATCTCTCACCCTGCAGCATCGCCTTTGTGAGAGATTCGATGGGGTGCTCTAGTGCTGCTGCTGCTGCTGCTGCTGCTACCTCTGCTTCTGGATTCCAACGGAAAGGATACGTATATTCGTTAGAATCCTCAAGAAATCGGAGATTCGCACGTGCAGCTTTCGCACACTTCCACGGTGCCCTAGACGACCCTCTTGGGACTGTCTGGTTTTTCCTCTGCATCGAACAAACTACCGCATCGTGCAACTTCCCATTTTTTTTTTATTCGTCAAATCGATTCTTTTGTGTTTTAACATGAGTATAGCTACTATGATATTATATTCACAAATCGTTGGACGTATTCGGTTATTTCTGTCAAATTTTGTGGGAACGATCAAGAGCAAATATTTCGACGTAATTTTTTCAGGAAAAACGAGTCTGCAGCACATGATGATGCCACGTTGCACTACACGAAGTACGTGAATACGGTTAAATTACATTGTGCGTCGGAGAGCACTCGATCTTGAGTGGTTGAACAAATTGCATCAAACAGTCTTGCCACCGTCTGAAATATCATTCGAATATTATTATGGTAATTCATTGAAGGTCGGGGCGAACCGGATAAGAAGCAAAATGGATAATAAATGTTAATATAATGCATTATACCGACACATTACTTCACAAAGAAATAAAATTTTGACTCAATCAACAAATTCTCAGAAAGAATATCAATAAGCATCATTCGAAAATGTTTAACGTTCGATACATCGAAATGACGACAAAAAAAAAAAATCCATTATGACAGTAAATTTCTCTGTTTTGTTGCTATCTCGATGTCACATGGGAAACATGTGATTCCCACAGCCTCTCGAACCAAACGTCGACATTGACACGTTGACAGGCTATCACAGCGCCCACCCATCGTGATTCACAAAATCGCGAGTCATGCGAATTTTGATGTATTCGCGTAAACCCGTGAACTCGACGGCCCGGGGTTCGATCGAAAAAATGATGATAATCCGATTACACCCCCATCAACCCCCTTCCACTAACTCGACGGATCCAACCGTGCGAACAAATTGAACAAATTTATTGAGTACGCTACTCGAATTTCACCCGATTCGCGGTAGCCACAGCTTAGTCCGCGGTGTTGAAGCGGTGAAAAAAAAAAACAAAGAGAAAACAACCCTTGCGTTAACCCCAAATCCTAGTTGGCTGTCGAATCCTGTCGCAATATCCTGTAACGAAAGCCAATAAATAAAGAACGGCTCCTCGCTACGGAATTAAAACACGTATATCACCGTGTTGGACGTAGCTGAACCGGCTGTCCTCACCCCTTTTGCCCTATGCAGCATCGCGATATCTATGCTTCGGCCTCTCTCTCTCTCTCTCTCGCTCTCTCTCTCTCTCTCTCTCTCTCTTCGTTACTCCCAATCTATACATAAGCATTCCACCATTGTTTTCCATTTCGCTTCGGGCATTGAAATCCTACTCTCTTCCTTCATTTCTCCGGAATTCTCGTGCATCCCTCCGTTCGCCTCCCTCCGTTACCAAGAATTAATAACGCGCGTTTTGCTAACGGGTGACTGCAAATTGCTTCGAATCAATCGACTTTTGCCGAGTCTCATTCAATGCATATGGGTCATCTTCTTGAAACCCAAATTCTTTTGAACAAAAAACGAACAATTATGACAAAAAAAAAAAGACGACTCAATTTTGATCGTGTTTCCAGATGCTTCAGTGCTCCAATTGCTTACCCCAGTCGATAAACTTCACCGAATAAGTGAAAAAAAAACTGCGAGGAATTCGGAAAAAATATTTTCGTTGATCTTGAGTTTTGGGATCATCACGGAAAAACAACTTTTTCATTTCTTTTCGCGTTTTCCAGTGCTTCCCTGAAGACGAATTTGATCGGCGATATTTTAGTTGGAAAGCTGAGACATTTTCCAGAATAAAATTGTTGAAAAGGTGAAAATAATTTTCACTTTCGTTTCGCTTTATATTTCAACTTTCTTTCTATGGAACGAGAAAAAAATTTCACCCTCACCCGAAAGTTGAAACAAAGATGGAAAAAAATTTCGAAATCACATTGAGGTTGAAATCGATGGTGCTAAAATAGTTTCGACCTCACATTGAAGGTAGAACGAAAATGAAGAAAAAGTTTGAACCTGACTTCACCCTCCAATATGCACACACAAGGTGAAGTAAGTTGAAATGTAGGGTGAAAATTTTGACTCGGGCTCAACCGTGCCAACTATTGTGTGTGTAACAACTATTTGCAACGACGAAGATTTAATATTCGGTCGAATGTTCCACTAGGGTCAAAGTCAATCACGTTGCAGATGTTTCTGGGGTGTCAAATTTTCGCTGGCCAAGTACGGTTGTGCTTTGGTGTACTAAATACGATATATATATAAATGTATGTGTGTGTGTATGCGAGATACTCGACCAGCCGAACGTTTCTATATGCTGTGCTTCGCTCATGAATATTTAATCGTGCAACGGTACAACGGCGGAGTACCGAATAACGCCAGCACATTGATGCGCGGATACATGGAGAGTTTGGCCGTAGAGTGGGGCACGGAGGGGGGGAGGGGGGCAAAACAGGCGACGATTCACCCCAAGTGTTTCATACGTAAATAGTTTGTATATTTGCTACGGATATCGGGTAAACATTGGTTTTGGTGCTGCATAGCACCGTTACGGGTTCTCTGGTTACCTCGACACGATAACGCGAAATAGCTTCTATGCCTGTTTCATCCTTCCTCCCTCTTTGCGGCATCCCATTCGACCCGGATGGATATGTGTACAGAGGAGAAATGTCCAGCAACACAAAAAAAAAAAACCATTCTGACTTCAATTGTTTTGTCAATTACTGTCCGAAAATCTGATTTGGTAACAAATAAGATTGTCTGTAAAACGCACGTTGATATTTGTATTCGGTTGAATTGTAAATGCTGATTATTCTTTGTTTCAAATTCTTTTCGTTATTTTTGTCATTTGAAAAATAAATGTTGGAGAATAATCTGAAATTTGAAAGTTTAGTGAAACGTTAGATTTATTGAAATATTGACCGTGATAACCGGAGAATAGAAGGATGTTCTTATTCGCGTCTTGAATGATAATCTATTATTTTCTAAAATGACAATAGATAATCGAAGAGATTCAATCAATAGAGGATTCGAACGAATAATTAGCCCCAAGTGAAAAAAATAATACAAACAATTGACAGGCATATGTTCTTGATATGCAAACTATACATAATCTGCATAGATACCGTACGGTAATTGTATGTTATTTATATTTATTTTCCCACTGTTAGGACAGAAATAATAGATATTTATGTCTCGTTAGAATATTCGTGGATTAAAAAATCTCGTTAAAAATATTCGTGGATTAAATTTAAAGCATCGAAGACTAATTCTTATTCGTGCTAACGATCTGGCAATTCTTTCGTGTCAAAATTATGTTCGCTTAATTCCGAAAAATAATATCCACGAACGAATTAACGAAACACGAAGGAAAATCAATTTTACTCAACGCCGAAGCAAAGTCATTCACGCGATATCGTCGCCGAACACTGCGACAGTCTGGCTACCATTGTACGTGTGTAATTCACACAATACAGGAGTGTAATTCGAAGAGTAAATCAGCAGACATACCGTTAGTTCGTTGGTGGCCCAAGTAACATATGCATCGAGCCCGTATGGCTTAACGTACGGTTGTACCACTGAGACTGCACACGCATTGCCGTCGTAGATTGTTACGGCACGCAGTCCCATCTGAGATCTACGGTAATTGCCGGCTCAACGTATTCCCCTGGCTCGGCTCATCGAACATGCTTCGACGTTGCAATGCAGAAACTTGTAGACCTGTTTACAATACATCTTTGGAATCTATATATATATGTATATATACAATCGAAGACGTTCGACGGAAAAAACGTTCCAAACACGAGGATCGACATTCGAATATTCCAAGATCGAGTTGTCGAACGATGAATTAAACAGTTTTCGTATCGCAAATGCAAATGGAAATAGCATAACGCAACGTAATTATAGCTGTTTCAATTATAGCACCGATGAATTATGGAATTTCTAAGACAGTACTGTGTTATACGGTTTCCTGTCACTCGACGAAAATTTGCTGCACGCAATAATCGGATTAACTACTTCGAGCTGTACAATCCACAGGGAGTAGATATTCCGCCGTGGTTATGTATATCAACAGGCACTTCAATCAGCGGTTGCTTATCTGGTTCGTTCGTGTCAATCTTCGCGTCACAACGAATTTCACGGTATCGCATAATATTCGACAATCGTGAATGAATATTATCACGACGAGATTATTTTAACTCCGAACGTTTTAATGCTCAATGCTGAAGAACGTATCGATGTCAAAATGGAAAAAAACGTATTTTTTTTTGTTTTTAGGAGAAACCGAACAAGTCCGTGAAATGAGTTTTTGAGAAACAATGATTTTATTTCGGGTTATTTAGCTTTGGCAATGGACGACCATGTGTCTGTTTTTCTTTTCTTTTCTTTCATTAACGCTTCGCCCACTAGATTTTGGGCCTCTTCAAAATCTTTCTTTCCTTCTTTTCCATGTTGATTTGTGTTTTTCTGAATGTCGTTAAGTTCATAATTGTATGTGTGTCTGTGTGTGTCTGTGTGTGTTCGCTGAATTCGCCTCATGTCGAGAATTTGAGGTTACCTATGTCAATTTGGTTAAAATTTCGAATTTTTCCTTTTGTTTGTGTCATTTTCATTCGGAGTACATGCCAAATTCCAGGCATGTATATTTCGTCCTGTCAGTCTCAATATTTTTTTCACGACGTCAACCATCGAAGGTCGCAATCGCTCGAAAATCTTCGTTCATTTTATGGCGCCGAAATGTGCGTACGTTGCATTCGGTGAAATGGAGAATCATATCCGGCGCGGAATCACGTCAGGTGCGGCAACGTTGGCACGTAATACATCCTCGGGTACTTAAGCATTCCGAGTAATTAACCGGGTGCTACGAAATTTCCGGGGTACGGGTTGGGCGAGGGCGTTTCGGCTGCATTCGCAGAACACCCGAACACCACCGAAACTATTCCATGTCGTCTCCGACTGCTACTCCACACTGTTTCACGGTCACTGCGCATTATTCATACGTATATATATATATATATATATATATATATATATATATATATATATATTGGTATTAACCACGCGGGTACTTCATCAACGACGCCCACAATGCTCATCGTGCGTGATAAATAGATCACGGAATCGCGAAACGTACATTACCGGTTCTCATTTGGTTCATATAAGAACATGGGTGCGGATACAAGTTCCTAACGTTCAATGATCCGACGGCTCGACATTTCGAAAAAAATGTTATTCGAATTAAAATTTTCTCGAAAATCAAAATCTCCGAATTTTTTTTTCGTTCCGACCGGATAATGAAGCGAAATGTTAAAACGAAAAAGGGTTGAACGGTCCGACAGGACGATAAATCGAATCGAAATGTTACGAAAATAAATGTTTCGACACGACAAGACTTCGAATGGAAATGTCTCGACTGATCAATATTCAGAAAAGTATATATATACAGGTGTAGTGACGTAGCAGTTCGTTCAACTGCATGAAGATTGCAGCTTCTGCAATCCTTACGCCAATATATACCTATATATATATACGTTTTCCACATTCTGATCCGTCGAGACATTCGGAAAATTGAAATTTCCATACCATGCATTTCGAATTATTTCAAACATTAATGGCCGGAACATTGGACACGTTCGGAATTTTTAGCCTTCGAACCGTTGAACTTCGTTCCGCAACCGTCGGAGTCTGAGTGAAGATCGTGGGTTCCCGTCAAGATATCATGGAACAACGAAGAGCTACACTGTAAATTTGCACTTTTCCTGTCTATAAAATTTCGAAAGCGGGCTGTAACCAGTGGTTGTAAAGTTTTGCCGTTCGGTGTTATTCGAGGAGCAGCGAACAGTGGACCGATGTTGGTTGTGTTAACGCGTCCCGGTATAACGTCCCAACAGCTGCAGCCTCGGTAGTTTCAACCCTCGGGAGGTCATGAAATCTTTTACTGCAAACCTCCCTGACCCCAAAGGTAGGTGCGGAAGACCCCATCGCATCTCTTCATTTCTCACTTAGCTTCTCGGTGATGCAAAATGTGTGCAACGTTTTTATTACATTTTTTTTTTTTTCAAATTATCCGTCCGGCTTGATTGTAAGCTCGACCGATGGAAACTTCGATAATTATGTGTGAGAGTGCCTAACGCTCATCCCAATCTATCCAGGCTTGCTGCAGACGCGTTTTACCACTTCACCGGTAATAATTTTCGCAATTGAATTAATAAACGCGGTTTTACCCGCGGTGTTTGCAAAATTAATAATCGTGTGCTCAACAAAATAACTATTGACTGATAAAAAATGAGCTTTCGTGAAAATTACTCGAATATCCAATTTTCCTCGTAATTTCTATGTCCACTGGTGGATCATGAAAATCGAATTACTCGCTCGAAGCAATTTGATCAAACGAGTGACTATTTTCACTCTAGAATCTTTCGCTGCGTGGGAATAATTCGCTAAAAACACATAGCATCGAGTTATATGATCTCGTCGGGTTATCTACAATCGGATCCAATAACGAATAATTCCGAGTGGTGTAAGACGGCAAGAAGGCTGATGAGATCTTCGGGCGGTTTGCTATAAAAATTAGAGACTTCCGAACCTACGTATACATAAAATGAGAAGAGGTTGAGTGGGGGGCACAGAGTTCGAAAACCAAAGTTTTCCATCTTACGACGTAGGACGATGGGCGAGACACCGGGAAAAGCTCGAGAAGACGTGGGAAATGTGGGATTGGCGGCAATGGCGAGCGACCGTAGTGGAAAATTGGGTTCTGGCAAACAGTGCACTTCGTACGAAGGTCAATACCGAACTTCTTCGTTCGATCTGTCTTTCTCATTTCGTGCGGTGGCAACGAGTGACTATAGGTCGAGAAATCCTCGACCCAGGAACGAAAGACCGGAGGGCTGAAGGTTACCGCTGCTTCTAATCTCGAACGATTTCGTTGAACTGTTTGTAGGCGGTGGACATAGCGCGTGACCGCTACTCTTTCCAAACGAGTTGTCATAACTCGATGGACATGCTTCTTTTCTCCGAAGGATTTTACGGAAGGAGTACGGTATACGAGGTACGAGTAAGGATTTTTGAAAAAGAGGTTTGTCTCGTATGATGAGTCCGTTTTTCGTTCGAAATTCGTTTTCTCCTTTTATCGCAAAAAAAAAAAAAAAAAACCTCGTGACAAATCATGAAAAGATCACGAATAAACGTTTCAAGCCGTTCCCATTGACATAGAAAAATAATAATTTTTCCCAAGTCATACACTAAATTTACTGTTCCGGGAAGTTTATCGACGATTTTTTTTTCTTCAGATGGATATTCCAGGACGTCCACCTTCTAACGCCGACCACCATCCTTAAAATAGGTGTAGTAATGTCCGACAAACATTTACGTAGCCTCGCCATGCTTATATATTTTCTTATTTCAAATAATATGGGCAAGAGGTCAATGAATAATCAAAAAGACAAAATAATATTATTTTGATATCTTCATTAATCTCTCAAGAATTTTTTAATTGTCACTTTTCGTTGGCTAATTTTTCGTTTCTCCACTCCGGACGAAGTTGGCTTATTTCTCCACCAGTTGGCGCTGGTGGTGACAAAAAAAATTAACACGAAGCTCCGACGTACGTGCGCAAAAGCTTTATGTCCTGAGCAATCCGCTGCAAATGAAAAGAACACATAGTAGCGGAGTCACTTTAAACCCCATCTGCGCACACAGATCGGAACACGTAATGATATGATCTCCAACGAATCGAGAAACATTTTCCAAAAAAAAAAAAACGAAAAATTTGCGTCGAGCTCAAACGATATTTGTTCCGAGAGTAATTTTTAATTTTTCGCGTGGATTGCACCGTGTGACGTGGATCTGCGAAATTCTCGGTGAACCCGTTTAATTAAGCAGCGCGCACAGTCACGCCGTTGGATAAGTCGTGCCGATGACATATACCTTCGGTGCTTTGCAAGCTCGCAGCGACTCGCACTTTTCTACTCATCACTCGCGGCGCGGCCTGTAGGCAACCGTTCGAATATATATATATATATATATATATATATATATATATTCGTACGGTTGGCTTCGGTGTGACGTTGGAACGCGCATAAGTTACAATTTGCATTATGCAGCGAGACGCCGGAAAACTTCAACGAAGTATTCAGCGAGAGCGACGCGGTCGAGTCACGTGTTAGCACCCGCGGTTTCGCCTTCTAAGCAGCTTTTCACCCCCCCCCCTCCCCCAACTACCACCGGTTACGCTCACCCAGCTCGGCAAACACCCGTAGACTCGCATAAATGGACGACGTAACTACCATATATTTGTCTCTCGCTATTTTTAATCTCATTGTCAGCGAAGATTTTTTTAATCTCCTCGAAATCCCCCAGTCCCCACAAAATAATAATAATAATAATAACGTTGCAATGAAAAAATTCTCAAGGGGTTAGGAGCTGCTTGTAAGTTCGAAAAAAAACGCTTACTTCGGGATTTTTTTTCCGGGCGGGTTTTATTACTATCGGAAATATGTTTTTTCCCATAGGAATAATCGATATTTCGAGATGTTGCGTGTAATTTTTTTATAGAAAAATGATGATACTTAATTGAGATAAAGTACGTCTGCAAAGAGTAAAAAAAGAGGTTTGTGTTGATCATCGCAACTGGTCACTGGATCATCTGAAACCAAAAAAAAAAGGGGATCATTAGTGTATCACATTGCACACTCATCGAAGAAAAGAAAAGAAAAATTATTCGGGCAGTCAAACAATCGAGAATCAATTTTTCATTCACTATTCCAACAATCACACAAATAGTTTTTATACGACACTAAGTGTTATAATACGATTCGGGAACTGAAAGCTCGAGAAAACGAGGGTCCAGTGAACGCAGCCGGTCGTGACGTTAACTCCACCGAAGATTCGCTCGTTCCCATTTTCATCGAGTGGATTCGAACTTTAATTGAAAATCTGTTTACGATTCTCGTCGACGAAGACGGCTCAGCTAGGCAGCCAGGCAGTTAGGCGCAAATGGAAAATTATGTCTCAGAAATGTTGTGAAAGAAAAATTAGGGTACAATAATGATTTTGCATAGCTTTTGCGGGAACAGGTCTGTTGAGCGTTTGTAAATGTTGACATGCGGTCAACTCAACATCATTACTCGACATTATCTTTCTGAACATATAATTCAACATATTTTTAGGTCTCTGAGTTCTTTGAGGTTTTTTTAGGTTTGTTTGACTTGTTCTGGGACTTATTTGTTGTTTTGACTCCTTTTGAGGTCCTTCTAAGTTTTTTGGGTTGTGTTTTTTCGCACAACACTGATTTACACGACCGCAAATCGGTCATTCAATTCGGTCGTTAATTTATTCAAAAATATGTCTTTCAATTATTGATTTTTAAATTTGATAGGGAAGAGGAATTTCGTGCCCATCATTTTATTCTCTGACGTGAACATATTTCTATTTATTCTTATTGTCTGTGTTGTTTTTGAATGGACTGTTAGTAATCAATGTTAAATGTGATTGTATTGTGCTGATGTGTGCGTGTGTCTGTGTTGATTTTTTCGTGTTGAGTTGTGTGTGTGCGAGTGTGTTGAATTTGTAAATGTTAAATGGACATGAAAGCAGCATTTGCCAATATGACTTATACCGCAATTGCATAAACAATATGTCATGTCAAATATACTGAACGGACGTTATGTATAACCGCATTTGTTTGTTCAAAGGCAACCCGGTTCAAAGTGATGACGGGTGAATGCAAAGTGTGACCGTGTCACCGTCACGTGGGAAATAAAACGGCTGAACGAGAATGAAATAAAATCAATTACCACGTCGATTAATCGAATAACACAGATGCGCATGGTAGTCGAGCACACTCGGCATTTTCATTGTAAAACTGAAGGGCGTTGCCACGAGTACGAGCATGCGTCCTCTCGACGTTTTAATTCTCGAATCAATTTACACGACGCTTCTGCAATTAGACCAGGAGTATCGAACAATTTATTTGGGAAATTCGTCAGGAGCGTTGAGACGGTCTGATACACATAAAAATTGATATTTTGGAAGCAGTCGACTTTATAGATGTGGGTCAGGAGACGTTTTTTGTGGAAAATAAAATTTCCTTCAAAAACCTTATCGGAAAAATACCATACGATTGAATGAGTACCAAAATTCTGCTGCAAGAGGTCAGAAACGTAGCTCGAAGAAAATCAATACATTTTTATCTTCCTGTCCAAACGCTGGCTGAAAAACGCTTAATAGACCAAAAACTTACAGACGCAATGTTCTAGAGAATTGAATTTCCTACAAAAAAGTCCCCCGGCAGCATACGTCTAACTTTGATTGTTTACGCGTGGGAAAGCTCGAAAGTCGGGCAATGTGTTCTCGCGTTTTTTTTTTTTAAGGTAGAGCTCAACTTCCTTGTGAAAGTCTTTAACCATGCATCTCGCCCATTCTTCGCATATTTTTCCATCGTTCTCTTTCATACACGAAATTGATTTCCAGATTTACCAAGAAAGGGCAGGGCTGCCTTCACGTGTTGTACATGCCAAAAGGTTTGAAGGGTTTTACTGGGCCACCTGCTGCTGTCACTGCTCCAACAGAGTTGCATTCGTGGGAAATGCGAAAACGTTGCCGGAACACAACACGACATTCAAAGGTTCGATATTTATTCAGCACGGAAACTCGAAGTTGACGTGTAACTCCATGGCCAGCCCCCACCCTCGTTCTTGCTTTATCTTTCACACTGTTGACGATTTCTCGCATCATGTGCAACGTCCTTGATCTCCTGTGATTCTCTGTCTACAACATCCGGCGTAACATCAAAAGGACAGTGTTTGGCTATCATTTATAAGCAAGGTCGTATCTCTTGAGCGTCTTATCTTACCTCACCGCTTTCGAAGTCGTGGTGTGCTCAAAGTGCGTTAAAATCACGTTAGATCAGCAACAAACACGAACACACACACACGCATGAGCTCTGTATTAACGCCCGGAGGGTTTCGTCTTACCAAAGCCAGCACAAACTCAAGGTTGTCCCGAGGTCTTTGAATTTTCAATAATATTTGTTCTTGTGATGGGTTAAGCGGTGTCAGTGTTTGGCCCTTTATCGCAGACTGACGAAAGCGTGATTCATATCACGACTATGGTCATAGCATAAGCCTTGCGTGATTTTCCATCTGCATCACATCCAAAAAAAAGTAAATTTATTCATTTGGGATTATAAAAATTTTCAATTTCATTGACATGAGATTCGAATAAATCCATTGGAATTTAAAGTAGTACAAGTAGCCCGAATAATTGTGTATGCCACAAAAAAGACTATTTAAGAAAAAAAAACTTACGTATGGGCGTCTAGACGCATATATTGAAAAATGATTTTTTTTTTTATAACGTGTTCTAACGATTAAACCGACGAGATGAGACACGATCAATCATAATCCCATTACTGCCGTTCGATTTGTCCATTCCGTTCTGATATATTTTTAATTACAGCCGTGGATATCGAAATTATTGGAACACGTATAAAAAATGTTCGGATATACGATACGACGTCTCGAATACCGCAACCCGACGTTTATTGCGTAATCAACCGTCGATCGTATCTTCGTCGGTTACGGAACAACGACGGTGATGAGAAGGTAAATGAGGACGATCCGTTGTACGCTTCGAATTGAACTTTAATACCGTGGCTCGAACGCCACATCGTAACGACGAACAAACGATTACAGCGTATCTCGTTTCTCGGGCGTATTGTGCGCCTCAGATTGTCACGATAAATATCATAACTTCTTCATCATTATTCTCGATTTAATCACCATGCTCGTGGTTCTCAAAATGTGGGACAAGGATAAAAAAAGTGACTCATTAGTGTTGAATCTACGGAGCAGCTGATTATCGTTACATTGAAATTGTAATTAAATAATTTTTATCATACTTTTTTTCCAGCTCTTTGGATCATCTTCCATGACAATGGATTGATGTTTTTATCTCTATTTTTTTACGTGTAATTATCTTAGCCCCGGGTAGTGACTATGTGCGCGTCCAATCGCTAGAGCGTGAGTTTCGTTGGTGCGCATGCGTGAGCCTGTATGTGTGTGTGTGTGTGTCGGAGGGCTTGCGCGCGCAACGCGCAAACACAACTGGACACTTGATTATCGGTACGGTCAGCTATTTTCGAGACATTTATACGTTCATGAAAAATATAAAACATTTGAATGTTCGATATTGTCAAACATTGGGTTTCACAGTGACGTAAAAACCTTACCCGGTGACGTGTGTGTTGCTGAATGGTTATTCACGGACGATTGAAAATGACGTTGGATTGTCAAGTCAAAAGTCATCATCAGAGTCATCCCCCCCATTTCCAAGCTATCAATTCAAAGAGTCAGAAAAAAAATCTAGAATATAGCTTATGATTAGTACATTCAATCAAAATTTATAACCAAGACTTTAGGAAAAATAGTTCACGAAAAATACAAAAAAATAACTTGTTTTTCGGACATAAGCTGATTTTTCAAGGTGATATTTCTGAAAAATAACGCCTCAATAACGCATACGATTAACATAATTTCAAATAAATGTTTGAGTTAATAACAAATAAATTATCGTAGATTTCTATAATTATATATTACAATTGTACACGATTGTATTACATCTACACTATAATTGTGAAGATGACATGAATTCGTGAATGACCATGGAACCTTATCGTGTGACCGAGTGACGCTACTCGACTGCGTTTTCCATTGCGTTGCAGTTGACAATCCATCGCAACGGGAAGAGTCGTCGTGAGCGACGGACAATCTGACTGAACGATTGTTGTAAAACACGGCCGTACATGTGAAATGTCGCGAGTGCCGAAGTACAGTATCGAAGAACGCGATATTCAACGCTTCGTCATTGACGCAATTGTGTTTCGTTCGACCGATTTTCCAGCTTTTATCGCAAACACGTGGGACACTCGATTCGATCGATTTATCACACGATTCACACATCGTGTTCGTGTGGTTATCGAACGATCGAGAAAATTTCGCATCGCGATTTGCGGAGAGGTAAAAAAAAAAAAAAAAAAAAAAACGTGACAACGATTTTGAAAATGTAGATAAGCATTTTTCAACGAAAGTTTGTGCACGTCGAAGTCTCGCGTTTACCGTTTGTGACGCGAGCGAAGCAGTAAAATCGTATTGTTCATCGATATTGCGAAGCTCGCTCGTTGTCGATGTGCGTGGGGTAACCGAGTGACGAGGGTGGGCGAGGGGGGGGGGGGGGGGGGGGTTAGGCGCGGGAGTTGCCATTCGACAGGGTTGGTCTATGGGAAGTCGGGTCGAGGCTGCGAGGCGCAAAGCGCTTGATTTTTGAAAAGCTCCGGCCTGAGGACGCGATGACTATAGCGAATGCCGGGGGAATCGATCGAATAAATGTATATCGTACGGATATAGGGAAAAACTCGAAAACGAACGACACGAGAGAACGAGAGCATTTCGTTCTTTGCCGGGGGATTCGCATCGCATCGTTTTATTTTATTAATGGAAACGCTATCTCTGGCTGTCGAGATACGTTCTCAATTTTTTTTTTCTTCTTCCGTTTTGTTTTTCATTTTTTTTCCCTCTCCTCGCTATCCACGTGAGGACACATCGTTGTTTTTTTTTTTTTTGCTCGCTGTTAGTTTTAGGCGCGGATTCGACGGAGCTAACGGAATAACTGAGGCAAACTATCGGGTTGGTTTTTTTTTTTTTAATTTTTTTTTTTTTACGTCAGGATATTCGACACGGGTTCGATAAATATTCGTGGATTTTGGCGTAAATTTTGGGTATCCGTGAAGGTTGTGAATTGAAATCCAAGATTTGTTTGTTGTTGTCGGTTTTTTTTTTTTTCATCTTCCACTGCGTGCTCGAATAAATTCGGGCGGAATATTCAACACCCGGTGCATTCGCTGTGGGGAAAAAAAAAAAAAATTGCGGTCTGCTTCGGAAATTTTAAGTACCTCGCTCGGTCCGGCTCGTTGCACCGAAATGAACGGCAAAATGCAATGAACGAACAAAAGAAACCTGAAAAAAAAAACAAAACAAAATGAAACAAAATGAAACATAAGAAGATCGTAACGACTAACCTCGATAATTTCAAGCTGTATGTTCTCTCGAGCTTTTTCGTTTGCACGGTTTGTTTGTTTGTTTTTTTTTTTTTTTTTTTTCCGTGAACCAGCAATCTCTGGTTCGAACATTTAAGGGATATATCGCATCATCCCTTAAGCCGTTAACCGGGTTGTGCATGGCCCAGGGATACCGCGTTTCGTGCCCGGCCCGGACGAAAAAGAAGGGAAAGATAATCGGGAGGAGGTATATATCGAAGGTCGTGTACCCTGAAACGTGAGACCTTACCTCAACCATTTTGCGCTGACTTGGAAAAATTTTCTTGTTTCGTGAAAAAAAAAAAAAAAAAAAAACAATTTAGTTCGTAATAAATTGAAAAATAATCGATTTGCCGTTATCGTGAGGAATCACATTTTGTTTAGTGTTGGAGAAGATTATAAGGAGGGTATAACACGAAACGTGTTAGATGAACGCAGCTGGTGTTGGTTCATGTGGTTGTGGTTTTTCACGCAGTGCCATATTTTTCATCGCGAATACGATGAGCACGCAGTTCGCTGTGGATATCATGCTAACTGCAGGCCATATTCTACATTCTCATTTCTCTGACGTCGTTTTTATATCTACCTCAGTTCGAGCGTTCGAGCTAGATCCATTTTTTGGGTGGGGCTAGAAATTCAGAACGAGTTTCAATTTTTTCTTGCAACAAATCTAAGGTTCACACACCCTCGAAATTTTTACGGTCTCATCAACTCCTTGTAAAATATGTTTGCGCTAATTGAGAAGTTATCTTGAAACACGAAGCTGCCCAGTTATTCATTCGCTTTTGCGGAGCCATCGTCACTTGCAACATAATTTCCGAGGCCAACGATTATGGATCATATCAATACTAACTTTTATTCAATCGTCATTCGGTTCCATGATTTATCGACCCTACCTGACAAATTTTAATTCTCGAAGTGTATTTTCCGAAGCAGCTTGCCTTCGTAGTTTCATCGTTATCATCTTTTTATTATTTCAGAGTCTCCCATTGCTTGAAACGTGCATCGCGAGTATTCGGTCGTGTCACCCTGTGGCTCCGGGTTTAAGCGCAACTGGGACGTTCTCCGAAGACTCGTCGCCTTCTACATCTGCAGTCGCTCATTAGCATTTAGAGTGTGAAAAGATTTATTCTGTGACTGTACGACTCACGGTGTCTTTTGCCATGGCCAGATCGGAATGTGGTATGCATGGAATTATCATGGCGCATGCTCGAGAGAGGTCATAGGTCGGAGTCTACCGATTCTGACCCTTGTACCTTTGCCACTTGGTTGCTTGATAGCGGCGGAAATAACGTTTTGGGTTCTTCGTCATGAGTGAGAAGACGGTTTCCACTAATGTGATATTAACTATCACGGCAAATCTGGGTCAACGAAGGTCACGAAGGTAAAAATGAAATATACATTTCTCTTGATAATCGGATTTCAATATTTCTTCGAACCCCAAAATATTTATGGAATTTTTTTCTAGCGATGCTCCGAAGACGAGCTTGAAGAGGCTTCAAAGGGTTTTTTTTCTCCGCTTTATTTACGTCTTTTGCTTCGATCGGCACAATATATTTTCAGAGACAAACGACGGGACCAATTCGATTCTCGAAAGGGCGGTTGAAACCAAAAGTCATTACTGAATACAATGTCAATGGTCACTACGTGAACCCGTGCGCAATTTTGCACGAAGAAAACAGTTGATTCACAGAGACAATGTTAATACGTTACCGGCTTTGCCCGTTGACAATCGCATTAACGTGGACGTTGCTGACATGTCGAGTCAAACAGTGATTCTCCCAAGTCTTGGACCAACTTGGACCGCTCGCACGAATGTGCTAAAGGCGTAACGAGCTAGCTACTCCCAAACCAGATTGTGGTTTGGGAGAAAGCGAGGGTTGTATAAAGCCCCAGAGAGAATTTGCACAGTTGCGCGTATGGAGACGTCGACCGAAGTTTTGGTCAACGTCCGAGAGCTTGAATGTGCAAAGTTCATTTCTCGTCGCCATCTCTGTCTTTTCCTGTGCAAATTTTCGACGACAAATCCAAAACTGGAACGGTCGTGAACTCTGCTCCGTGGAGAGCAAACTTGGTGCTGGAGCTATAGTGCTTTCCGTTGCTTCGTTTGAATCTCGTGCAATCGTAATAAAATCGAAGTCGTTCGAGCTGTTTATCGGAATTTACGTCGATGAGCTTGGATAATTCAGTTGGAAATTGAGACAGAGTGATAAACATTTTTTTTTACATTACGAGTAAAGGTGAATATTTTTCTTTCGTTATTTCACCTTCGTTTAATCTTTCGAGTGAGATTGAATATTTTTTCGTTCGTTATTTTACTCTCGTTTGACCCTCAAAACTTGAATGATGAAGAATAAGTGAATAACTGCAGTTTTTTCAGGTCGAAGTGAAGTTGAAACGCACATGAGAATTGCTTCTGACTTCGTCCTACTTTCAACCTTATTCACCCTGAAAGTGATGTTGAAATATAGCGTGAAAATTTCAACTATGGATGTTCGCCACGCCTCGAAAACAATTTCAACAAACAGTAACTGGTTTCGATGACGATCGAAACTGTTCGGGCAAAAATACATCGAATAGAAGCCTTTTTTCGTCGAATTAACGTGGTATCTACGGTGATAACCGAAAACAAAAACAACGCACGACAACCCATGTGAATGGCCAATGTCGGAGAAATGAAAAAGTCTGTTATTTTCGAGGTTTCAGGTTCAATCTTACGAGAATAAGCCTCGTATCCATTGTGCCAGTGTCTTGCTTATCCAATTTTTTTCCTATTTGACCGACGCTTTGATGCAATTCGAACTATCATACGTGACGTTTGAAAGAGAATTGCGGCGCAACGAGAGCATGACCAAGAACGAATCCACGTTTGCTGTATGATACCGTTTGGCCGGCTTCCAGCCCGGCCGGTTCGGTTAAACGAAGCGAATTGTCAAACCGGCCAATCTTAGGCCCTTTAAACCGAGAAAAGCCGAGGACCTTCAACGGACCAATATGTCTCTCTTTGTTGTCATACTTTTCTCGTCGTTTTCGTTCATCTCTATTTTTTTTTTTTTTTTTTCCATTCGATTCCCATTTTATTCACCATCTTTGTCTCCGTCACACTGTCTAACAGTCCTCTCGGTTTTTTCACGGATCTCGGAATGAGATTTGTCCCACCGTTCGATTTTTCCACGTTTCAATGTTTGAAAGTGAAACAGTGAAATGACGGTACACAGTTTGGCAAGAAGCGGACCGGGAGCGACGGGTATCCACGCGAATTTCCGTTAATCCGTGGAACAGTGCAGACGGGAGTTGGGTGAGCTGAATTGGAGGGTCGATGGAAACGATTCGTTCAAAAAAAAAAAATAAATAAATAAATAAATAAAAAATAACGGTTTTTTTTCTCGATATTTTCGATCGATCCTGGTATCACTCCTGACATTCAATTTTCATTATGACTTTTCTCCACACGTTCGTCGACTCCGTACACACACACACACACACACACACACACACACACACACACACACACACACACACACACACACACACACACACACACACACACACACACACACACACACACACACACACACACACACACACACACACACACACACATATATATATATATATATAAAATGCGCGTGTTCCATAACGAAATCTCGATCAATTTAAAGAGAACCATTGACTCGGTTGAGAACTCGGTAGTTGCTCCGTATCCAAGACATCGACGTATAATGCGGTGATTGGACAAAGTGAACAAAGCGTTGTCAAAGTTGCTATCTTTTCCATAGCGTACATACAGAACCGTACACGGTTGAGCGCGTGCTCGCTCTTCGAACCTAATACCTAATCATGTTTTCGTCGTGTCTCTCGTTCTTCGTGTCCCTCGTCGCCCCATTTACCTCCGCCATCGTGTCAGATACGACCAGACGTCGTTCATTTTCACACTTTTCTTTTGTCTTCCTCGGTCGTTTAAGTTTCAACCATTTCTCAAGCCTTTATTCACAACCGTGCCAGCATCTATTTTCGTAACAAAGGATTTTACGACTGGCCGATGACAACTCGTGATACTATTGTCACTGTCACTGTGACGTGCTACGAAGCTGGAACTGTGATGTCAAAAATTGACGAATATTTTGCAATCGTCGTTTTTGTAATAACAGTCGACATTTTGATGAACGAGCGAATTATGATCACTTTTGAGAGACATATTTTTATTTTGCTGTTAATCATTGTTTACGAAAATGTAAATTGGAAGATGCTTTCCATTTGGTAATATTCGAAATAGGTCGTGATATCTGTCAGGCCTCATTCGAGAAGCTTCAAAGAGTAATCTTGTCCATTTGACATAACGAATAGTTTGCTCATAACTGACGTTTGAACTTTATGGGGTGTGCCATACCCCATGTGCACAATACGCAATTTCTCAGAAGTGTTTACAAAAAAAAGGTTGAATGAGATGCTCAAATGTATTTTCTCGTTGATAAGCCGATCGATTGGGGAAAATCGGTAAGACCAATGTGTCGATGATGAAGATTCAACGGACTGCGTCAGTATTTTTTTTTTTTTTTTTTTGTCCTTCGACACGTGCAACAGTGAGATAGGTTGTTATTGTGTCGTCACCGGAGTCTCCGGGGAAAATCGTTGGAGCAAAGTGGTGAGCGGATCTATGACGCTGCGAAAGTCGTCAATGATGCACCATGAAGCACATATATTCCCGGATCGCGGGTACAGCGAGATAAGGAAAAACTGTAAAAGCTAGTCGGTCGAAAAAAAAATCGTTTGCAAAATGCAAGCGACAATAGTGAGTCTGCGGCGAAGCGAACTTTTTTTTGCAAATAATTCTACGGAGCCAATTTACAGGATGCCTAGTTTGATTTTCATAATTATTCAGTTTTGTCATCAATCTGCCGATTTTAATGACACGATTCAATGATCTTCGGAAAAGTTTTACAATACAAAGATTCCCGCGTCGTGAATTTCCGGATTTGAGGGTTTCGACTGAAAATCACGTGCCAGAGTTTGTAGATTAGCTCATGTGGTTGAACCGTTGTACGGTTGTTATCAATGCTGCCTAGCCAGAAATAGTCTCCGGCCACCCGGCAACGGGTGACCCAATGGGCATTACAATCAATGCGATTCCATCGTGTTGCACTTACGGGTTCGTGCCATAGCTACGAGATTAGTCGTGGGCACCACGAAGCCCGCTGCGAAACAGTGGTCGAGCATCGGACGATCATCGACAGTGTTCTGTATCCACGATTGTGGAGTAGTAGACACTGCGAGAAACTATGGCGCACGTTTCCGTTCGACCAACATTGAAAGCGAAAACGTTCGTGGCTGACGGTGGGATACGGGAACGTCCATTCTATCCGGATATACGTGTACTTGAGGGAAGTACGGAGGAAATGGAGCTGAGGACTTCGTCTATCCGGGCTTTACTCGGACAATGCCCCTCGGCCCATAGCTGCTTGATAATTGAAAACTCAGCGAGAAATCCTGTGAAATGCGATGAAATGAAATCGACCTACTGACTAGCTAGTTCGTTTTTCAAAGTAATCGACGAACTTCATAAAATTTGAAGTTCACAATTGTTCAAGGACATTTTTTTTAATAGGGAAAAAAATGTTCGAACTGCAGCTACTAATCTGGCGCCACTGCTTTATCCGGAAGTTTGCTACTTTCATTGTTATCGATAAGCAAACTTGATTGATTTCGTCACTCACTCACCATTGATCATCAAAACCTCTAGGGTACTTCCAGAAGTCCTGGAAAGCTGAAATTTGGTAGGCAGGCTGAGCTTAGCGTGCGAGTTACGGGAAAATTCAAAAGAAAAGTGACCTGCCCATCTTAACCACTCGGCCATAATATCCGCGCGTAATGGCTAAGTCACGAAATTGTCTTCAACAAAGATGTGGAGGCTTCTGAGTGATCTGAAATCGAAAGTGTGAGAGTTCTTACGAGGAATAGTCTTGGCTATGCAGGGTGCGGCACTAACGGTTGCCACCTTAAACATCTCTGTTGATGTTTCTGAACACAATTTATTTATTTTTTCCCAAATCAATCGATTGATTATAAATGTTGTTCAATGATTGCCAGTCGTCGGCTGACGTGAAACTTCGTAACCGTCGAACATCAGGATCATCGAAGGACAGTAATAACCCCCCAGTTTGATAAACACGCGGAAGCGGATACGCGAAGCGGCGCACGCGGCTCACCCCCGATTCGAGATACGGTTTGAGGGTGGTGGAAAACGGTATCCGCCACTGGCGCCCATGCCGCCACCACGGCCGATGGAACGGACGGGGAGGTGGTAAGGGTTGACGGCGGTGGTCGGGGGCTGATATCTAGCTAAGCGCTCGCGCAGTCGATTCGCGGTCTCCGCACCACGAGAACCAGCACACTTCGCTCACTCATTCCCATTCGTTTCCTCACCCTATCGCACCCTCTTGCAACCCGTGCCCCTACATCCTGCTTACTCTCTTCCTCTCTATTGCCGTCTCTCTCTCTCTCTCTTTCTCACACACACACTTCCCGTCCGTTCCTCTTCCCGTTTCGTTTCGTGCCGGCACATTCGACGGGACTCCCGCGCGTCCGAGACACCCTCGCCAGTTACGGACGACACGCCGTGCGTGCGGATGACGAATTACAATCCGCCTCCTCGAGGATCGTCATTTTACGTGAATTTAATAATCCTTGGTGCTCGGTTTACTCGGCAAAACGTTTTGCCAGATTGTCAGATAATCAAATACAATTTATGTAATACATCTTTCATCGTATTTGACAAATTAATCCAGGACATCTATCAAGTGAACTGTGTGTGTGTGTGTGTTTTGGGTGCGTCATTCATAATTGAAAAAATATAAAATATAAATATAAATATATATATATATATATATCTAAATAAAATAATAGAAATAATAATGAGACACAATTCCTCCGAGTTGAGTGAATAATGCTGATCATAATGTGATTGATAATAACATGAATATGTGGGACAAAAATAATAAATAAATAATAGTGTTTGTACTTTCAAAAACGCAGAAGTGACATGTTCCGTGAGGTGTGATAAAAACTTCTGGGTGAAGGGTTTGTGGAATTGTGTGTTTATGATTGTGACTACCTGTTCGGTATAAAATCGACTTGGCCTGATGTGCGAGCGCGGTGTTGACCGTCTCGGTTGTCGCGAAATTGTCGTCGAACGGATTGTCATACGAAAAACACATCGACGAAGTAGTTTAGAAAAATGAATTGTTTGAAAAAGTTTACGCATTCGAACGCCTGTTGAGGGGCGGCTGTGGGTCACTTTTTATTATACCTCCGGTTGGTAATGTTGTTGAATCCTGGTGGTGATTTTTGTGTTTAACATTCGGTGAAATTGATACTTCATGACCCGCATTAACGTACATGAAATATTCGTGTGAGTCCGGTGATTGAATTTTAATGAGCGTGGGCGAGATGATTACCAAATGAATTTCCGAAACTTCTATATTTGCTCATTACGCAGCGATTTTCACAATATCAGATTGCAGTATCGAATTCGATGTAAAACGCACAAATTGGCGTTTGGTCGAATGTCGCGATAAAATTTATTGAAATTCGAACGATGAGAGCATCGATAAACAATTCGGATGGAAAACTAGTTATTTTGATCCATCTGAAAATTGGTAATGGATTCGTTTTTTTTTTTTTTTCGAAGACTCACGTATTTACACGGTAATTTCGAGGCACGATCCAGCAGTAGGTTGTATAATAATAATAGTAGTAATTGAAAAAAAACAACACGCAATATTTTAAGCTCTACAGCGCTGTCGGATGAACTTGCGGCTTGTGGATGATTATATAGAAGTAATAAATCCGATTAACGGGTTTTTCCAGAGACTTGCGGCCAAGCGGTCGTACATCGTCGCTTTTTCCATAATGCAAAACAAATTCCCCCGTTGAATATTGTTTAATTTTCATGAGGTTGCGACCATTATGCGGTATAACTGCGATATTAAACGTTATTTCTTTTTCTCTCTCTCTCTCTCTCTTTCTCACGCATTTTCATTAAACTCCGACCGCCGCGAACAGAGTCCATTGGTACTTCTCCTCCCATTTATCTTTTAATCTTTTCCGTTTCCTTTCCTCGTGAAATTCGTTTAAACATATTTTTACCGGACAAAAATTAAATTCCTCGAAAAATATAGTTTGCTTCGTTTTGTTTTTGTTTTTTTTTTTTTATTCTTTTTCGCATGAATAAAGTCGAGCGGAGATTGTGACACGGAAAGAGACGATTAAATTTTGTGATAATCGTAATTACCGTTTGTTGGCATTTGTGATCATTGGTCCGACAGTGAGGGAAATTCATGGTGGTGCACAGAGTTCAGTTTGGGTGGTGGTAAAGCTGTGTACAAACTATTTTCAAACTGGACAGGGATTCCAGGCTTGAACGAGTTGTCAGGCTAATAATTTTTCGATCGTTCAGTTGTCAAATTCCAAAGTTGCATAAACCGGTGATGAGATTTGTCGTGTGTGGCAAGGCACCGATGGTCATCGATAACGACAAAACAAACGAAAATTGGTGGAAAGAAACAAGTGAAAAGAGTGTTGAAAATTTGTGAAGTAATCGTCGTGAAATGCACTGGAATCGATGCGGTTCAACGACACCCCAAAAGCAATTACGCCATGATTGTCAATGGAGAAATGAAGGACGTACGTTACTCACAATGATTTACCTCGTGCTTCTCTCCATAATTCTCGATAGTAAGTACACCGAATCTCAATATTGAATGAATAAATTAATTTTATTAATATATTTATACGATCAAAGCTGCGAATATTCGAACAAATAAAATACCACGTAGTTTTTATATAATAATTATGAAACAAAAAAAGACACAACTTTGAGCAGACAAGTTAGACTGTATTGAACGTAAAAAAAGAGACGAAAAAAAAAATATATATATCGAAGAAACGTATTATAGCCAAAGGGTTAAATGTTGAATGGAAACTCCAAGTTTTCTGGAGTGGCAAAACTGCAAAGTGCCCGGGGTGGGGGGGGGGGGGGGGCGCTCGCTGCCGGCGAGTAATTTAGTTTTCGAGTTATAACGCACCGGAGGATACAGCATAAGCTCGATCGTGTTGGCTATAGCGACTAGAGCGAAGGACAAAAAGACCGAGGTGAAACGTTATTGCACCGGAGACAAGGTGTGGTCCCTCCGAGCTTTCTTTTGCCGCTCATGTGCGCTTCCGCTTATTTTACGGTCTCGGGTGAAACTATTTCGATCGAAAATTTGTCGAGCGGGGAGGGACCGGGGTTGGAAATTCAGAACGAGCAATGCTCGGGAGGACCGACATTCCGAACGAACAAAGTTCAGAACGAAAAAAAAAAAAGAAAAAAAAAATGTCAGGAATTGCATTGCATCGAAAGTGGGATTTCCCCGAACGTGCACGAACGCTGCCTGGTCAAAGTTTCAAACGGCTGGACAGCGAATTGAAAAGAATCGATAGTTCAATGTTGGGCGTTATACAAATTTCAAAATGTAATTCGTAGAACTGTTATTACGGAGAAAGAACAGTGATCGAACATTCGAAGAACACAGAACGATCATTTTCTCGAAACTCATGGATCCGAAAATAAAAGTTTCGAACATTCGATGTATCGAATTGAAAAGTTTCGAACGAGCAAGGCTTAGAATGGGGGATTATCCGAACGCACAATGCTTCGAAGGTCGTTGATGCGAAGCTAAGTGCGCCTGGGAAAACCATCGAATGCTGTGTGAGCTTTTAAACGAAAACAAATGAAAAAAAATATATATTCAAGGATATGTGAAATTACCATGTTCTAGATTATGTTTTATGGAATCATAACCGGTCGTGAAATCGTATTTTCGGAACCTCAACTTTTTTCCCAACGGCGGCGAAAAATTAATAATCCTCGAACAACTGCCCGGGCAGTAGCGAATTTCCACACTTTCGTTGGACAAACTTTCTCATTGGTCTCGTCAAAATTTGATACATCTATCTTTTTTCCTGCAAGTGATTAATTCCATCCGGTCCATGGTTCACGTTTATCGCCAGACGACAGAGAGAAGACTGATTATCCCTCGAGGGTACTGATTAATCGAGACCTTGTCTCGGTAATTCAATGTACCGCGTTATTTCCATCTCCGATGAAAATTTAAGTGAGAGCAAAAGACGTTAGTGGTGATAATGTTCTTGGACTCGGGCGAGTGAGCCGGATGTAGGAATCGTTCGATCCGATCAAACGCTACAGAGGTTATTCGTATCTGGTCGCTTCTGATTCTCGTCACCCTGTGGCTTTTACCACCATTGGAAAATAATTAAATCTTCAAGGTCGAATTGCAATGCTATCTCGTGATAGCCGCTATTCGGGCCTCGTGGTTGCCTCGGTTCTCTTATTGCCGCTTTCATTTCCACGACGAACCCGAGCGATGGAGACACGACGGTTGGGAGAAATTTCCGGACTCTCTCCCTCTCTCTTTCTCTCTCTCTCACTCTCTTCGTTCTCGAGTTTCCGAATTAGAGTGCAAATGGAAATTCAATCGTTCTCGCATCATCCCGCATTCCACTTCGTTCTCTCGTATTCGTTCAATCTACAAATTACTACGGTGGTGCTGTATCCCCGATGCAACTTCATCAACCGAACTTAATTGGAAATGTTATGGAATTTCAATAATTGTGATATGCAACGAAAATAATTTTATCATTGTTTAATTGTGATGTTCATTAGTTCGATGTTATGGGCTACCATTTTGAATTTTACGAGTATTATTGATGTCGTCGGCATTATTATTCATTATTATTGTCGTGCAACGCGCATGACGAAATTTCGAATGGAACATTTTCAACAGACTTTGGGCGTGCGGTACTTAATTCGAGGTTCCTCAGTTCGCTGCGATTCTGGGATGTTAGAGACGTGTTACAGTGAGCGACCATCGATTCAAAGGTTTTTTTTTTGAATACCGGTTTGATAGCGTTGAATATAATGATCAAAAGTTACACCGTTTCACCTGCTTTTGGAATTATTCGAAATAAATCATCGCGAGGAAGTCACGAAATTTCTTTATCGTCTCGCCATTGCAGTTTTTGTCTTTTTGGTCGTTCTTCGCTCGCTCCTCGAGAGACAGAGAATATATCGGCTGACCCAGAGCAATGAAAATCCTAAATTTATGAGAGAATGAGCCGATTTAAGCCTCGAACTTTTGTCCGGCCCAACGTAGTTCCATTCTGCGGGCTAGGGAGCTAAGGATTAATTACCCCCAATCCATTGTCGAGAATGAGAAATGTGCGATAAATTTTTTATCTCAATATTCTTTAATCTCAAAAACTAAGGACGGTATCGAATATTAAATAATTCCAATCAAAATTATTCGGTAAAAGTAAACTACTCAGCACGATTTCATTATTACATAGATTGTCGAGTCTCCAAATTTTTACAAAGTGCATTATCGGTTGCTCGGTTACTCAGACCTTCCCCAAAGTTTTTTGAAATAAATGCAGAGACAAAAAAAAAAACCCTAAAAGAAAAAATAAAAAAGTAGTTTATTTTTTATATTAAAAACTTTATTCTTCATATTTTCCTGGGTCATCGATCGATCGAGTTGTTTCAGCAGCTGTGGGCGAAGCCGTTGGTTCGTGTAAGGTAAATGGCCCAGTTACTGACACTTCAAGAGCACCGACGTCGGATTTTTACTATTTATCGACGCGTGATGTAGCTAAAATGAAAGTTTGAGGTTTTAACACGTGCGTTAAGGCCCTCTGAATGAGATCCACTTATTAAACAAATGAAATTATTAATATTTATTGATATAATAATTGTTATAATATCGCTTTTCTGCTGCCGGGGTTTCTGACACTAGAGAAACATCCATGTCGTTTCGAACATCCATGTCAAAAAATGTTCCATCTGCTGTTCTTCACTTCCCCAAACCGTAGATCCGAGATCCGTAGTTGCCACGATTTCACTGACACGGGGGAAATGGCAACCGACGACAAGGAAAACGACAAAATTTCGTGTAGGTGGTACGAAACGTTCACGGACGTATCTCATTGGCGTTTCCTCGATTTATGTCGTTCGCTCGATTTCTTCGGAACATTGATCCATCGTTTGGTCGCCGACCACAGGATTCTCCAGTGGCATCGAATCCTCGCCGCTGGAGAAAGAGACGCGAGACAACGGTCGGATAGACGATGGGGCAAGGGGCGGGGGACGGGGGAAGGGACTACAAGTGTACTTTACATCGTCGATAAGCCGATGTGGTTGTTTGAATTTCGAACGAGAAAGTTACACCCCGGGCTTTCGCACCGGATACTGGAGCCTTGCCAAATCAAAGCACAATATGTACCTTTTCACTTGATCCCACCACCTCGAAACAGAGGTTTCAAATCCGACCCTAAACCGATTTCGTCGATCTCTCCCGTTGTCTCCTCCCGTTTCTCGTCCTCAAAAGCCTTCCCACCGGGTATTTACGTTTAATCGTATCACGAATTTCACAAGATCGCGGGGGGGAAAACAAAGTTATTTCGCGGATCTCGAAAGCAGATGGGGAATTTTCACGTGGAATTTGCGCGAATTTCCTCAGCGATAACCACCAAGCCCAAAGTTTTCATTGCCGTAACTAGATTTTGAGCAGATTTTAACATCGAATCGTGAACTTCATCTTCCTCGCTCGGTTTTTTTTTTCTTTTTCAATGTCATCTAGTTTTTTAACTTTTCGATTATAGGGAAGTTATCGTGATGACCCCGAAAATTTAAAATCGTTTTTCTTTTGCAGATCTTAACGTTTAGAGGTCATTGGGTTTATTTGAGCCTATTTTGAGCATTTATTATGATGATGCAATCGATGTGTCTCGCCGGAACTAACCATGAGCACAACTGACAATGGATACTACTAACCATGGGCACTACCATTTTTTATTTCATTCGACGCCCATTTTGCATCCGAACAAATTTTCATTTCAGCTTCTACGAATCATCATGGATCTACAATTTCACTCAGGAATCGACAGTCAACATAGATTTATGTGAAAAGTTGTCGAGCAAACATGCATAAAAGATAACTAAAAAAATTGTAGGTCAATGATCCAAATGTGATGGGTATAATCTATATCCATGGCAAGCGTCCTAACCTATAAATGTCGTCTGCGAGTTTATTCATCCACTTTCAAATGTCGTTCGACGGAATAACACACCAACGATTTTACTTCCATGACAATATCGAATATTCTCTGGAATACTGCATAGTTTGATTTTTCATATTATTCGTTTCATACGTTGCAAATAGTTATTCCACGATATCCCGCGCTGTTTCGTTCTGTCCAAACACCGGCCATACCGCTCGATATACCGCATTCGGTGCGATATATCAAGTTTCATCTTTGTTCAAAATTCGGTCTCGAGAAATTTCGATGCATATAGATTCTTAGATAGAAGGCCCAATTGTTTCGTCGAACATCGATAAAGACAGTACGTATATATGTACATATATATATATATGCTTCGCATATATAGATATGTACATATTGATGCTTCGCACATATAGCGGGACGGAGAAAATGATATATGGTCCCGATGGTACGGTACGAGGTTCCGATAGTTCATACAACGTAGCTCCGGCGAGTTTATCCATCGTGCGAACGTACGAGGAGCTTCTACGAAGATCGTGACCGAGATTTCTCGGACAATTACCTTCGAAATCTGCCTGCTCGTGAGGCCGATACTATTCCGGACCCATGTGATCCTGTAGAATTCGATATCGTCATTGTGTAACCCTGTTGCTTATATATCATCCATGTATACAGGGTGGTACGTTTAGATAGACACCGCAGAACATCTTGAGAACAACGTATTATTTAGAAAGATAAGGTGCAATAAAAGATACATAACCCGAAGATGGGAAAATACGGTGCTATTGTACTTTTCAAGTACTAAATCTAAACTATTTTCGAGTAATAGACGTTTGAATTTTGCAGGGTCCGTTGCACAAACAAAATCAGGATCGAACATTTTCGAAACGTCACATAGTTAACTTCAATGATACAGCAAAATTGCACGGACCACCGAAGTAACCGTAATTCTGATAATTCTTTCTCCAGTGTCATTGTTGTTCGATAATTTCATAGGACTGCAACTGAATGAGAGCTTCAGTCACGCCATATATATAAACATTAAATATCGCAAATTCGAATGAAAGAAATGCAGAATATCTGCGTGGACTCCAATTTGAAATAACGTTCTCTGAACGAAGATAAGTCTATGGCTTTTTTCGGCCTTCTTTTTCTCTCCATGCAAGTTTTCACCCTTACTCCGTTGCTCTGTTTTTCTCACGATTCGCCTTTCGCTTCTTAATTAAGCGGTAAAGCTCTTAAGAGGCTTAAGTACTAAGATTGGTGCACTTCTTATCGCTCAGACACCTCCGCAATTGTCGACGATTCTCGAGAAATCGCGAGCAGTTCTGCACCAGTCAGCATCTAAGGTTTTCTCCATTCTTTACCCCCACCCCCTTCGCCACCCTGCCCCACCCGTTACCGTCATCCGGCAACGTTACTTTTACGTATACGCTCGCGCTTTTCGTCTCTCTTAATTCAAAGATTTTGTTATAACTTTCACAACTCTACGGGTTTTCACAACGAAATTGAATAACGAAAGTTGATAAAGCTATGGCAACTTAGAATCTGCATAATTTACGAAATCGAGAAGACGAGCTCTCGATTATTACGATGAGCCTTTCGTGAGCAATATGAGCAATAAAAAAAAATAAAAAATAAAAAAAACTCCAGGCAAACGACGAATAAAATCTTTTTCGAGACAGTTTATTACCACGTTTGTTTCGTCTTATATTTTTGAATAACAAACGTGAAATCGAAATTGAGTTCGACATAAAGAAAGAAGACGCGTCATCTTGAAATCAAACAGCTCGAGGATACCCTGTCCCAGCACTTTCTTACCGCTAATAATTTAATCCAACGAACGTAGACAGCGTGGACTCGTTCTTTCTTTACCAAGGTTATTTCGTGGTTTTTCTTCAGAACAACCCGAGCTTTCCCGATAAAACCGATTACGGGGAACTGGATCGCGTGCAAAGCTATTGCTAGAAGAGAGCAACGGAAAGCGAGAATTTAATTCCGAGAGAGAGAGAGAAAGGGACAGAGCGAGAGAGAAAGAGAGAGAGAGAGAGAGAGGGAGAGAAAGAGAGAGAGAGAAAGCGGAAAAGGACGAGTCAACGTGGTTAAAGCACTATGGATACTTCGAGCGAAAACACGAAGAGACGAACGAACATTCTCCAAAGTATATATATACGTATATGTATACGAAAGTTATGGCTTATAATTATGTTAACCATAATTTCTCGGTTGTAAATTGTTCACATTCGTACGTTGAATTGTCCTGAATTTCAATGAAGTTCCGGATTGTTCTGAAAAGGAGAATGAGCTACCTTTTTCGATCATTTGTCCGAGGAATGTACTTCGAAGATTTATTCATATATGGAAAATATGATTTGTAAGACTTTTCTATTTCAATGAAAATTTATTTTTCGTACGAAAATAGGGACGGGTAGTCTATTTAACTTTCGCCAGACTAACTCCTAACGGACTAACCGATGCCAGAACGGTGCCTCCCAGATTGACCTCAACTCCCGATGGCCTGTCATCTGAAGCGATCACGTGGGTGGAGCTGGAAATTCAGAACGCGCAAAGTTCAGAAGGGTCATATAATTCTGAACGAGCGATATTTCGTATGACAATTTTACGAACGTTCGTGGCGTAGAATGACCGTCCAGTGCATCGTCAAAATTCAGAATGACGTTGTAGCAAACGTACAATATTCCGAAAAATAAAACGATAACATCGAACTTATCGCTGATACGACTGGACGACGGTAATTCGTCGCGTTGCGATACGACGAGCTTGCTTTTATTTTTATTTTTATGGTCACGAATTATCGAGATTCTCCAGCGAAAATTGTGAAAGATTGAAGAACGTTGGTTTGCTCGTGGGCTGCCGACTGCAGGGACAGATCCATCACCGTTATATCGGTCATGCGGAAACGGAAAAAAATTTCTTTTGTCAAGATGAACAAAGACCGACGTGAAGCCGGATCGTAGCGAATGGACTGAGGAAACCAGAAGAATTTCAGATCTCATCTTATTATGTTCTTTAAGGATCGCTGGCCTGGACCAACGAATCGGACGGAGACGAAGATTCACGTCGACGTAAGTGATGGAACTGTAGGAGGATGGAACAGCCAAGATCTTCGGCTTTGTCGTTTTCTTCATTTAATATCTCCAGCTATATCCACACCCGGCTGAACAAAAATGTAGCCACAGCCACTTAGTTTCTAACTTGATTAATATTTTTGTAAAAATAAAATACAAATTGTCACTATTAAACAGAATTAGAAAATCTTATATGAATCATGCAATAATGTCCATGGGAATAACTACCAACAGTACCATCGCTGTGGTCTTTCGAAAACACGAGTTACCACGACCCTACACAGGTCAGATGTCGTCAGACCTAAAATTATATCCGGGAAGAAAAAAAAAATGGCTATCCGTTTTTTATGCGCATTAGTCGTCGGAGATTGCGCGCCACGAGCCCGACGAGGAGAAAAGCTTAACGAGAATCCGATGTTCCAAAAACGAGATTTACTCGTGGTTTCTTTGTGTGGTTAACCGGTTAACCGTTCCTTCGGAGATAACAGCTGAGCTGAGTCGAAGAGACGCGAGTGAGAACGGGTGAGACGGGAATAGGGCCGCGAAACGGTGAAACACACCGCAAGGCCCATCGCGGTTAGTTTATACACAGAGAAGATGAGCAGAGAGAGACCAGCAGAGAGACCAGAGAGACCAGTGGTTAGCGCTGCGGTAGCGGCCAAAAAAGATGAGCGGTTGGAAGAGGAAACCAACGCTGCGTGTGCTGTGTGCGGCTCGGTGCTTTTCGTTTCACCATCATTCCGTGGTACAGTACGCCTGACGCAAAACCATCTGCCGGACCAATGTGTGCGACGGTCACACGGTCGCTTCTCTTCTGCCAAACGTATGCTCATCTCATCTACTCACAAATTGAATTTTGTTTGTCGTTGTCTTCCGCAATTTCAATTGAATTGGCTGTCAGGGGATTTCGCTCCGGATTAGATAAACTACAGCTGGGCAGGAAAAAGTGAAAAAAAAAAAACAAACAGGAAATATTTTTATATATGGGGAGGGACGTCAGAAATCAAACGATTGAACCCCTTCCAGGAGTGGGGGAGTATTCCAAAATTAAATTAGAGTCTACATCGAGTCGAAGAAAAGCGAGGATGAAATTTACGCGATGATCCGATAACGGGGAGGATCCCACGAATTCACTTGAAATGCCTCCCGTGTAATTCGTCGACTCGTTGTACTTTTGTTCGTCGGAACTTTGTATTTCCGAATTACACGAGTAAAAGGGTGAAAAGTTTAAATTGAAATGATTAAAGAGGCAGATGGCGTTGGGCTTTCAGTCTTAGCCGCAAGATCCGTGCGCGATTTAACGAAGTGCGGAGCGAGACTGTGTGCCCACACGAGAGCTCCGTGGCAGCAGACTGATCCCAATTAATCTGACTTTACCAACTACCAGACGCGCAAAGCATGGAAAGTTCGATGTTCTGTTCTTCGGCCGATCAGCCAAGCTTCGACTCTTCAAGCTAATTTGATGCTTTTCGAACAGCAACGTCATTGAACGTCAAATTGTTTTCAGGAAAACCGAATGAAAATACAAAAAAAAAATGTGATCCATGAAAGTACTCGGTGGATTTTTATGGCTGATCGAATAGCGACTGTTACTACTGGATATCCATATTGTGGTGATTCGAAGGTGGAGCGACTGCTCGGTACGCGTTTATAACCACGATATACATATATATATATATATATGGACTCATGTAGCGACACCGCCACATCGTACACGGTCAAATCACGTGACCACGTAGCATTAATTCATTCTCGATTCGATGGCATTATGAAACCACGACGATGACCACTCAATATCCATGTGGTCGACGAACGAAGCACGCAGACCGTGAAAACTGTTGGCAATTGTAAAATCCAGCACTGAACGTTCACGTGGGACGTAACGTACCATTTGATAATTTATGCGCTTGTGGTCACATGAAAGCTTCTCTCTGCACAATGCGGTCGTTCTTCAGCGATAAAACCTGAGCGCACAGCGATGTAACGAAAGCATGAAAATCTCGGTCACGGACGCTCCGTTCTCGCGATGATCCGACACTTTTGGTAAATTCTGAATTTTTTGCTTTCTCATAGACGAAGTTATTGTGAAAGCCTTAACATTTTTATCGAAATTTCGATGTAAAAAAGTTTCTATAAAACATGTAGAAATCACATTTTCAGAACATTTCCTGATGTATGTATTTGTGGGTGTGTGTGTGTGTGTGTTGGGATGGAAAATGCTTTCTCATGAACTTCGTTGACTGTACTTACAATTCGAAGAAAAAAATTGAGTTTTTGTTGTTGTTATAATATGTCATGAAATC
The DNA here is from genome assembly GCA_963662125.1 of Diplazon laetatorius. Classification (NCBI taxonomy): domain Eukaryota; kingdom Metazoa; phylum Arthropoda; class Insecta; order Hymenoptera; family Ichneumonidae; genus Diplazon; species Diplazon laetatorius. The sequence continues at coordinate 1,111,480 of OY759159.1, forward strand.
CGTACGAGAATAATGTTCGAAACGATGAATAAATATACCCAGTCGTACGGTAAACTGGGTGTAATCATAAATTCGAAACATTCGATGCATTACAATTTGCCGGATCAGCCTGCTTTCATTAGTCAAAATAATTCCGAAAACACAAGTGTGCGAAATAACTTCGTAATCAACCGAGCTTAACTCCAGATTATACAGCTTTTCACAATTTTCAAACGCTTCGGTCGTCATCGCTGCATTTCCGCCTTGACCCATTGTGGCTGTTGTTAATAAACGGTAATGAAGAAAAAGTGTGACGAGCGAAGTTTTTTCAAGCTGCTGGAAGAGCGACCCCATAAAAGGTTACGCCGAGCAGCAGCAGCATCGAAGGTTTCACGCTGCTGCAGTTGTACGGGTCACGGGAGCGAGAAAAGTCTCTCGTGTCTCGAGTACCAGCGTGGCGAGTGTTTCATCTGGTTCCCTGGGTACGCCGATGGTCCGCAAGGTGTTTCGCAAGCGCGAAAAGTGCAGAGGTCAGTTTTCTCCGGGCGAGACACGATGAATGAAGAAGGTTGGGGGGGCGAAAAAACTGGTTAGACACAATGTCGCTGTGCTTTTGCCACTGGCCTCGTGCTGCCAGTGCCACAGATGCCGCTAGGGGCTCACAAGTTCTCGCCCATAGCACATCCGGACTGAAGCCTCAACGAGGCTCTTTCAGTGTCCCTTTTCACGCGTATACCCCCCCCAACTTCTTCGTCTTCCACTGGCTTTCGTTTATTTTCATTTTTTTTCATTCCATTTTATCTCACAGATCGTATCGGTATCGCTTTTCTCAGTTGGCCAGGATGAAGCTTGGTTTTCTGTCCGATACCGGCCTGCTGCATTGAAACCAACGTTTCCCGGAGGAATCAAAGGGCTAATGGGAGTCGGAGTCATGGCAGTTAAAAATCCCTTATGGAAGATACTTGCGATCCAATTGAACAAATTGATCAAAATACGTGTCTGGCTTGCAGCGTTTTCTGTTGCATTTACTTAAGTGCAAATCCAAATTATCATTGGATCGATATTTTCGTTATCGGCTTACGAAAAATAATTCTGTATGAAGGGAAAGAACCATTTTACAACTCAAATTCCAAGGTAGTTCAGTGAATTACGAGAAAATTAATCGTAATATAAAAGCTGAAAAAAAAAAGAAACACTGATTAGGTATGAAAAAGCGGGAGAAGCAGAGCTGCGATAAACCAAGCGAAGGCTAACAGCAGACGTCCTCTGGGTTGGAGCTCCAGAACATTTTTCCTACGTGCTTTCTATATCACGAGCTGGGAGCTGCTGCCGGTTCACTGGAATAATGTGAAATAATACCTCCTCCGCATACTTTTTCATACGTTCATTCTCGCTCGGGTTCGCTAGGCCGCGACACTCATTCTTTCGCTAAAAGTCGAAAGGGGCGAGGGGGAATTGCATCCTCTCTAATAATTCAAAATTAGATCCCACTGGGTCACGCGTCTCTCCGACCAGTAAAATTTTTCTCATCTCCGGGGATGTTATGGAAAAAGTGAAAAAGAATGATGAGCAACGTGCAGCTTCAAGTTAAACCGGAACTCAAGTTCAACATCCTTATCGTTCGGGCGTAATGGTTCCTGAAAATAGTCAATAGGGTCGAAGAAATGTTCAATATGAATTATCGCGCCCGATAATACAGGGGTGTGTAATCGGTAAAAATAGGGTAAGGGTTCAAAAATCAGGAAACGTTGAAAACCTTGCTTTCAAATGTTTGAAATATTGTACCTGCGCTACAATGTCATTCGAAGCATCACGCGTTCGGGATGTTTATCTTTCCGGTCATTACTCGTTTTGGATTTCGACTCCAACCCCGGTTCGACAGCACCATACATTTTCAGGTCGGAGCCCTCATTGGTGTCGGGAATAGAGACGTTTAAATTATTCTCTCCGTTACAGTCTCGGTTTGTTCGCATTTATTTTCAAAAGCTGATGTCGTCCGGTGCAGCATTTCACGGAAAATAATATATATCATAACGATCGCCAAAGCCGGAACGAGATGAGAGCCCGGATCATAACCAGTTGCAGGTAGCGCGGAGTACTCGTGGAGGACCTGGGACCGCACAGATTCGTTTTGGTCCCGCTGCCACTCGTCTCTCTCGCGGCTCTCTCTGTCTCTCTCTCTCTCTCACTCTCACTCGCTATCCCAGTAGTCGTTACGGCACGAAGGCTTCCACAACGACGCAAGTGGCGACGATTATACGCAGTGAGAGACCTTTAAAGCGAGAAAACGCGGTAGCGGGTGGCAGAATGGAGAGGAATCACGGTAACCAAGAGTTCGCCATCTTCTGAAGAGGGTACGCGGGGGTGGAAATCGAGCAAGCTGCTTCTGCTCCGAGAGCCAGGAGCAAAGCTCGTTTCTAATTAGGCTACCGCATAATTAGGAAACCCGGCTCGTGACTGCCACGCTATCGCAGAGCCCATAACCGACGTGAAAAACCGTGCGCGCACGATATTGCGACTGGCTTATAAACTATTTTTCTACGTTCCTCCTTCCGGGGATTTTTTTTAATGAGTCACTTCGTCGTCGTTGTTTCATTTTCAATCGTCGTTTGTAGCTTCTCACGAGTGTTGACATTAGCGAGCTTCGACGACGGAACGTCTGTGTGTAAAATGTTTTTAGTGAAATTTTATCGCAATATATTTTTATTGCGATAGTGATATCGGAAGATTTTTTTTTTCTGTGTACACGAGTCCCATGAATTTTTCTAGATCAAACGAACATGTAATATTACTCCTGGATTGTATTTATTGATGTACTGATTAATAATAGTAACGTTCATATATATATATATACATAATAATTAATTTGAGATAAGAGGGAAAATCTATAGATACGACATGAAAAATTCATTTCGAATATGAATGATAATCAATTTGTTATGCATTTAACCATCAATTTGTGATACGAAGAAGAATTTATTTGCGATATTTCTAATAATTAACTCTGGACCCGATAACGTGAACAAGGATTGCTCGGCGAGGAAACTTAAGCATTTTTTTTCAATGCTTCCTCGTCGAGAAATCTTCGTTCACAACGTATAGGATTTCAGAGAAAGCAAATTGCAAGGTTCAACTGGGGGGTGTTTTTTTTTTCTCTTTCGTGTCAAGCTGTGATGGTGCATCGCGTTGATAAGAGCATTGCATGAATAATGAAAACCGGTGCGAGTTCAACGATCGTGCTTGCTGTGGAAAACGTCGCTGTATATTCGAGTGGACGAGTGAGAAAAGGCCTTTCCCACTCACTTACATCGTATGATCTTGTGGTTTGAAGAGGCTTTCGAGTCTCAAAACGTTCGTTCTAACAGCTGACTTCCAGCCCCACTCGTACTTGTACTATACCTCTCGTTGAAAGCACGCCCGAAATTTCATGAATTATTCCATCCCTCTTTCTCATTCTATCTCCCTCTCTCTCTCTCTCTCTCTCTCTCTCTCTCTCTCTGTCGCTCTTCTCACACATAGTTCGAACGTTTTTACGGTTTTATCGTGGATTTTAGACGTACGGTCTACCAGGCAATTGAGTTGCACGGAGTCGTGCTCCTCATTTCCTCGAATCCGAACTCTTTAATTCGAATATACTTTCAGCTGAATTGGTTGTGCATCCAATATTCGAGAACGAAATGCAATTCGCTGTGTCCGCAGAGCTAAGTGAAACTTTTGGTCCAACTCCGCGTTGAAAACGCACATTTTATGGCTGTGACGCTCGAAACTGGAATCGGTAACCTCGCACCCGCTTCGCACGGATGCAACAACGTATTTTCGCGAGGGGTTAGATAAGAAGTTCATTCTTTACCAACTCCATTCGGTAGGGCGTCTTCAAATAGGTATTTCAAAAGGCTACAAAAAGTATTTCCACGACGTTTTGCTTTTTCGGTGTTCCGTTACGAGATATTTGCTGTCAAGCTCGATAAAGAGGACCTTGTATCTTATTCCTAAACCATAGATATATGCAATCGAATATAAGAAAAATTTCAGAACGTCGGTTTCAACTGTTACTTCAAACGTAAATGATGACAAACTCTGTGACAAAAATTTTTTATAAAACATTTTTAGATTTATTCTTTCCGGAAGCAAGCTAATTCGTCGGAGGAAAATAGTTCTTTACACGCATTATACGAAAGTTGAATAGGTTGTCAGGGAGAATGTTTCTTGGCCTGTGTTTTTTAAACTGTTTTTTTTTTTCTTTTTTTATCCTGCACTCCTTCAAGCGAATGGACGGTGTTTCACACCGGAAATAACCCTTCTTTTACCCGTGAGATTCTTCTTCGTTCTGTTTTCCCCGTTGGTGTCATTTTTTTTTACCGGGTCTGGATTTCAACACCGTTGCCAAGCCCATCGGAGACATTCTTCCAACCGTCTCCTCGCGTTTCCCACACCTTCATCCACCTTCCGCGTATTTCGTTCAAGCTGTTTGCACAATGGCGGTGAATATATCATCCTCGTGGCGCGACTCTTTAAGCTCTTGATCTTTCCGTGTCTTCGCAATACACTATTTTGCGTACTCGCTCTTGTAGCGATGTGGTTACGCCACTGGTGAAGTGTTTGAAAAACCTTTTGTTGACATATGTAGAGTTGTGTAACTGAAGAGCTATCCGGGAATTTTTCTCAAGACAATGCAAGACTTGTTCTCAAGACTTGGAGAAACCCTACGGGGGATCAGTTAATTTCTGTTACGGAGGATTGTTAAGTTTCTCATTGACTCTTACCCAAGTGAAAGAATTATATATAATCTCTATTTAAACTATATACAGGATTGGGCATATATAGTTCATATATAGATTATATATAGACTGTATACAAACTATATATGCCCAATCTCGTATATAGTTTATATATAATTTTTACTTGGGTATAATTGAGTCTCACTGGGTGTCACATTGAAGAATAGGTTATGTTCAGGAATTTTTCAGAACGGATTGAATAATCGAATCATTTGCAAATTTTGAGATAATATTATTATAACATCCAAGTTGAAAAAAAAAAAAATTTTCTTGCGATGACCAACAAAATGGCGGCATTGTTAAGTTTGTTTATTATTCATTTGTTATTATTCATTGCGTTTGTTTATTATACATTAGAAAAAAAATTATCAAAAGTTTATTTTTCACAAAAAGTTTATTATTTATTATTTAAGAAAAAGTTTATTCATAGAAAAAATTATTCGAACTTTCGGTCGTCGTCAGTTTTGATCCTCGGCCCCGCTCATGTATCGCGTCTGCCAAATTAATTTTTGTGGTGCCACGCAACGACGAGTTTCACATTTAGAGGGAGATTTTCGCGAAAGCGGTCAGCTGCATCGACGTAACACGAGTTTTCCACGTCAAAGTGGTAACGCAATAAAGTGTCGTACGTGTGTGTGTGTGTGTGTGTGTGTGTGTGGACCAGTGCACGCGCACCAGGAATGTCTTTTGTCGGACTACGTATTGTATTTGCCGCAGTGCAGGCTTACCCAAAACCGGAGTGCACTTCCGGTGGCGATGCGGCCGAGCCAACATATAGAACATATGGAACACCGATAGCTTTGGAATAATATGAATACCACAGCAATATGCGGTGCCCCAATAGTCCAATGTACTTTTGCAGCCTACGTATTGTACCCCCCCCCCCCCCGACGCTCGCCCCTCGGTCCCCGTGAATTCTGCGGTATTTCATTTCAACGAGTGCCCATGCTGTTTGAATATTCGCGAATCTTCTCACGCAGCTAACCCCCCAGTGTTACGTAACCTAAATCGAATTTAGCTGCGTAGTCAAATACGACTTCCGCCCGAAAAGTCACAGGCGCGTATTATTATTCGCGGGTCCAATTTTAGGCGCATCGATGAGCCCATATGTCATCTCTCATCGCGTCATGAGCTTCAAACCTATCATCCACGATAACACGTCGACGAAATTATTGAAAAAAAAGTCATCAATGTCCGATTGTCAAAGAATGGTAAAATTAAATTTTCGTTTTAAAAAATTAAATATTCGTTGTTTTTTTTTTGTTCAATTCTGTTGCAGAAGGTTCGGCTTATGAACCGAAGAGTTTTATCAGAGATTTTCTTCACGATTATCCGACCCCGCAAACCGGGCCGTACTTCGACATGACCGTCGAAACGAACGCGACGGGATTGGTCGGTGAGACGGTTAATCTACTCTGCAGAGTTAAGAATCTCGGAAATCTGACGGTGAGTCAATTACGTTTAATCGCGATCGATAACGATTCTCGATTGAATGATAAAAATGAAATTTTTTCGATATAATAGCTCCAAAGGACATTAGTTAACGCGATAGACAGCGGTTGTGCGATTATGGTTTATTTTGTAATTGAGTGTAAGTGCGAGCCCGGATGTACGAGGTGTTGGTAATGAATAGAACGTCAGGTGGGCCATCTGATATGGTGGCTGATTATAGGCAATAGAATGAAACGCCATTACTCAAGTTCTCTCTTTTTTTTTTTTTACTCGAATTATAAGAATCATTCACGTTTGGGTATGGTCGATAAATTTTGTTTCCACGAATTTCTGTTCAAAGGTTTCGTGGGTGAGACATCGAGACATTCATCTGCTGACTGTTGGACGTTACACGTACACCAGTGACCAACGTTTCGAGGCAAAGCACGCACCTCTTACCGAGGAATGGACGCTCAGGATACGATATCCACAGCGAAAGGATTCCGGACTTTACGAGTGTCAGATATCCACGACGCCACCAATTGGATTTCCGGTTTATCTCACTATAGTCGGTGAGTACTTTTTCATTATTTTTTCGTTGAACAAATATATATATAAATATATATTTGCTTCCTCATAGAGTTAGCTATGTGACGGTAGGAATTTTTTTTTTTTTTTTGCTCCCTTCGTGTCCCCACGTTCAGAATGTGTTTAACGTCCAAGGCCATGGAAATCGGGAAAATAATTAAGGTTTTCAAACGTTGCTCAGCGTTGAAAATCGATAAATAACTTTTCATAAAACAGTTGTGAAGTTCGCAAGTGCGTGCTTTGTCGTAAGCATCGAATTTCAAAAGAACGTCCGTTCCGATCAACCGAAAGCTTTTGGCCGTGCTTTACCGCAGCGCCATCTGTCTCGCGCTACCGCGGCGGGGAACGAGAGAGTGATTGGAACATCAAAGATCGAGGGCGCGAGAACGCGAACGGAATTTCGTTAACTCGAGTCACGGTTAGACGGCCAATTATCGGACGGCTAATGAACCAACGCGTGAGAGAAAGCTTCGTGGCTCTTTCTTCAGTCGTTCATCCTCGTTTCCGCATCCTTCCTCTTTTACTCGCCTCGGTTTTTTTTCCTCCATGCGCCACATACAACCTTTCCCATATTATAGATGTATAGCACATTGTGGTTTACCGCACTTTCATTATCGTCGTTTACGATTACTTTTCTCGCAGCCATAACCAACGCGCAATCATTTTTCACAAAAGCCTTTTTTTTTTTTTTTTTTTTTTTTTTTCACTCTCTCTCTTCATCCTCGCGGTCTCTTTCAGCTACAAACTTTTCAACCCCGTGACTTTGCTTCGGTAGCGAAGGAAAAATATTTGCACCAAAGCAAAATAACCCAATGTCGCGAAATTCTGTTAAACAAAAATGAATATACAAGGCGAAGACGTATATATATATATCTGCTGCCACCAGTGAAAATGTCATGCTTCCAAAATGTGTTAACTGATCGGTTGTCAAGAAAACAAAAAAAAAACGATTAAACGAATTGTTTCAAACAAAGCATTATTACGAGAGCAACTTTACCGTCGTAATCCATGGGCTCGAAGTCAGCTCGTGCTTGCCAAAGCACGTAACATTGTTCCACCATTCACGGTCTGTCGTAAACTCCATTTCGATTCCAACGAACGCGCCCGCGCGCGCGGACCTTTGTCTCCGACAATTAACAAGCCCAATTTACACAAACTGGAAAACCAATTTTCATCTTTTGTGCTTGCGTGTGATGGTACGTATTGTTTGAGCTGTTGACTCACCCGGAGTCGTTTGAAATTAGCTTTGTATTGGTTCGTACGGTTATTACGTAGGCACGGGGGCCCGGATAACAGACGTTCAACGAACGCGAAACTTCTCAACGGAATCAAATGCATAAGTCGTAAATGAAACTATGGAAAATTTGATTTACGAAGTAATCAGAGAAAAAAGAAAAATCGAACGCTGAAAATCCTGAAGATTATTGAAATACATTTTTCGAAAAAAATAAGATTCTGAAAATTTCTTGTACAACGAGACTCATAATAATATTTATGATCGAAGACGTACAAGCGAACGTAATTATGAAAAATCAGCTCGAGCAAAAATTCTCAGTCTTTCGTTCGAAGGTGGTCCGCACCGTCACGCAAGCGTTTATGAACCTTTTTTTTTTTTTTTTCTTTTTTAAAACACATTTAGCTATTATGTAAAACGAGTCGGAGGGTGGATTCTGATATCCGCTACTGCTGCGTAATTACTTTCAGCCGAGGGAGAATTGCGATCGCGTAATTTTCTAAATTTACCATAAACAATTTTACGTACGCAAGTCCAACGGTGAAGGACGATTAAGTATATACCGACGATTATGCTTCTGCCGCTATTTTCGTCGGTTCGTGATCGTGTGCTATCGGCTTCACAATCGTACGACTATTCTCGTCCGACTTCCGGGCGAAGAAAAAAAAAATAATAACCGTAATTATACCGCACTCCGAAGGACCGTAGCTCCGTCACGAAAATAATCGCACCGATGTGTGGTAATCGAATAATAATAGCTGGCCGAACAAAATATCGTTATCACGACGATTCGCAAGCTCTTGGAGTTCACGCACAGTGTTATATCACACGAACACCACCGGACAAAGCCATCTCGCGGTTGATCGTAACGTGTCGATGTACATACAACGTCGTTAACCCCCTTCGGGTGATTTTTACACGCTACTCGAATGTCAACCCGCCCCCACGCGTACGGCTTTATCAGAACTAAAATGCACGAGCTTTTTTTTCTTCTTTTTATTCGATCGTAAAACGAGTCGGTTGAAAACGTGCGTGAGTAGGCAGGTTTCAACATTGTTCGCCAAAATTCAAATATCCTTGGTTCAACTCAATATATTCACTGTCTCTTGATGGCATGTTGTGGAATTGGTTATTAGACTGTACCCTTGAATTCTTTTGATTCACAATCAGTCGAATATAAAAAGTTTTTGAACTTTGTTTTTTTTTTCTCGTGCGCGGTGTTACGTTTTTTATTTTTTGGGGTCAAAAGTAACAATGCCGGGACAAGTTGTAACATGTTGTTATAATGTTGTCTTCCATCATCTTAAGTGCAGTCAAAAAAGTGATTAATAAAGATCTATACGATCACATTGCCTTCTCAAAGAAACGTTCATCATAATCGAAGACGGTGTCATATCAGACGTGGCTGTCGAGGAGGCAAGAGCCGCAATTTTTCAACGAATGTTCGCCAATTGTCACTTTCTCATTTCAAGAAATATACGCAATTGTTACAACCTACCGCTGGTTACTTCTAACCCCGGTCTCTACGTGCATCGGTTGCACGCAACAGCCGGGTACGATATTTCGAGTTGTAACAAATCATACGACTTCGCAACTGGCGAACGTTGGATTTAAACGTTGAGAGAATCTGTCGACGGCAGCAACGACGGTAGAAACAAGATAAAGGAGTTCGAAGCAACCGTTTCCAATAGCCGCGATTATCCGGTATACCCTGTGGTCAGTTTGCGACCGTGGCGCTGATTCGGAGAGAGCGAACGAACGGGAGAACTAGTTTGGAAGGGGTTCCAGGTGTTGCGAAAAATTGTTATCGCGGTTTCAGAGTCGGCCCATCGTAACCAACTGGTCTCGAATTGTATCGGGTTAAATTTTTTTACGAAGGCAACACACACACACACACACACACACACACGCATATACATATATATATATAACGGTAAATTTATCGTTTAAAATCCGTGACCGAACTCCGAAGTTTTTTTATTCGTTCCTTTTCCTTGCCTCGTTCGTACATTATATATGTATATTTTTTTTTCTCTTCTTTCTCACATGCAATCGTCGTCAGCGCTATTAGCTATGGGTCGCTAGAAGTGCGGAGTCGCCTCTCTACTTCACTCCGGACCAGCGGAAATACCCACCGAATGAAAAAAGAAAAAAAAAAAAACAAGAAAAACATATATTTCTTTCGAACGGTTTTGAAGTATTAACGACGTTGAACGGACTCAACGTTGAACAACCACCATCATCCGCACGGTCCGATGAAATAAAGTTTCGTTAGCTCAACATGGCGCCGCTTATGATTTTCAATCTTGGCCACTGGCCAAACTCCTTTTCACACAGTTTAACTGAAATAAACGTTTCCATATTGAGGGAATTTTCACGGACCGAATTTCATCGCTTTGATCGGACCACGGACCAAAGTCGTTACGCTACGTTGGAATTTCGGACGTGGTTTTTTGCGTCGGTGCACGACGTCCGCGACGTTCGGTGGACCACGCGATCGTGCGAAATGGAGATGGACCGATGGAGGTGGTCTGTTGTAGAGCCCGAGCAGAACGTACAACGACGCGTCGAAATGAAAACCTCCTCTCCCAGTTTTCCGAAGCTATCTTTACGAGCGACTACGATAAATTTCCCGAGATTCTCTATCTCACGGTTATTATCGTCGATAAAGTTTTGTTCGCTCGATTTCGTTCGGAATTTTTCAGTCGAGTAATCCATCGGTTCACTTGTATTTGTACACAGCTGCGTTCCAAAAAAAACTCTACAGGGAATCGACGAGAATGAAACTTTCGTTGTTCATGTGTCCTCACATTTTATTCATCCGAAGACATTAATTAAGTTAGGCACACACGTGTTAGTCTGTAACATCACAGATTCTGAGGAAACCATGAATCACGCCAGTGGCGTGTTTGACCTGATATTGAATTTAGTAGCCGAGATCTGAGTCGTCGAAGCCTGTCGAGTGAGTGAGTGAGTTTCGGGGATGAATGTATCAAATCTGCCAACAGCAACCGTCGAAACCACGACTCATACATATTTGCTTTGCCTAATTGACGTTCAACCAGAAGCAATTTCCACTGACAGCTTGATACAAAGTTACCATTTTATATTTCCAATATCCATCATATCCAGGAGGCCAGTGAATATTCAAGCAAGTGAATATAATTAATAAATTGAGGGAAAAAAAACGTTAATGAAGATTCGTCCGGGTTCCATATTTCTCGAAAGCAGTTAACAATTGTAAATAGCCTTCGTTGTGTATTGGCCTTGTCCCGACTGAGAAACGGTGAAAGTCCTTGGGGTAGTTGAACCATGAAGTCTTACTTAGCTGGAACGTATCCAGCATTAGCGTATTCCCTCCACTTATATATCTCATTGCAACGCGGTATAATGTCATTTCGTGTTAACGGCTCTTGTTCAGCAGTTCTCGGGCACTGGGAGGAGGAGGAGCAAGAGAGGGAGCAAGTTTTGCCGTGATAGTAAAGGAGGATCATTTGCTCGACTCGGGGACTGAATCCCGAGTGGTCTCTCTCGTGCCAGCTAGCCAACCAACGACCGTGCTGAATGGCTATAGCCGTAGCTCTCGATTTCATGATATCCTCGGAATCGCGTACTAAGCCCGAGCACGCATCCTGATCTCATTAATATCCATCAGACACAGCGTTCGACGAACGTCTCCAGATGGTACTGGCAAGCTTGGAACCCAAGATCCAGATAGGAATCCGGACCGCGTGATCTTTGTCCTTTGGCTACCGGTGCCTCCATTACACGGGCAGCCCGGTGAGCCATTCACCGCGATCATTATCGAGTACCGGAAATTTCGAGGATATTCAGAATCGAGACTTTACGGTTTTTATGCCAAACCTACCAGCTAGACTCATTGTCAGATTGGACTACTGAATATGCTATTCGAACGACAATAATGAGATAATGATTACTGAGCTACAGGATCCGTATCGTCCGAGTCATGAGTGATCCTCTAATCTATGGGAGGATAGCTTCTATACCGAAATTATACCACAGTAAAAGACATTGAGGTGTTTATATCATTCGGTGGTCAGGAACGACAGAATTCAGCTGGTTGACGTTTTCCATCCAATGTTCGTTATTCGTCGACGCCTGCGGGCAACGGTCTCCGGGCGCATGCTCACATTTGCTCCCATGATACTCACCGAACTCTCTAAAACTCCCCGGGCGCAACAAAAAAAAACAGTTTTTTTATCCTGGAGGCAAAGAAATAAACACTGGGAAGCATCCAACATTGTTCGAGTGCCCATCAAAATTGACAAGACTCGGGCAAACGAGGGTGACTCATGAACAAGACAAATTACGACCCTGTCATATCCGGATATAGGAGTGGCGTTTCACGTTTCATCGACCTACCCTTTCGTCTTATCGGAGCTTTTCGTTTAATCGTCGTAGTACTGCTCGACGTTGGACATTTATATCCGGGTGTGCGTGCGTGCGCGTGTGTGTGTGTGTGTACGTGTGTGATATAGCCGATGCAACGGCTAGGGAACGTGTGTCACTTTCAGGCACAGCTCGAGCCCGGAATATCCGATGGAATAAGTCTCTCAGCTACCTTCTTGCCTACCCTCCAGCTACCCTATACCTACGATGTGCACTCACAGTTCATTGCCTTCGGTATATTTATGTTCTCCCCGAAGCAATGTGACAGCTCCTCTATTTCTCTGAAATGTTATCTACATGGTTATGGGAGAAAAAGCTCGAATGGACATCGATTGCATGAAAAAATGTCCCGTGTAACATAATACTCGTGGTTAAAGTGAAACTTTTTTGTTAAATCATAGAAATTAATTACACACAACGACGGGTTGGAATGTTAATTATAATGAATTACAATGGATTTTATTAGTTTCGCATACCATCGTGGACCTATAACTACTTGTTGGTTTGGTAGCGGAATTATTCGTTATAATATTATATCTATTGTTGGAATATTCAATTAAAGTTCGCTTTATTCAAAATCTCTTTTGAACAAAAATTAACGTTGAAATAAGATAACACAACACCAACAATGTCACTCCGAACTTTGGGATATGGGATTGGGCATATATAGTTTATATGTAGTTTGTATGAAGATCACATATAGACTACATATAAACTATATATGTCCAACCCCATATATAGTTTGTATGTAATTATTTCACTTGGGTATTACGGTATAGTACTGTATAGTAGCTATCGTGTGAACGACAGACTGACGTATAGACAGTCCGTCGTCTATCGAGCCTACAGGCTTTGCTATCGGTTTATGAACACACTTTTAAGTTCCGTGCCGCTTATCTACATCCGCTTTAACTTCCGTGACATTTTTCTCGACGCGAATCCTGACCACAGAAGAATAACGTAAAATATGCAATACCATTTTGCAGTAATACTCGTGTATCGAAGGACATCGAACCACTGACGGATTGCGAATACATCGAGGATCCCCAGTTGATGCTGGAGATCTTCGGTGAGTTCTCAAAATCAACGGAAACACTCGGAGCTATACGTCACAGCTCGGTCGTTCCGTTCCACACAAAACGACATAGTTATAAACTTATTCATCCTGACCATGGTGCACACAACTGTGTCAACGAGTTTCTCATAAACCGTAAACCCCGATTGAATTATCTTTGTGCATATTCTGGATTTGACGTACGCAAGAGTTTCCAGGACAATCGTCGACGTACTCGCATAAAGCTAACGCAATCAAGCCATACGAGTAAATTTGCGCTATTGAGGAAATGCCCCTACGGGGTCGGTAAAGTTGTGGCACATTTATACGTGACAAGCCCGGGGCCACGGAGGGATGCAGGGATGTCAAACACTCATCTAGGACTTGGCCTCTTGAAGCTTCAATCAGGGTACCACTTTCCGTATATACATATATATATGAACACCTATCGCTCCATCGAGTATGCATGCGACCCTGTCCAGGATTTTGGCGTCCATGCGTCGCATACACCGTCCAACCGAGCGTGGTGTTGCGACCGAGTTTCCAACTGGGATGAGCTTACAGGATTGACCATGCACACCCAGTACCCTGTGGTCCTGGGTATAGTGATGATATAATTACGACTCTGGACTGATACAACGTGCTCTCGATTCCCGAAGCAATCGATCTCCATTTGGTGGAACGCTTCTGGTAGTTCGTGGACGAAGGTCCAGTTGGATATTCTTGTTGGTGTTGCTAGCTGCTGGAATTGGTTCTTGGACCGAAGTCCGAAGCAGCTGAATTTCATAATCAGCTCGTCTGACCGAAGCTATACGGTTCGATTGGTTATCGTAACCTCAAGACCAAGGTTACCCCGAGGATATACGGTTCGTAACATATGAAACCTGTCGTTTTGATTTGCAACGTTGAATCTTCGAAGAGTAATCGCAAGTGGAGGATCGATTCTGTGGTATGATGATAGGTGGAGATTGGAAAATGTTTGTTGGGTTGTGAAGTTGTGTAGCCAATAAAAACGTTACTGATTTCGTTGAAAAAACAAGCATGTTTTCAAGATTTCTTCTGGCGATACAAAAATAGTATAAATTTATTCAATCAATTTCGGTATAATAATACAACATTCGAACGTAAGCAATGATTGTCACCACGATTGAGTATTTGTCGATGAGTCACCTCGTTATAGGCGAATATGAAGATAAGTTATCCGTTTGTACATCAGAGTGGGGAAAAACGAGATCACGCGAACCATCGAGCTCGTTGAAATTCACGATCCTTATTATGCGCAGTTGCTATACATAGCGAAGAGACGACTGGGGTGACCATAACGACGTACTTAAGCCCGGGACACCTCGTTCGAGTCCGGGTGCCGTTCCGGCGTACCCTCTTCAATCCAAAACCTCAGACGACGAGGACGAATTTATTCGATTGTACGACGGCGTTCGATTTATTTCACTGTCCTTGCGCCACGACCGGACTGGAATCGACAACTTTCGTTGTACCAGTTCAAACCGCACACCCAAATGGTTTTGAGATTTATGACTCGATGAGATTGTAATGTTTATAGATGAGTGAATGAAATTGATTCGATTGTATTAATTCGTTGTCACTCTGAAAGTTGGTATGGTTTATCAAACGAATGAACATGGGCGGATAATTTATTTAAATCCTTTTGCTTCCTCGAAAAGGAAGCTGCGTGACGGTGGGAATTTTTTTTTCGAGATCTTCATGTCATCATGTTCCTCACTGCGCATTCATTCTTCCTTCGTCATAAAAAAATCTTCGTTCACTACCTACAATTCAGAGGAAGCAAATTGCAAGTTTCAACTTGCAGCTGTTTTCATTCATTCATCAAATGAAAAAAAAAAAAAAAAAATTGTTAATACATGTCTGTTTTTGTTTTCTTAACTGTTCCAGATCCGTTAACGGAAATCGCGGGAGGTTCGGATCTCTTCATAAATAAGGGAAGCACGATAAATATAACGTGTTTGGTTAAACACGCGCCTGAGCCTCCCACAACGATAATTTGGAGTCACAATCGAAAGGTAAATTCGAAATTGAATTGTCATTCGTTATCTTCGTAGAGTTAAATTTGGTTGATGCTAATGAATGGTCTTTCGATCAGTATGGTAAGCCAGAAATTTCATTCCAGATGGATCTTATTTGATACATAACTCGCTTGTCAATCCAGTGTAAATTTTGATTCCGGGTAATAATTAAATTCACCTTCTCGCTGTTTCATTTCTCTTATTCGCAGCCAATTAACTTCGACTCTCCCAGGGGAGGTATTAGCCTCGTTACGGAGAAAGGGCGTGTCAGTTCGAGTCGGTTGCTCATACAGAAAGCAATACATTCGGATTCGGGATTGTACACGTGCACACCGAGTAACGCCAGTCCCGAGAGCGTTCGAGTTCACATACTCAATGGTATGACTGGTAATATTCGAACAATCGTGGTCATCGATTTGCATGTAAATTCCATATCCATTCACTCCTCATCGATCCCATTACTGAGTGTCCGCAAAGACATCTTTGAATTCAGATCAATGAAATAATACTTGTCGTCGACTTGTTGTATTAAGGGGGGCGGGGGAGTCAGAATTCGACGCAACCAGCCACAATTTTAACTATTTCCGTCCGGAAATATCAGCCTGATATTTCCGGACGGTAGTGTTTGATATATATATTTGATATATATTTACTACGGAAATTTGAATGGGCACGGTTGATCTGCCGCCCCTTTTCAATAACGCCGTGCAAAAAAAAAAAAGCGTTTCAGAAATAGATTAGAAATTCGCAAAAGAATTTTTCGAGATAAGACCGCACTGAGAAATTTGTTTCAGAAGAACACCCAGCGGCAATGCATCACGGTAGTGGCGACAGAATGGCCGGAACTATGTTTCCGTTCGTTCTACTTCTTCGGATGATATTCTAGCTTGCACGTGCGTCGAGCGTTCGCACGAGCGAGCCAACCGTAACGACCGATTGGGAAAACGGTAGATCGACAAACAAGATTGGATTATCGCGTGAAACAAAGTGTCGGTGCAAACGGTGGTCCGATGAGTTTGGATTTTCGCGAACATCGAACGATTACGAAGCCATTGTCAATGCTGCGTTGAAAATCGAACACTCGGAAAGTTTTGCACTCAAGCGTGTGTACAAAGTTCGTCGTGGTTCGCGAATAAAACTGCCAACGTGCAATTATCTTCGCATGTACATTACGTGACGCGTCTTTTTTATATTCGAGAAAAAAAAAATATATATACATATATATAAAAAATAAAAATAGAAACAATGATAATTGTGTGGGAAACGCTCACGCTTTTCGACCCAACGCTAATAATGACAGCGTATATTGTGCGATAATATTCGAGATATTTTATTATATTGTCTTTGAATAGCAGAAAAAAAAAAATTCAAAAAAATATTCGATGCATATTATTGATAATTAGAGACAAGTCGATGAATACGTAGGCTCTGAATATCTATTGATTATTTAAGTGTAATAACAAAAAACTCATTTGAACGGTAAATCGATAAATAATCGCAATAAGTCTCGTGATTATGAGTATTAACTATTTGTAAATAATTGTGCGAACATTTTTTGTACATATCACTCGATGTAATGAACGGAAATATATTATCGTAGTCGTTATTTCGATCGAATTACACTTGTATGCGCAAGTTACATGACGTGGTGTGAGCAATTATGTGGTTAAAAAAATTTATTCTATGCGTAAGTGTTGCATATGTATTTTTTTGTTTATTTTCATTATCCATAGTTAACTCTTTTGTTTCGTTTACGATTTTTTCATATGGTGCATGACATACGAGAATCGATCTGGAAGATCCTCGTTTTTATTCTTGAGTTGAACTTCAGGCTCGAGATTGAAAGGAGGGACCATCTCGCATTCAGTGTTGATTTTCACCGGAAAAATTCCGTTTCTCGAAATTTCGAGATTGATAAATTTCCGATAATTTTAATCGATGATTGTGATATAGATCGTAGGGCTGTAAGACGTTGAATGTACACGAACACTTTCTGCGAGTACGACGGACAAATATGTCCAGCGTTTTTTTTCATTGCTTACGCTACAAACTACGAGGTGACATCGATGAACGAACGAATATGATTATGGCGCTGGTTTCCGACCTCAACGACGGATTTGATGTATATTGATTATAAGTATTAAAAAAAAAAATGATTAACAAAAGAAACACCTAGATTGTTAATTTCTACAGATGTATCATTAAAAACATTTGAAGAAAGTGAAAAAAAAATCTTGAAACGTATCTACGCCAATAATTCTCATCATTACTATTTCCTTGCAGCAACAAATTTTCAGAAAAATTTTTTCACAAAAATATAAAACTTTGTGAGCTTGCGGCTTGCTGAAGGACGTGGTATGCTTTACGAGGGTGATTTCGCAGGCGGAAATCTCGACAAGGTTGTATTTCATCAGGATGTTCAAAATCCCTTTTTTAATTTTTTTTTGTTCTCCCCTCACGAACCCTATAATTATGTGTAGCTGGTGATCCTCGGGCAACTCGTCTCTTCCGGCTGGTGCAGGAAATATACCATCAGACAGCATCATAAGGGTGTGGAAATACAAGGATGGACCAATCTGTGGGCGAGAATTCACTCGGCGGAAAGAATGGCAAGGAAGGGGTGTGACTGAGACAGAAAGCGAGAGAGAGAGAGTGAGAGAGAGGGGAGATAGACAGAGAGGGAGGGGTTCCCATCGCCGCATCGTCTCGAATGGGCTCCCTTTTTCATTAAGCAAAACGCCCGGGGCACTGAAAGCTACTCTAATTGTTTTATGAAAGCGCCGAGGCTAAGTGGAACATGCCTTCTTGGCTGCTGGTTTTCTGGACGCTCTGGGCCAGAATCACCATCAGACCCATGCCGGTACTGATTTCAGCAATGAGTGTGGCAGCCTGTCTCAACCCTCAACGGTGAAAGAAATTTTTACGTACCGTCACTGATGTATAATCATACCGGAGTTATGCATCAAAATACACGTTGAGAAGATACAAGCTTGGAAAAGTCCTTGCATTTTCCCCTTTTTTTTCGTCCTCTTTCAAACTTGCTAGTACCCTAGTACTTTTCGCACAAAAAAAAAGGAAACAAAAAAAAATACACCGTTAATTATCAAGGCTCCATGCTTTCCCATCCAGATTTCTGATGTCGACGAGGAAGCTTCTATTAATTACCGTTCCGTGGGTCCCTATCTTTTACGACGGTTCTTTAAGATTTACGGTAAAAAATACGGAAGCACAACGTAGCTGCGACATTCGGTCCAGATCCTCGGAGACTACTTGCGGACCTTATTATTGAATACACGCCTCAGCAATAAGTGAATATCTCGGAGAAACGTATATTAATGTAAATACTAAAAATACGGTCTTTCGGGTAAGGCAAAGTTTTTTTTTCTGTTTTATATATGTATATTTTATATAATAAAATATATATATATTTTATATGTATAAATATATATATAATGAAAATTTAATTCAATTGTATATGGTTTATTCAAATTGAATTAAATATTTGCTCGGAGTTGTCTACCTTATTTGCAGCTCACATGTATTAATTACATGTCGCTGTGGGGAAGTACATTTATACGACTCTAAAATTATTCGAAATGTCAAAGATCGCGAATGTCAAATATATACAAGTTTTCCCTTGCGCGATTGGTTTGTCCGAATTATTCACTCGTTCAAGCTCGAGGAATTTCTGACGTTATTCACGTAACAATTTTTTATAGAAAATTTTATTCTCTACAATATTGTTCATGTAAACTTTTGTCCTGAGTGCGCATGCGTCACGCATAACTTCGCGAAAAAAAGTGGTAACAATGTGATCGAATTAACTTGCGTGATGCATGCTGATGTTATAAGTGTTCGCACACAGTGCTTTGGTTAGTTGTTCACGTTTCTACGCTTGTAGGTAACCCATAAAGGGAAATTTGTCGTCGTCTTCCACGGTGCACGAGAGTGTACGCTTTACGTGGCTCGCACGTGCACGATGTATTATGTAAGATGCTCCACTGCATCCTCACGCAGACAGTGGGGTGTGGCGCACTAAAGTAAACCCCCGGTGAAGATTTAAGTCGCGCGTTTCCGTGTGCCGCGATATTTTTCGAATGGGCAAACGAGTCGACAACAAAAAGCTCGACTAATTTAAAACACTCGGTGTGCCGCCTTCCAGTCTGATTCTCGAATCCATCGCCCTAAACCTTTCACCGCGACACAGTCCAGGAATAACAGTTTTCTCGTTCCGGACACTTATGCGGAGATTGTTGGCTTGCTGTGGATTTTTCCGTGCTTTTAGAAAACCGTCGAAAGAGAGGTTCAATTTATTTCGTTGAATCCAGCGTTCACTGACGGGCTTTGAAAAATAACGAGACAGATTCCACGAAGTATGGATTTTTTTGCATGTACCAAGTTGCGGCTCGGGGTTATGTATTTTCATACACATGCGAACGGGTTTATGATCAATCAATCCTCACGTCCTGTGACCCAATCCCATAACTCGCACGGGGGTTTCGTTTGCTGTACTTTCACCGTTAAAAATATTTTTTTTTTTTCATATTTTTTCCGTTTGCCCGGGTCGATCGAGTTTGCTTGTAATAACGAGGTGCAGTGTTTATATCGTAGCTAACTGGGAACCCATATATGGCTTTGAGCCGTCCGTCCGTCCGGTATGTAGCAGCCAGCCTAACTATCCTCTCACTCATATCCATATTAAGATCGAATTTGGTATACGAACGTAAATTGATGACATTTTTGGAGAAATCATTTTTCCGGGCCCTCCTCCGGTAGACTGGAAAGTGTATGCCATTTTTTTTTTTTTTTCGTCACTTAATTCCCATCGAGTGGGGTGTCTATTGATAGGTCTCGTAAAATGTGACAAAAAATATTGCATGATCTTTCGATTTTGATCCTTCGGTCACGAGATATTTGCTTTCAAAGTCGTTTCCAAAGTACTCCCCCGTCTACTATCGATAGAAATTGTTTTTTTTTTTAAATCTAGAATGTACTTTCAATCGTTTCTTTCGACAAAAATTATATCCAGCAAAATAGCAAAAATAACTTCCGAAAAATATAAAAAAATAACTTTTTTTCGAAGCAATCAAATTTTTCATTGCTCCGAAAGGTGAAGTTAACTCGTGATACGTATTGTAAAAGGTTGAAAAGAATGTTAGTGATAATATGGAACCTCATCGTGTGCATGCTCAACACGCTCGTAACCAATTTTTCTTCGGAAGCTGCTCAAACTGCACGAAAATTATGTCCTGTACAGTCTTGTATGTCACTGGATTTCGTTCGTACGTGTAACCACCGCAGCCCTCGGAAAACTTCCGACTTCATGATTTATCGGACCGGCTCGGGCATCGCCGAGCGGTCATCGATCTTAGTACCGAAAGCACGACAATCTGTACAACTCGGAACGAGTTTGGATATTTGTTGGATGGATAGAAATTTAACGTTACGGCACGAATGTGGGTGTCACTCGAACGACAGTGGGTCGTCGCTCGATGTCATTGATTGATTTCATCTTTCGGTACGACCCTAACCAATATCCATGGCAACACTATGAAAATTCGGAAAAATGATTGTATACATTTTTTTACCGATGTATTGAAATGGCATTTGTGAAGATTTGTACCGATGATTGAAATGGCATTTGTGAAGAAACGAAACAACGTACATACATTTTTTTTTCTGCAATGTTTTCATTGACATTTCGGCTATTGAATTGGCAGGCCGCAACTTGAGAAAATATGAATATTCAAAGGAGATACGGGCTGATGAAGATGGCGACGCGTCTCACGCATTGCTTCCGCTTAACCACGATTCCGGATGGCTGATTCAAGTTTCGGCAAATTTTGCAACGCCGTTCTCTTTGGAACATGTTCCTCCACGGATTGCATCTAAAATTTCCGAAAAACCATGAAAATTACGGAAATGGTGGCGAAAATTCGAAAAAAAATCGAAAAACGGATGACATTTTTTGACATATGTTGTAATAACAATAATAACAAATTATTTTTTTTGCATAGAGTTCGTTTCACTTGGTAGAGAACATTGATATCTTTATTAAATAAAAAAACAAATTTCTCAGTCCGCTTTGCACCAAAATAATCGGAAGAGAGTCCACCCTAATGTTCACGCAAGCATCACAACGATGAAATATAATTTTCCATCGTAAAATCAAAAACAAGGTGACGCAAGCTCGTGAAAGTGAAAATATTTTCGTTGAAACGTCTTCATCAACGAGACGATTGAATTAAATCTTGCCACGCCCGCTGATATTGTTTCCGTGATGTAAATGCAAGCTGCAATCACGAATTAACACAGCATCCTTACAATTTGCAATTACTTCGAAAAATTAGAAACAACGGTCGGTTTCTCGACTGTATTACCGCACGTCAAGCCAGAAATATCAAAGTCCTACGTGATCATAAATGTGAGGAGAATTCATTATTCCCAAAGGACATCACCGATGCTTTGCTCATTTACATTTCGAAACCATTCGAATTGTCGTTAACGAGTAACATTCAACTGCATTTCCTCTTCGCAATCGTTCAATCGCCACGAAAGCACAAACAATTCTACGTGATTTTGATATTAATGATGATGGTTGAGAGAAATAGAAAAAAAAAAAAAAAAAAACGAGTCGTGACAGAATGCTCATGCGGATCGTGTAATTGACGCCCGCCGACGAGGCCGGAATCGTCTAGCAGGATTTCCCGCTGGTTGCAGCTTGTTACAAATAAAAAAAAAGAATAAATCGTCGAGCATTCTGGTCGTCGTTGTAACTTTTTCCGTGAAAAGAGGGGCTTCGCCTTCGTACCTAAGAGATTTATGACCACTGCGATAAGAACACAATCGTATATTGGCTCTCCGTTCACGTGGATAAATGACTTTTCCGGACTTAAACTTTCGTGGAATAAAAAAAATCTGATTTTTTTTTCTACACAACATGTATTATTGATTGAATCGATCTCAGTCAGATTGTGCGTAATAAAAGCACACCTCGATAGAGGGAAATCGTCGTTTGATTTTCAATCCGAAAGAAGTAGATAAGGCGTGTGAGTAGTCGGACCGCACTTCGCAGTAGTCGACTTTATTTTACGGTCAGACCGTTCAGACTTCTTTGACCGACGTAAATGTATCTGATTGTATCTCAATGGATTTCCAAAGGTTTTACATTCGAGTATGATACTCGACCCGAATCATAGATATAGATGTATGAATTGTTATGGAAATTTAATTTTAGCCCGCAGCATTTTTTGGTATTCATAATTAAAGCGAAAGCTCAGACTTTGTTTTTCTGAAATTTTACACGCAAACTCGGACGATGACTTTCTGAATTGAGAAGAAATTTGGAAAAAAGTATATATATGATGCATTTCATGTCATATTCGGAAATTATTAAAATTTCATTATCGATCTGAATGAGTCAATGATTTGCGTAATATTGCCATAATTTAACGTGACAGCGTGGGTGTGAATAAGGATATAACTCACAGCTTTCATGGCTCACCACGACAATTTATATACTGGCCTTTTCGGTAACCTTATGAACTTTAACAGCTGTGCGAAGGGCGAATTTATGACTCTCTTAATCCGCGGTTGCGCCCCATCACGACGTATAAATCATGCAAACACGTGTGCCAAATCGCATGACCCGAAATCAGCAACAAAAATCTCACTGGAAAAATTTGCCAGTTGTTGATTGACCGCATGGTCGGAAGATTTAGGTATGACGTTTAGGTACGAGCCAGCTGTATCAGCCGTATTGGGATAATAATCCTAAATTCGCATCAACCGATAAAAATAGATGATACATTAAATCGAATAATAAAATATTCCGAAAAAAAATTTGAGCCTCCAACCGACATCGTGCAAAAAATACGTGACAGTTTTATTGAGACTGATATGCCTCATGGGAATTTATACCCCCCAGTCAGATCGATAATTTTTGCACTCGTTTCTCACGCAAGAGGCAACCGCCAATATTCCAATGTTTTTGTATAAACATTCTACGTTCGTGAAAAATGTTTTTGTCTTCTCTCCGGAATCCCACTAATCTCAAACAAAATCATGATTTTATTTTTCGATGGGCATTTCTCGAACAACGGCCGTTCATAAATTTTACTTTCTCACCACCTTAACATTCGCGTTTCGAAGTATTCCCTCGACTTGTTATTTCTTCCGTGCTGCCTCGTTTTCGCGCTTCTTGCAGCTTTTCCGGACGCAGCTACATGACGAATGGACGTGGTGCGCCAGTCCGTAGTAGCGGCACGAGCATCTGGTAAACCGTGTACGTTGGCTATACGATTTCAAAACTGAATGTGCAATTTCGAATCCCGAAGAATTTATCGTGACGTTCGAAACTCGCGGTGCCACGAATCGCACCGAGGATGAATATCGCATCGAAAATGTTTACATATCCCATCAGAAACGAATACAAAGTGCAATTTTTCGAGACGACTCTCGGACTTTGATCGAAATTTTCATGTCAAATGCAATGATAATAGTTTAATGCAAACTCAAGATAAAACCGGGTGAGTCGGCACACGTTTTTTTTTTCTTCGGAATTACCACAGTAATTATATGAGATTGAATATAATCACAACAAGTCATCAAAGTCTTCATAGGAATCTTTGAAAATCGATTAGTGCATTTAGTTTGATAAAAAATTCTGCTGACAAGCTTGTGATTTCGGTTTTGTGGAAAAGTGTTGAATCGAGATCGTTCATATTGTTCAGAAAGGATGGCATGTCCTTACCAATCCGAATGAAACCAATTTTCAAAATTTATAATCAATCTAAATCGGAACTTTATTGCACAAAACAACTTTATTCATTTATTTATCATTTCAATTAAATTCAATAAGTTAGTACTACAGGAAGATAAAAATGTATTGAAGAAAATCAATATATATTTATCTTCCTGTCCAAAAGCTGGCTGAAAAATGCTATATAGACCAAAAGTTCACATGACCAATATTGTAGAGAATTAAATTACCTACAAAACAATTCCCCACGGCATATATCTCACATTCATAGTTTCGAGCGAGGGAAAGGTCGAAAGTCGAGCAACGTAGTCTCGCGGCCGGCGTACGAGGTACACAACTAAAAATGTAATGTTCGAACCTCGAAACGTGATACCTCGATGAAATATGAGCAATCTGGGTTGCGAGCTAGATGGAATACGAGACAGTTAAATTTATCGTCCGTCCATAGATGACGAAACAAGCACCGAAGCAGAATCGATGATTCCGTTGAGCCACTTCAACATGGCGATATGACCGCCGGTGATTGCTCAGAGGGCTCGTCGTAATTATCGGTGCGGAGCTTCGTGATCGTTGTGTATGGATGGGCGAAAGGGAAAAGGGGATGCGATTCTCGGTTGTGCAATTGTTCGAGGTCTCGACGTTAATTTGACGTTACGTCAGCGAGTCTCTAATTGAAAATCCAGTTGCGGCTAGTAGCAGATGGAGCAGTCTCACCGCGATACGCAATAATATGTAATGCGTAAAAGGTTTCAGTCGGAATTCGAAGTTCAACGGTACACGCTCAATTAACGTCATTATTTGTACATGGTGGATGACACATTTGAGTTGACACAGGTGAATATCTTCGGAACAACGTATTTTACAGAAAGTAATAATGCTTGTAATAAAATTTGTATGGCCCAAAAAAGGCGAAGTACGCTGCTATTTTATTTACCATTCGGAATAGGTTTACAAGGTCATTTAAAGATCAATGCTGTTTTTTCAATAGGAACGTGTACTGTATTTTTACAGATTTTCATTTTGCACGAAAAAATCTTAAAAAATGTATTCTCAATCGTTTTTTTCAACAACATCAATTTTTTGTCAAAAGTCTTGAAATAAATATTTTCTTATATTTTTTTTGAAGGTTGATGGTAAATTTTCTCTTTCAGAAATGCTCTGTAGATACATTGAAAGGTAAATTTTGCTACGCTGTCGCCCATCTTTGATTAAACGTCTTAAAAAGTCGAAATTGAAGTTATTCGCGTAAAAATATCGATATTCGACAACCGACCACCTTTAGGCTAACGAATTTTAATTCACAGAATAAGAATTAAAAAAACCATAATAGTACAATGATCGAAGATTATAAAATCCGAGTGATATCTGAGTGAGCAGCGGTGGTCATTGTAGTGGTGGTGGTTTCACGAGATTCTGCGAAACCGCTCGCGAATTCTTTTCTCCGGGCAGTTTCACTGTACGCCGTGTCTCCGGAGTTTTCGCACTCGCGAGAAAGACATTTTCCGGACGTTCGCGTGGGGTTTCTCACTCCATTCTCTCTCACTCACTCCAGCACACTCGAGGAATCTGGAGCATGTCGATAAAAGAGTAAAAGAATGCCCCCATGAATCAAGAAACGCCGCGGGAATGTTGAGTCCTGTTCGCGTCGAAAATTCAACGGTGAGGATCTCAATTTTAAGTGGCACGCGGAACTACCAACTTCCGGGTCTATATTCCCCGAGGTAAGTCAGATAATAGCAGTCTGTCAGTCTGTGAATGAATTTGTGTGTCATAAAGGTATCTGCGGCTTGTGAGCAAACCCGAATTGAGACATTTTTTTTTTCGAAAAATACGATTTTAATAAAAGTAATCAAATAAGTCGTTTTTCACGGTAAAACTAAATAAGTTCACCGTTTTGTCGTGAAAAAAAAAAAAACCAACAAGACTCATGTTATATTTGCATTGCTAAAACTTTTCCATCGATAACATATAACATTTCGTTATTCGACAATGTATATTAATTGTCAAATATTATATATAATTAATATTCATGAAAATAAATTACATATGATTAATAATCAATAATTCATTGTCAAGGTGGTATCCAAGTTTGAGTCTTACAAACTGTAACCTTCGAAAAGAATACAATTTTTTTGCACTAGTAACTGTTTGATATTATTTTAAGGATTAATGTTCCGATTAGCTAATTAAATAAGGCACAGATATAGCCATTGTACACGTCCGTTAGCCACACACCACACACACATCGAGACATTTTCTCGCAACGTTATCTCTGGACGTTATCGCACATTTGCAAATCTATGACATGAAAATAACCATAAAAATAATTTCCACCGTTACACAGCTTCCCCCATGAGAAAGCGAACCATAATTTCGTCTTCGAACCGTGAAAGCTGTTTCTCCACCGTCGTCGGTCTTCCGCCACAAGCGCAAAAAAAAAAAAAAAACAAAAAAAAACAAAAACAAAAAAAAAAATACAAAAGAACGATGTGACAAGCAGCAAAGCTGCACAAGCGACGACGTAGCGGGCCGCCGTTGACGTATACCTACTTTCAAAACCCATCAGGGTGTTTTTTTTTTTTTTTAATTCTCGAAAGAACGAGGAAGGAAAAAAAAACCGTGCCTCGCTCACCACTTTCATACGCGAAGCATTATATTTTCCGGGTCGACGAAGACCCGAGAGCACACGATTTCTCACGGTCCGTTCTCGGGTGCAAGCTCGGCAGCAACGCAAAGTCGTCGTTTCGCTTTTTCTCCTCGGCTTGGGTACCGTCTACGTTTTCATCTCAAGAGTGTGGACGACGCGAGGAGGCTCGAAAGGACCTTGGAACGCGGAGCTAACGAGAGGATATAAACGGCTCGGGGCTGACTGCGAAGTAAAAAAGGGATTCTCCGGAAAAAAGAATAATAAGTGACGAAAAAGACAAAGACAAACAAGAATTTAATTCTACGAGCAGCAGCTCGATCCTTCTTCGGTCGGGTGGCTCGGGTCCATGTTTAAAAACAAATGTTGATGAAATTAGTAACTAAAATTAATCGGCAAGATGGTGTTCATATTGCTTATCATTCTATCGATGAATGTTTTTCTTACGGATTTTACTTTATGCTTGTCAACATTTTTTTTTTTTCTAAAAATATAACTCCGTACAGTCTCGTGAGTACGATGTATTGATGGAACGACCAACGGCAGGCAGCCATTCAATTTTAATGTCGTTTTGAAAATTTTCATCGATTTCAATCGACGAAAATAAATGTCAAAACTCTCAAAATAATGTAATAACGTCTGACATGAAATTTTTAATAATTCTCTATTGTCGCATTCGCACGAGAGGCTATTAACCGAGCTACACATCTACCGTTTCCACGAAGGTGAAAAATATCCCCCGGGGTACATTGTTCGACGACACAATCTCGGGTCTGTCGTTGCCAGTGCCGCGCTATATGCATATAGTCATTGAGGTCTTGTTTCTCGCTCGAACGGAGAGACGACGGTGTGTTCCGGGTCTCTCCGCATAAATAGCCGCTATTCCGCGTCTTCTCTAATCCCACGGCAGCGGCGTACAGCGGCGAGGTGACGCGACCGAAGGGAAAAGCGAGCAAATATTTATCCGCCCGAGTCGAGTCACAAGTATCTACTTTCTCGTGGCGAACGAAGAACCCGGTGTTTCGTCCCCGGAGTGTCTTTGGTCCAAG
The DNA here is from genome assembly GCA_963662125.1 of Diplazon laetatorius. Classification (NCBI taxonomy): domain Eukaryota; kingdom Metazoa; phylum Arthropoda; class Insecta; order Hymenoptera; family Ichneumonidae; genus Diplazon; species Diplazon laetatorius. Next base: position 1,139,450 of record OY759159.1, read on the forward strand.
CACGATGTCTTTCGGTGCATCGTTCACCAAAGTATTTGAACTTTATCGCAGTATTTGTGCACTTGAGCCACGAAAAACGGTAACACGAAAGTTCGGTATGTTTGCTTGGCAAAGGAATAATCATGCACATCTTTGCTTCCTCATAAAGGAAGCTTTATTTTCGTGAATTTCTTTTTCGAAATGAAAACGTGTTCGGAATGTCCCGAAACATCTTGAAATCACATCACATTCTTTACATCTTAATAATTTCATTACGGTACAACATTATTTTTATCCATGGACGAGAAATTATTAGTTCTCCATTTAAATTACATCGATTTAGCCGACTTTTCGAACCACTTCAACTTGACTCCATTCGAGCGATAATTGCGGTAAAATTCAAGTCCCTTGAGGTAAATTATGACGAGGAAATTTCGCAGACTCATGAAGTTTCTCGAGGGCAAGCGCGTGCTAAGATGTTCGTACGAATAAGGTAGAATTTCATGCACCCTTTTCGTGAATATACACCATTGCAAAACTTTGTTAACAACGAAGCGCAAGCATTAACTCATAAGAACTATTAACCAGACCCTTAGGGAAGAATATCGCGCAAACTCGTAAGTCCCCCGTGACTTCGCACGGAACTCCGGTCGTTCTCTTAGGTGCATCTGATTCACAATGTGCCGGACCTCCAAAAGGATTTGGGATATTCATTTTGTTTTCCTAACATTCGCCCGTGGGGCATCTCACCACGCTTTTCGCAGCTGTTACGAACTATCGAAAACTTTGGTAGTTCCAAGGTTCCAACGTTATCCCGGTTAACAGTTTGATCAGAGTGAGTATACTAATGTGGTAGTATGCAGTTCATGGGTCTGAACAAAAAAAGTTCAAAAGGCTAAACGTTCCGGACGGAAAAAATAGTATAATTTACATTCAATATTTTTACTTGAAAAAATCGGTAATACGTGATTCGGTCTTTCGCTAATTGGTCAAAACTGAAAATGTACGCGCACCACAGTACGTATGTAAATTTCGAACTTCTTTCATATCCGGAACGCCATCATCAGCTCGAATTATTTTCTTCACAACTCATGGGCTCGCTTTCCCGTACGCCATAATTTGCCACTTAGCGGGGGTGAAAGCAAAGACCCCGAGAACCAACGTGAGACGAACGCGCGTCGTGGCCGATACGAATTTGCGAAGGCGGCCGGAACTGCCGGACAAACGAAGAGGAGGAGGATCACGCGGAGCGAGAGGTAAGGTGAGGAGCATCGGGATGAAAGGCCTTCGGCCTCGTATGCGTTACTTCTCGAGCTCACGTATCTCGCGTGGGTTCGCCGAGCTTGCCGATAGCTAATAACGAACCTGTGACCGCGAGAATATCGAAAGAGAAATAAAGAAAAAAAACAACAACAACAACAAATTTATATATGTATTGAAGAAAAAGAAAGAAGAAAAAAAAAACCCTTCGCGAGATGAGATTTTGTAGTACTGTACGTGGCCCACGCGATGGGCAACAAAACTCTCGACTGAGTTTCAACCGATTGCCTCTTGAGATATACGCACACACTCGAACGGTCTCATCCGCGTGCGCGGGCCAGCACCTACGAATGAACAGGTTCGGCCAAACGGCGGCTCGCACCACAAGTTGGCGTACATAAATAGTCCGAACGTGGCACACGGTTTTATTCTGAATTTGCATCATATAGTGGCTATTTTTATCAATACTGTTGAATCATTTTTCGTCAAAGAAGAGCTGAATCCTCCTATCTTCAAGGAGGTGCAAGATGCGGCTTAGGACTGCTGTTGTTCAACTTTGGCCACGATTGCGCCGGTTTTTCTCGTACAAGATTTAAGTCAATACTTGAAAAAGAACGGAAATGGCAACAAATGTTTTTCTGCGTTGGTTACGCTGGACCCATTGTGCCCATTGCGTGATTTTCTGGAGGTTTCACCATTACGGGTGAATATATATAAAAAAAATGTACAACATTCTAAGTGAAATAAAAATTGATTGTTGTGTGTTTTAACTTTGAGTTGATATGCAAATTCCGTCACCTACGACTAATTAATGAATGTCCAACGAGCCTTCGTGACATTAAGAGACATAATGCGGCCGTATCTCCGTCTCTCGGGTTACACCTGGTAATATTTCACCGTCGTTGGCTCAACGATAACAGCACACCTTCTCATTTGTCAATACGATAAGATCGAGGGGTACGAATGAACGACGGTAGCCAGACGAAGAAAACGACGACAAGTCTTGTGGATTGTGTGAATTGCGTTATAATCCAGATGGTACGTGGCGTTATGGAGCAGATGCTAATTTCGTATGGCTCGACAGTGACGGTGTGTGGTAAGTGTGGCGACCTGTCGATGCGGTGGAACGTGATGCTTCGACTACGATGCGATCGTAGGGTCGTGATACGCAGGTGTCGACACTAGGCCTCACAGCCTGGTGCATGTATATCAGGGTGGTCCTCATATTGACCTCCGACGAATTTTCACGGGGCCGCCCCCCAGATTGGCTCCAAATGATTTTAAAAAAAGTTCCCCAAATTCGCAGCTATCTGTCTTTGAAATTGGCCATTACCAGGTAGGGTCAGTTTTCCCTTTGCAGTACACGAGTTTTTCTGATTGTCGATTATATGTTCATTTAAGGTGATGGAAGACCTATTCGACCATTTACCATGAAAAAATATCAGATTGGAAATGTCAATCGGAGAATTATAAATCCCGATCTTGAAATCAATATGGGCCATTCCGAAACAATTTTTTTTTTTTTTTATTATTTACCTAAAATCCGAATATTTTTCATCAAAAAATTTGAGTCGGAATGGCCTGTATTAATTTCAACATCAGTATTTTTCATTGCAGGGTTGATATTATCAATCTCAAAATGTTTCGATTAAAATTCACCCAAGCCCCGTACAAGGACCACCCTGATGTATATAATATCACAACACTCGAAGGTGTATTATCCGTGCGGTAGGCAGACGTAGCGCCTTGATCGTGTTCCAAACGCGTCCGGACATCATTAATCATGTATAGGGAACGCTTCGGCGAGCGCGCCAATTAAACAAATCCATGCGTTAGTCCAGCAGCCCGTACAAGCCCAACGTTTTAGTTTGCCAGATGTGTCAGTGTTTCGTGCATGATAAAAACTGGTCATTGATTTTACTCGCTCGTTCGTTCGATAATTATGTTTCTGGGTCGTGCGTTGTTAAACTTTTTTTTACATCGCCCAACGCATTCGTTTTTAATCCGTTGCTGACCGTAGTGATAATCATCTGGCTGATTCTCTCCCAGACTTAATCCGGCTTGCTTTCACAAAATGCTATTTCCGATTAGACCGCGTGCGTCGATTATGCTACCGAGCTTTATACTGCATCGTGGAATTATGAAAAATATTCCGATCCACGAATAATACGTGATTGCCAATGAATTCGAAATAAATCGATGGTACACTCGGTACAAACTTTCAATTACAACTTGGCGAATATTAGCAAACACATAATTTTTTGCAGTCACCTCGCGTCGTAATTCACGTCGAAAAATAATTTGACTGTGAATGGCGTGAAGATCGCACAAATGAAGATAAGAAAAATTGAAGGGTGTGCCGTGACTCCCGGTGTGTCGACTCATCGGGTTTTTATCGTACGAAATTTTTTCGCATCGTTTTTATTTTCGCATTCGAACGTCCGAGGTCTCGTGCGTGCGAGAGATTAGTTCGTTGGATATCACACAGAACGATATGCTACACGTCACAAGCGTATTGCGGATTGGTAGATAAGAAATAAGAGTGACACGGGTTCATTTACCGTACTGGGGGGGGGGGCGGTGGGGAAGGTTCAGGGTGGGGGGAGGGAGGCAGCTCGACCCCTGAGCGCGAAACAACTCCGGTGTTTACACAGCATTTACCGGTCTCGAGGGTAATTGCCCCAATGCCGCGAAAAGCTCACGTGACGCGAAACGCCTTCAACATCAATCACTTAATGCGCGATAGCCCGGAGTCGGGAAGGTTGGTTTCAGGAGTGGACGAAGCTTGACGGATAGTCCACGGTCATGCGAAATACTTTAAACGAAGAAAAAAAAGCTACCGGAGAGATTGAGTGGATGCTTTGCCGGCGGTTATTATTCCTCAAAGCCGATCAAGGAAGACGATATCAATATCGTAAACCTGAAGGTACACGGCTAGTAAGGCATTGAAATGCGCTTTGATCGTCCGACAGAATTTTAAAGCGCTGCAAGTTAAAACTCGCAATTTGAATCAGCAGATCCACGAGTATTTGCCCATTTTCTTCGTTGACGTCTTCCAACGACTCACGAGAAATAGCAAGCCATTATACAACCTTCGAATCGGTGTTGGAATGAATCTAAGGTAGACGGAATAATCGGTCTGGCTTGGTCAAGATTGAAGTGCCTCACAGGTAAATGGATCACGACGTTTCAACTGACGTTCGAGACTTTCCTCGCAATTTCCCAGAGCACTTACCGTTATTGCACCGGAGAACTGGTCCTGAAATGCTCACCGTTACACTACATCGAACTAGTTTTGGATATTTTGCCCGGCGATGGAGGAACCGACGTAATCACTCACAATCGAATGCGAGAAAGGGGTTATTGTGACAATGAAATTTCGTCTTCGGTTCATACGTCGATATTGTGAAATATAAATATAAAATGGAATTTATTTGCGAACGAATCATTGATGTTTTCGAGGGTCGTGTCAAGAGCCCTTGATTGGAGAGAATCACGAGATGCGTTGATTGAATATTGATTGGGAAGCATATCGTGGTAACATATACCAGTGCTGCGCAGGACGCATTGGATGCCTTGTTCTGGGTTCCAACATTGTTAGAGACGCGCTGGGGGGGGGGGTCTTAATGAAGGGTCGAGTTACTAGGGCGGATGATAAAGCTTTCTGGATAATGTAATTGGGAGACTGACTAGCAATAGCTCGTCTCCTCGGATTCCATACGGATATCACGTTCTGCCTTGATGATATTCGTGGATGGTCACTGACCCAGTTACGCATAAAGACATATTCGTTACGACGATCGCGGTGGCTAACCCTATTCCTGTAACGCTTTTTTTTCGTTTGCTCAGCCTTATTCCTGAAACAAGGATGCAAAGCAGAACCTGGCACATTGCTTTCTCATGATGTTGTACCGTGTTTAAATTATTAAGGTGTGAAGTAGAACGTTGCTCATGGTTTTTTGATTTAAGATAATAAAACTCTTTCTTAATGAGATAGTTCTTCATATGCGTTTTTAGAAAATAAATATCCCGATATCCCGCTATCACATCGGAACCTAACCGAGGAATGACATTACGCACACAATGTAAAATGGCTGCTTTCAGAAAACTTTATTTTTAATTTGTATTATCTCGTTGATATTATCATGAGTATCTTCAAATTACTCGAAGTGTCTCGGCCGTCAAGTCCTAATCTCTTTGAACACCCGATATTTCTCGCAGCCACTTAAATTAATAGAACCTGGTTAGGGCGGAGCTAGTGATCGTTGATAACATAGTTAATACGATGCCTGTCGAAGCTCACCTCCGTGATTAAAGCAGAATTTGACACGAGCTGTGTGATGATCAATAGTGCAAGCACGGGCATAAGACCTTCATGGCTCATAGTGATGGTGAGCCTCACCATCGCTATGAGCCATATAGGTCTTATGCCCGTGCTTGCATATTGTCACCCAACATTTTAAACCTTGACTATGAAAAAATTTGAAATGATAACTGAGTATACGTATTTCATAAGAGTATAATCGATTTCAAATTTGGATTGATCGTGTCAGGAAATAAAAAAACTTCAAATTTTTCAGGTGACTCAGCCCCCTTAATAAAGATCATTAAATTTTTTTCACACGCATTCAATCCGTCCTCTCGTTGCTGAATCATGACCGGTGTGAGATCCACAGCGTGGCTTTCTCGTAATCCAACAGTCTCTCTCTCTCTCTACTTTCCTTCCCTACTTTTTCGGTGCTTTCTCCGTTCTCCGCGCCATTTGTTCACCCAGCGCTACTTAACGTTGCATTCGTTTCCGTGAAATGGAGTTTGAGCACGGTGAGTTGATGGCAGCGTAAAACTTTTCGAGGTTTTGCGATGCTTCTGTTCCCATCCTCATCCTCAGCAGCCGCTAACGGAATAGCACACGAAAGCACACTGGAATAAGTATTGGAATTTCGCTTTTACTCGCCCTTCGGTTTCTTCGGGTCGTCTACCGATGGCCATCAGACTGTGCTACAATTTTAACGGTGACCGAAAAGCTTTTAAAACGTTTTACGGTGGCCACCACGACGAACGAAACAATTGAACTGATATTTATTGCAGAGAGACGGAGTAATTCCAACCAAGCTCTACTATCGGTTACCAATTATTTCGGGGTAATTCATGACACACCAATTATATTCTGTGGAACGAACAAATAAATATGAATTTAACGATCCAAGGTATTGTAACTAAAAATTAATTAAGAAACGAAAGAAGCATCATTATGTCTTCCTTTAATTTCATTGATTGAAATAAAATTGATTTAAGGCGAATGGTCCAGTTATTGACACTTTAAGAGCACCGGTGTCGGATTCACTGGTCAATTTTTATTGTAAAATATTTAATTTAAGGTAGTACCCTCGATAAGAGAGTTCCTCGTCAGATTTTCATAAAATGTCGCATATATTTATAGGAAATGACCTTATAATTAACCTTAATAATTAACAATAATAAATCGTTATCAAATAGTACATTGCTCATTATCTTGAAGATAAATTCTTGACGGATGACCGACTTTCAAGAAATTCCTGTTAAAATCCGACTTAGAGTCGTCCATCTTGGGTGTCACGGCCGAGGATAACTTATCAATAGCCCTTCGGGAAAACAACGGTTATCGTGTGTACGTGAGTACGGTTGAGCGATTGCAAAAAAATGTAATTTGAGATTTCAGCTGCGACGATTTTATGAAAAACAGGCGTAGAAAAATTGCACCGTCGTTGGTCTTCTTTCGTTATCGCCAGTTGGATTTTTTTCTTTCTTTTATATACATGCCTCACCGCGTACGTATATCTCGGGCTACCGAGCTCGTCGTCTTTCAAAATGTGAGAAAAGAATTGCCCCAGACCCCAAACGTATATTGAGATAATATGAGAGTCAGGTGTGAGAAAGAACGAGACGGAGAGGGAGAAAAGGAAAGCAAATTACTGTACAAAGTTCTTACACAGGAGTCGCCAACTAGCGCGCTCGACCTCGTCCTCAACAACTTTAATGGCCTTACAAATCTTGGTGAAATGGGGCTATTTCCTCTGAATCGCAGTCCTCACTGGGTGACTGTCTCGAACTGGCTTCGCTTGCTGCCCTCGCCCTTCCGCTCGACCATCTTCCATTAGACTCGACGTACACTATATTTGACACTGTTATCATTATCCAGTGAGAATTCAGCACATCATGTCGTTGAAAAATAATAATTACGGATTGCGGCAGAATTATTCATTCAATGGTTTTTCACAATAACTTTCAATGGCGAACCATCGATTTGTTTTCTCAACTGATATAAAAGCTTTCGCATTATTTGAAAAAAGTTGTCGAATGTTAGTTTGACTACGTGAAATATGGGTTCCGTAAAATTTTTTGAGTTGGATTCGAAATTCGGAACGAGGAATGTTCGGAGGGTTGGGGTCGAAATCCAGAACGAGCAATGTTTAGAAAGGACAAAAACCTGTTCGGAAAGGCCAATATTATTTTTTAAACCGGTAAAATGCTGAAAAGATAACGATGTGGGTGGCTTATCACGAGCGCGGAAAAGACCCTCAAGCTCCGAATATATAACCGATAAAACATTCGTCGAGCGTATAACAGAAAAATCGTCGTTCTTTACGACGGAATAAACGAAACGTTTTTTTTTTTTTTTTTTTTCGTTTTGTTCAATGTTCACGTGTACGTCTGTGTTTATCTTTTCGCATCCACAAATGTGTGTTATACATAGCCGAGGTTGAAATGCAGATTTTCGAAACGCGACCGCCAAGAAGTTCAAACAATGGTTTGAATTGCTAAAATATTTCGATGGCAAAGTTTCTCGTATTATCATTCCAAATATAACAAGACCACATGCAAGTGGGCCACGTTGTTACAGTTTTTTTTTTTTTTTTTCATCCTTTTGCCCTTTCGACCTATAATATGCAATAGTAAAATATTTATATATTACATATATATATGTATCGTAAATTCAACGCTCAAAAGAACTTCTATCTCGTCTTTATTATCTTTTGCCCTTTTTTGCGAAGTAAGAGTCTCGCAAGATCCACCGTTGAGACTCGTTGCGAGGCTCGAATCGTCTTTCGTCCCTCGCAACTTGACTTTCAATTTGCATCCGATCGAGTTTGGAGAGTAACTTCGCCACTTCACAGTCCCCCCCGTCCCATTCCATTCACTCTCGCTGATGTGACTGCTGACGCTGTAACCGAGACGTTTCCACTCGAGGACGGAGACAACTTGTTACCGAACAAAATTCGAGAACACCAGTGATACACTGTAAGAATTATTTTCTCGACCACGTATAAAATTTAAACCAGGAGAAAATTCTTTGAATAAATTTTTTCTTCTTTTAAAATCTTAAAAAATAAAGAATAGATCTGTGGGACCGACGGAGAAAATATCGTTAGAATTGCTTTTTGGAATAATATGTATTTCGTAACGCGAATTTGACATTCGCCGAGCCTCGAAGAATATATAAAAAAAAAATATGAACAGTAAATCGCCCCAAGCAGGCGGACGTGACAACGGCCACAAATATTGAAAAACAAATTGGTCTTGCCAGACTTAACGCACTCTTTTATGAATTTTCGTGAACAACTCAATAATATATCCGCGCATTCCATTGAATAGAATCACACCCTAAATAATTTAACACACAAATATAAATAAAGTATCGGCGCCTTCAACCGAATACACTCACACCTGCAATAATTTAACACACCAATACAATAAGATATCCGCGCCTTCAATCGAATCAAATCACACCTGAAATCAATTACACTCAAATACAATAATATATCCGCTCCTTCAATCGAATAAAATCACCCCTGAAATCATTTAACACACAAACAGAATAATATGTCCGCGACTCACTCGTACAAATCACACCTGAAACTATTTAACACGCAAACAGAATAATTTATCCGTGACTCAATCGTACAAATCACACGTATATTAATAAATATTAGCGAGAACGTTCAATTTTACACACCAGATTGAAGATATGTCTCAACGTATGAACATGATAGGCAATTCACTTCGTTCGAGCCCCGCGTATATGGTAGAATTGCGACTTTTCGAATATTGCTCCACACGTAATTAAAAGAAGAATAATAACAACAAAAACATAGCCGGAAGCCGATGATCAAACAACATTAATGGTTGCGGTACTCATCTCGTAAGTTCGTCGATCGCCCAGAAGCTCTTGAGACGCACACCATCGAATTTCTGAGAAATATATCGCCACGATGCTCCGGTGTTGTTCCAGCGATGCTGTGACCCCGTGTAGTGGATGGATGGCGATTGTTGCCAACGATTCGAGAGGATTCCGAACGATCGTGTTCTTCACATGCCGTGGAAAGACGTGTATAAATTATGTCCACCACGTGGACGAGCCCGTTGGAATTCAATGGTCGAATTAACGGCGTCAAACTCTCGTATCGTCGAGACAAATGATTATGACGATCGACGAATGTTATAAGACTTATGAAAATTGCTTAACGGCCGCCTTTGCGCGACGCCGTGATAAGATTTATCAAAAATTACGTGTGTGAAAAACCCGTGTATGGGTCAATTTGTCGAACTTTAACGTTGTGCCCGTGTATTCTCGGACACTGCCGGAAAACGAATGGGGGGAGATTAATCGCTCGCGTAGGCACGGCGTGTGATCGACGGGCGAAATCTCATTGCGCGATAGCCACGTAATGTAAGTCGTGCTTCACGTACGCACTATTGGGACGCACGGGCAACCAATCAAACAAACGACGCTGGACAATTTACACCTGTAAATCAAGACTTACTGTTCGCGCGCGGGTGCTCGACACCGGACCGCGAATAACCCAGAAAACCGCATTATCGACGGATCGACCCGTTACAACACATACTTTGGCAGATGGACAAGGACTCCGGTGCCCATACATATATCGTCAGGCTCATCCGTCGGCGATGTTGCCTTCGAAAAACTTGCCGAAAGCGCATACGGTGAAATGTGAACTGGATTCCCATTACACTACCCAACCAACCTTCTCGTTTCTTCGTCGGTAACCATGGTAATTTCCGTTCCGTACCACCACTACTCTTTTTTTTTTTCTTTTCTTTCCCACCATTTCGCGTGAGAATTTCAGGAATGTGTTTTTTTTTTTCAAACGGAATTCTCGTATCCGACGCAAATTACGAAAACGGTGAATGATAGAACACCGACGGTAAATGCATCGTGCTCGCAATATTATCACACTCGTACCTTCGCTCGGGCTTGCATTTCGGGCATTCCTGCGATTGCAATGACTATGAAAGAAAATATATACGCAATTGTCACAACAAAGATCAGCGTTGAATAAAAAAAAACCCAAAAAAATCTACGGTTGTCTGTATTCGAGATTCAAGAGTGGAATAACTGCGACACAACGAAAATCGTCATTCACTTTTGTATCAACGAAATTCAATGGAAAAAGCAAAATAGTTGGTGTATTCACAAAAGCACGAGGATTGCAGTTTTAATTGAAAACGATGTACGTTATCTGGCTTTCGGACGTATAGCCCGAGCTTTAGTGAACTAATCCGCGAACGTTTGTCCGTTGTTATTTCCGGTATCGATAGTCGGTCACTCGGGGATTATGTCGAAGGTTCAATTTCCTTCTCCGGCTGAATCGCGCTGTCATATTTTCTTTTCCCGTGTCGACAAAACAAACGTCAAAAGTTCACGCGTGTTACGCCCGGGCAATTTTTTTTTTTTTTATTTTCGATTGTGTCATGTGCGCGATGGCTAAGCTCATGTTGTCATTAATACTTTTATCGGTTCGATTGTTCATTGTTGTGGACTGTCGAGAAAATATAAGGTCTCTGCGGAGGGACGAGATGCCTCATCTGGGTGAGCAGAATTCCAAATATGTTAACCTCATTTCACTAATTACCATTTAATAATCTTTCAAGAATGTCTTATTATTCTATCTCTTGATATTTTCCGTTATTAAAATGTTGATTCTCAGTTTGGACTAACTAAAAGCTCTTAAAAATCGAGCTACGATCATAAAAAGCTGTTTTTTCGGGCATTGCTCATGTCCGCATTCTTTTCCCAATATTTTTTTTCCCGGAAAGCTGAGAAAATTTCACAATAAATGTCAAATTCACGTTGGGGTTTCTGTAAAAAAACTGCTGGAATCGATAAAAATTCAAGAATTCAATAATAAGCCAAATTTTGTTTTCTCCATTGAAAATTTATAACATACATGTATATTTGGCTCATCATTGAATTCTTGAATATGTAGAAAGCTATGTGGTACACGAGCAAACGCAATAGGTACACACAGTCGTGACAAAAATTCACGAAAGTTCGGGGACTTGGGGTAAAAAAAACCAAAAAAAAAATTATCCAAGTGATTATCGTCGTGCCCCGTGCCCCCCCCCCATTGTCAGAGCACAAAGTTCCGCAACGTTTCTGCTTACGTACAAACGTGAGTGTTAGTACGTAGAGTGGCTGGACACAGTGAAACGTCCACGCTCCACGCCGACAACGTCGACGTCTCCGACGCTTTTAAACCGTACGAGTACAATGCTCGACAACTTTTCGCTGCGAGTGCACATCGGTCGTTCGCGATGCATTCCTCGAAGTTGTGTATTAACGTACACGAGATGCCAAGAAGAAGCAACCGACACGGAAAAAGAGCCGAAGAAACGATTGCATTATTCCGTGACGCGATTGTGTGCTTCTCTCGCATGCTGAAAGTATCGGCGGACGAGAAACTCGATTCGAATTATGTTGAAACTTTTGCAATTTCGAAAAAGCAAATGTCAACGTCGAAAGCAAAATTTGTAGATTGCCATTCAACATTCTCATCGTCTTGAAGATTTTTTTTTTTTTTATCGACGACTCTTCATCGTCGTGAACATACAATATATGCTCGATGGGGTATTGAAATGTTATTTTTTGCATTTTCGTTATTTTTTGAGCACATTTTTATCGCCAGAAAAAAAATCTTAAAAACATGGTTTTTTTTCACCAAATTAACTTTCCTCCCCCCTTAGTATCCAATGGAAATTTTTTTTTTCTTGTCAGTCAAAATTTCGTGTCAATCATTTTTTTTTTTTTTTTCATGTGGAAAATAGTTGATAATTGTATTTAACGAATTTTTTTGTTATTGTATTGCGATGATATGAAGATCGATTATTCATCGATGTGTTTGAACAAAAGGTCGTTACACGAGAGACGCGATTACGATGAAAAATTACGAGATCGTCGTGCCGCGAAAAGTTGGTTCGGACGGTGATTTTATATCGAATCAGATACCTCATCACTTCAAAAGATCGTACTACAAGGGACGTAAGCGATCCGAAGTTACACACGAGGACGCTATTCACTATCGGGTGTCGATAGACGGGGACGAGTACCACTTGGAACTCTATCCGAATCATCGTCTCGTCGGTCCGGGAGCAGTTGTCGAAGAGCGGATATCCTCGAATCCGCGATCAACCGTTCACAGCAAGGACGAAGATTTTCTCGAGACTACGAGAGTGCGAAGATCGCGTGATACGCAGTGTCACTATCAAGGTCAAGTCCATGGTCATTCGGGGGTCAGTGCATTATCCACGTGCTATGGTCTCGTGAGTATAACATATTTTTCGTCCATATTTACATTTTCGAGGAGTTAATGTGAAAATCAATTCACTAAAAACAAACTGCAAATTGAAACTTCAATTTTGCTTCATTCAAATCGTATCTTGTGCACAAAAAAATTTGTCAGTGAAAATAATTTGCATCAATTTTTGGCTTACTCATAGCGAAAACGTTGGTACAATATCTACGACTTGGAGTAAACGAATTGCAAGTTTTAAAATACAGATTATTCATAGATCGTTGTTCTGTAGAACTTTTCAACCGCATAAAAAATATTATGTACCGTGGATAACAATATTTTGTGGTTTCTAAAATTCAAAAGCGTCATTCGTTATCTTTTATATTTGGTTACAAACGAAGGTATACGCTAGTTCGTAGCGTGTATGTGAATTGTAGCACGTTCCGTCGAACATTATTTTCGATTTGCAGATGTTGGAATTTCAAAATTTCGAGTTTCTACAAAATCCGATCCGTTCGGCAGATCTTCGCCAAATTTCATATGCATCATGGATTAATAATATGTCATGCTTATAGAGAAACGGGGTTGGATTGGTTTGAGTCAAAATTTGAGAATCCAAAAGCAAACCTTTATTCGAAAATATATTTGATAAATTTTCGATAACATTTTTTGTAAAATGTTCTTGCTCTCTCCAGGCTGGTTACATCAGAACGAAACGTTCTTTGTACATGATCGAGCCGATCGCAGATCACGATTTCACGAGTGAGGCGGAACATCCGCACATAGTGTACAGACGAAGCACCGACGATTCGAAACGCAGATTCGAAGCTCGTTGCGAGACAATCGGCAATGTCCGAAAAAACGTTTTCAAACGCGATGGACATTCGGACAAGAAAAATTCGACGAAAATTGAATCTCGGGCATACACGATAGAGCTGCTTGCTGTACTCGACAAATCTTTGCTCGATTATCACAAAGGCTTCGACGTGGAGAATTACGTGCTCACCCTGTTCAACATGGTCAGCCATTCGCAGGCAAATAGATTTAACGTTTGTCGATGATTATTTTCATGATTCCGATAAAATTCAAGGCTGCTGGTCTGTTTCAAGATGCGAGCCTGGGAGTCGAGATGGAACTGGTTATTGTTAGGATCATAAGGCTCGAAGTCGAAGAGAATGAGGTACGTGATTTTATCGATGGAAAAATCACGCTGCGTGTTTCACGGTTACGAGCTTTCGGTAAATTGCCTCTTGAATGGATCGATCGTCGATGGCATATCGAGCTTCTTACCGTAGACTCACGTCTACTACCCGATAAAAAAAGCTCGCTATTTCAATGCCCGACAACAATCTACTCGCGAATTTATCTATAAATCTGTACACATATATTAGGGTGGTTCTTATTTGATCGAAAAAAGTATAGCTACCCATCTTTCAAATGATTCTAGACCATGTAAAAGGAATTTCCATATTTTTTTTTCCGATTTTTAAATTAACCCTCTGCATCGCCCTAAATTCATTTGAAAGTTTTTTCAAATCATTTGTATCATATTTCCGAGTTTAATGCAGAAATTATAAAAAAAACTATACCACAAAAACGTAAAAAAATGTTGGCAGCTATCTGGCAAACATAACCGAAGAAATGAAAATATTAATGATAATTTCATTTTTATTTAGGTTATTTTTGCCGGTTAGCTGCCAACATTTTTTTTTGTGTTTTTGTGGTATAATTTTTTCACAATATATATATATTTTTTTTAGATTCATTTTCCCGACCGTTTTCGTAAAAAAAAAAATAATTTCGGAAGCTTACTAATAATTAAATACTGATAATAATTTGGGTTTATTTGAAGTAGAAACAAACCAAAAAAAAAGTGTATGCAACGATCTCATGACGTGAAGAAAATGACTCGAAAATTTCACTTGGAATGCCCCATATACAGGTCGTTCGTATTTCAGATGGATTTAGTCGTGAATAAAGATGTTGAGTCAACGATGAAGCATTTTCAAGAATGGCAGCGAAAAATGAACCCAGGCGACGATTCACATCCCAATCATCACGATTGCGCAATTCTGATAACCAAGTATGGCCATATTTCGACCATTAAAGAGATTGAATTTCTGGGGTGGGAGATTTCGGACTTTTTGAACATTGCTTATTCTGAACTTCGAGCCCCACCCAATTTCTGCTTTCCCCCACATGTGTTTCTCTGTATTTTACAGTTAACATATAGTGCAAGATGAAAAAAAAAAAATATATTACTCAAGAAAATGTAGTGTTTCTCCGATGTCGTGATTCAATTTTTGTCAGAACAGATATCTGCCCGACTCAAAGCCTCTGTGGCTTCACCGGCACGTCGACAATAGGCGGAACTTGTGATCCTCTCAAAGGCGCTGCTGTTATAAAAGATAGCGGCCTTCAAACTGGATACCAAATCGCTCATCACATCGGGCATACGTATTATCATTCAACAGTCAACAATATTTCCACACAATATCTTCGTACGTTAATTCAACATGCATTAACATTACCAGCATTGGCATGTCACATGACGTGGAAGAGGAAAACGGATGTCCAGGTATAATTGCTCATGAAAACGGATACATAGAGACGACAGTCATGTATTCCGGATATCACTACGTCACGAAGAGATGGTCAAAGTGTTCGCAGAGCTATCTCAAGCTTTACATCGAGTAATCCGAAATTTACACCAAAATTTCATCATTGAATGTCATGAAATTTTTCTATCAAATCATTATCATTCTGTCATTTCAGTAAAATTATGATTCTCACGTTAATATACAGGGTGTCCCCGCCAAACTTTGCCAGCGTATTCTAGCCGCAAAAGCAAGGGAGAAATGTTATATGAACGTATGCTTTTAAATGTTTTATTGAGGAGTTATTTTGTACTATCAGATAACTGATAATACAAAATGATAATGAACTGGTATTACGTCGACACAGTGTACGAACGTATCGTCGGTATTACAGAAACTCGCATAATCTCATTGAAGTCACTGTGTTTACTCACAAAACTCAGTTTCAAACTCAAGGTCAATCTTTGTTAAACGTCAATCTTTTATTCGTCATAACAGAAGTCATTTTGGAATGGTATTACATCAAGAAGGTATACTGTTATTTTGAATGGTTCTGTTGTATTCATAATTTTGTTAGTAAACACAGAGTTTCAATGAGATTATCCAAGTTTCTGTAACACTGAAGATACGTTCGTACGCTCTTTCGACGAAATGCCAGTTCATTATCATTTTGTATTATCAGTTATAACTCCTTGATAACACATTTAAGAGCATATGTTCATATAACATTTTTTTCTTGCTTTTGCGTGTGTAATACGCTGGCAAAATTCGGTCCGAAAAAAACTGGGACACCCTGTATATTCTTTTTTACAAACGTTTTTAACAACATCATAGAGCTGGTATGGCAAGCTGTTTGCACGATGAAGCCCAAGATCATCATTTTTCATCGATCGAAATGTTGCCCGGAGTCATTTACAGCGGTGACGATCAATGTCGTCTTCGTTATCGTCAGGATGCTCGCCAATGCGATATGGGTATCGTAAGTAGACTTCTCATTCACTTATTTGCGATATTTATTGCAGCACATCGATACGCAGTAACTGTGCACGATAATAGTTTTCGATTGTATCGGCCGACCTTTCCTCGCTGGAGTTCATGTTTCCTAAGGGAATGTACTATGTTCAGGAGCTACCGATATACTTTACCGCCCTGTGGGAATCATTATCCTATGATATTGTTCAATAAAGACGAGCATTGCGAACGATATTCCATCGCTCGTTGTTCCCACTTTTTCGTTCGATCCACAAATTCTCGTTCCAACATCTGCACCACATGATTTTGTTTTTTTTGTTTTTTTTTTTACTCCACCCCGAGGGATTTGGTTGTTTCGCGCGGATAAATAATATCAGCATACTCTTGAGCCATTTATCGGCTGCGGAGGTATTACAATGCTTACGGTACAATTTTTAATGGTTTCGCGCTTCGTGCTCGTTAAACCTTTCCTAGAACAACGTCGAGAAACGATTAGTCGCGTAATTTTTTTTTTTCGCACAAACGTTAAAACTTTCACGGCACGGAATTGAAATTTACGACCCGACGTATTTGTCAGTCAAACAATTAATCTCAAGCATTGAAAGTTTGCAGCGGAATTAATAGAATTTTTGTTCAATTTTTGATTGTTATTACTTTTACAAGAAATTTTTCTGTTTTATTCAATTTAATTTCATTTTTCTTTTTTTTCATCAATTCATGACTTTTCAGTTTAGTCGAATTAAGGATGTATGACACTTTGAATCCAAGCCAAAAGTAAGCTTATCTGATAATTTTCGAAATCGAGTGCTTTCTGAATGCCAGGAGAATGCGTTACTATCAAATATCGCCAGAGAAATGTTATTTCATCTTCCATCGTGTTTCCTTCCACCTTTTTTCATCGCTAATGTCAAATACTTAATATTGAATATCGAAGGACGATCGATTAGCATTTTTTTTTTTTTTTTTTTTGAGATTTACGAATTTATATTCTACACACTGGATTTTTCCTTATTAAAAGAAAACTTTATTTACATGTTCATCGTCCATATTTGCCGCAATGTGACTATTTCGTATGAGAACACATGTTAAATTTCACACAGCTATAACTTTAAAACGAGTTGGTTAATAATTTTGAAGATTCAGCAATTTTTTTTTTTCGGAATGATAAAACCTACTGTCTGTAAAAATTTCACAATTTTCTCGATACTTTTGACACATGTGTCATACTTTCTTAACGCATTATGAATAAGACTTTATTCCACTGAGACCCGACCGTGAGCTCGCACCATCTGTGGCCTGAATCAAGAAGCAACTTGTGTGAAAACAACGCACACGTTCTACTTTATCGGCGACTCTCCGAGCGCAAGGCACTCGAACCGTCAACAACGTATTGACGAATCTCCGAACTTCGACGTCTTTCGATTTGACGTTTACGTTTCTGTATTTGCACGTTTCCAGACGTGCGACACATTGAAATGTACCGTTCCAGGAAGAGGCTGTATCTCCGGAAGGAAACCACCCGCCGAGGGCACACCATGCGGCGAAAAGAGGGTAATTAAAAAATTATCTTATAACCCTTCGAGGTCATTAGAGGTTGAAATGACCCCAAGCGCAAGTTCAAGCCAAAGAATCGTTTGCAAAATTTTCAAATAAAAAAATTACCAATTGAAAAAGAATCGTTTTTCTAGTAAAAAATTGGGTTTTTTATGCATCAACCCCTTAATGATTTTTTTGCCATTTTGACAGCTTCCACTTCCTTCAAGATTCAATATTTTGTAACAAAAGAATTCCCGCATCGTACAATAGGATTGATGAAAATAGTCACTGAATTTTGATTTGATAGACCCGAAAATTATCATTAGAAATTTTTTTCGAAAATCTACCTCAAAGTGATCGAACAACGGACCATTAATTTCCGAAACATTCCAATTCGACTTGTAAACCTATCGAACATTCGAACGTTCCAGTTTTTCAAATGCTGTTGCATTACCAGTCGGAATAAAAAAATTCGGAGATTTGTCGACGAATTTTTTCAACGAATTAACAAACATTTCAACGTTAACTGCCTAGTTTCACCAGCTCGACGCGGCCGTTCTCAAAATTGAGTATCTTCATAAATAATGCTTCGATTTGTCTGAAATTTTCCAGACAATACTCGTGAAATACTGTGCTTTTAGATATCCCGGGAAAAAATGGACATATATAATTATATATAATCATATATAAATTATATATAATTATATATAATTATATATAACATCATATATGATTATATATACTGATGTATAACATCATATACAATCATATATGTCCTAACATGATATCATGAATGATCATATATGTAGATATATGGCCATGTATCGTATTTATTTTTTCTCAGGGTGAACCATATATGCCCATGAATGATCATGTATGTATATACATGACCATGTATAATATTTATATTTTTGAGGTGTTATCCATATATGATCATGTATGTAGATATATGACCATGTATAGTATTTATTTCTCTCGGTGTAAACCATATATGCCCATGTATGATCATGTATGTAGATATATGACCATGTATCTAGATATATGACCATGTATAGTATTTATTTTTTCTAGGTGTGAACCATATATGCCCATGTATGATCATGTATGAAGATATATGACCATGTATAGTATTTATTTCTCTAGATGTGAACCATATATGCCCATGTATGATCATGTATGAACATATATAACCATGTATAGTATTGATCTTTTCTTGCCGTGAACCATATATGCCCATGTATGATCATGTATGTTCAAAAGTTGGTACTTTGAACTCGTATATGAACATATGGTTATACATATGAATTCACATATGATACAACATCCGCTACCTTGATGTGACATATTATAATATATAATTGCATTGGCCCTCCCAAATCTCATATATAAGCGTATATAATTATGGTTTGGTTATGGTTTCTTTTCTCATGAAGAACACGTTTGATGTTTTTATTCTACATCATGATGTAAAATAAAAATATCACACGTGTTCTTCAGGAGAAAAAAAACCATAACTTCTGAACGAAACGTCGGATCGAGTGCTGTGAGATCTCAAAATTTTTGTTTCCGTTCAAAAAATCCACAAAAAATAAGATGTGAAAGTAAAATGAGTATTTTAAGTTGATTACAATTTTGAATGATTTAATTGTTAATAACAATTGCCTCATAATTATGAATAACTTCATCATATATAGAGAGTGCAAAAACAAAATAATCACTAATAGTTTTTCAATTTATCACTAACCG
The DNA here is from genome assembly GCA_963662125.1 of Diplazon laetatorius. Lineage (NCBI taxonomy): Eukaryota > Metazoa > Arthropoda > Insecta > Hymenoptera > Ichneumonidae > Diplazon > Diplazon laetatorius. The sequence goes on from OY759159.1 coordinate 1,159,110, forward strand.
TTACTGAGATATATCGATTTGTTTAACCGTAAACCCCTGAAAAAAGCTCTAACTTCCGAACCAGGTCGATGCCCATTTCCTCTAATGTCTTAAAATTTTCGTTTTAAATTAAGGAATTTAGCTTTTTCAATTCTAAAAATAAAATAAGCATTTTTTATTTTATTTCATTTTCAAGTTTCAATTGTTAATAAATAATAGTCACATCGGCGCAACATAATCATGAATATTTTTATCGTATGGAGCATGCAAAAACAGACATAAAAACAGTTGTGGTATTTCCGTTTATCACTAACCATTGCCGAGATATATCGATTCGAATGGTTAAATACGGTCAATCGGTGAAAAACTTTATTCAAATGTATCTCGAAAGCAGGGCCTCAAAATGAAAAACCCCGAAACACGGGGGTCTCTTTGTTTCTAACATATATTCATGTCAAAAATTAGGAACCAAAAATTTCGACCCAAAGGTCAAACCTGATTGAGTTCCGGTGGAATCCCTCATATATAGTCTATATAGACTTTATACAGTCTATATAGTCTATATATAGTCTATATATAGTCCATATATAGTCTATATGGGGGATTCCACCGGAACTCAATCAGGTTTGACCTTTCCCAAGTAAAAAAATTATATAAAATCTAGATATGGGATTGGGCATATATAGTTTATATATAGATTATATATAGACTATATATTGTCTATATATATCTATATATAGTCTATATATAATCTATATATAAACTATATATAAACTATATATGCCCAATCCCATATATAGTTTATATATAGATTATATATAATTTTTTCACTTGGGTTGGGTCAAAATTTGTGGCTCCTAATTTTTTACATGAATATATGTTGAAAACAAAGAGACCCGTGTTTCAGGGTTTTTCATTTTGAGGCCCCGTTTTTAAGATACATTTAAATGAAGCTTTTCACCCATTGACCGTATTTGATCATTCGAATCGATATATCTCAGCAATGGTTAGTGATAAACGGAAAAACCGCAGGTGTTTTTTTTCTGTTTTCGCACGGTCTATACGATGAAAATATTCATGATTATGTTGCGCCGATGTAACTATTATTTATTAACAATTGAAAATTGAAAATGAAATAAAACAAAAAATGCTTAGTTTATTTTTTTAATTTTTTTCAAATTAAATTCCTTGATTTAAAACGAAAATTTTAAGACATCAGAGGAAATGGGCATCGACTTGGTTCGGAAGTTACAGCTTTTCAAAGGGGTTCACCGGTTAAACAAATCGATGTATCTCAGCAACGGTTAGTGAAAAATTGAAAAACTATTGGTGTTTTTTTCGGGTTTTTGCACTCTTTATATGATGAAGTTATTCATAATTATGTTGCATCTATGAAGCGATTGTTATTAACAATTGTATCGTTTAAAATTGTATAAAACTTAGAATACTCATTTCCTTTCACAAATTATTTTTTTATAGATTCTTTGAACGAAAACAAAAATGTTGAGACCTTACAAAGCTTGATGCGACGTTTCGTTCGGTAGTTATAGCTTTAATGTGTTTATTTCACATCAAACGTGTTCTTCATGAGAAAAAAAACCATAACTTCCGAACGAAATGTCGGATCAAGCTTTGTAAAGTCTCAAAATTTTTGTTTTTGTTCAAAGAATCCATAAAAAAATAATTTGTAAAAATAAAATGAGTATTTTAAGTTTTATACAATTTTAAACGATACAATTGTTAATAACAATCGCTTCATAGATGCAACATAATTATGAATAACTTCATCATATAAAGAGTGCAAAAACCCGAAAAAAACACCGATAGTTTTTCAATTTATCACTAACCGTTGCTGAGATACATCGATTTGTTTAAGGTAGTATCGCACAAACCGTAAGAGTCAAAGCAAGCCTAAAGCTATACCATCTCCAAATGAGTAACGTAGTACCTGTGTGTGACAAAGACGCGTGGTATGATGTCGATTAGAGAGAAAGAGAGAGAGACGATATTTTCCGATGTTTATTTGCTTATTATTCTCGTCACAGTCTGTTGATCTTTACGGTCAAGTGCCCAAAATGTTGCCCGAATATTAAACTTGCAGCTCGAAGTGTTTTCATTAAAATCTGACGGCAACTTTTTGTATTATATCAAATTTAGCGTGTTTTTCCATAAGGCTCAATGTTAAACGTGAAAGAATTAAAGTGTTGATATCTTTTTTCTCGTGCTCCGGAGGGCCATAAAAATGTAACTGGGCCTTTTTCTCATCAATACCCATAAGTATGCCAAGTTTCATGAAAATCGGACGGTAAAGTCTCCTATGTGCGATACTACCTTAACCGGTGAACCCCTTTGAAAAGCTGTAACTTCCGAACCAAGTCGATGCCCATTTCCTCTGATGTCTTAAAATTTTCGTTTTAAATCAAGGAATTTAATTTAAAAAAATAAAAAAAATAAACTAAGCATTTTTTGTTTTATTTCATTTTCAATTTTCAATTGTTAATAAATAATAGTTACATCGGCGCAACATAATCATGAATATTTTCATCGTATAGACCGTGCGAAAACAGAAAAAAAAACACCTGCGGTTTTTCCGTTTATCACTAACCATTGCTGAGATATATCGATTCGAATGATCAAATACGGTCAATGGGTGAAAAGCTTCATTTAAATGTATCTTAAAAACGGGGCCTCAAAATGAAAAACCCTGAAACACGGGTCTCTTTGTTTTCAACATATATTCATGTAAAAAATTAGGAGCCAAAAATTTTGACCCAAAGGTCAAACCTGATTGAGTTCCGGTGGAATCCCCCATATATAGACTATATATAGACTTTATATAGACTATATTTAAACTATATATAAACTATATATGCCCAATCCCATATATAGTTTATATATATATCGATTATATATAATTTTTTCACTTGGGTTTACTTTGTAAAGTTCCTAAAAGTCACAAAATGAAAAAGTATAGTCTATATATAGACTATATATAGTCTATATATAGACTATATATAGACTTTATATAGACTATATATAGTCTTACATAGTCTGTATATATAGACTATATAGTCTATTGATACTTGAACATGCAAACCCCGACTTTACTTCGTAAAGTTTCTAAGTCACAAAATGAAAAAGTATAGACTATATATAGACTATATACAGACTATATATAGTCTATATAGACTATATAGTCTATTGATACTTGTACATATGCAAACCCCGACTTCAATTTGTAGGGCGTATGTCAAAGTCTTTTCAGCCAACTTCTCGCCACCGTACCGGTATATCTATAGAAGTGAATGTGTATAGATATATAGGCAATGCTAAAGTCGCGAGAAGTTGGCTGAAAAGACTTTGACTGGGAAGACTTTGACATACACCCAATTTGTAGTTTCTAAGTCACAACGATGGTTAGCTTTTATAGCAGATAAATATTGGTACTATCATGAAAGTCGGCGTAGCGCAGTGAGCAGCGCGCCGAACTGGGAACCGCAAGAACGATGGTTCGAGTCCCCGCGTCGCCTATTTTTTTTTTCCTCCCGGGAAAAGAGGACATATATGAACATGTATGATCATGTATGATCTGTCATATATAATCATGAACGAAATTTGACCGGATATAATTATATTCAGTCATATATAGCCATATATGATCGTATATAATCATGTATGATCTGTCATATATAATCCTGAACGAAATTTGACCGTATATAATCATATATAATCATATATAGTTATATATAGTCATATATGATCACATATGACTATATATGATTATGTATGATTATAAACGGTCAAATTTCGTTCATGATTATATATGACAAATCTTACATGATTATATATGATCATATATGTCCATTTTTTCCCGGGATAGCAAAGAAATTAAATCAATTTTTTGAAAACGCTGCGTAGCCCCGACCCCTTAATGTATCAGATGAAAACGCGTAGAGATACAAAATAAATTCCATCGCTGCTGCTGCTGCTGCTGCGTCGACGAAACGTCGATGGAGCTCGCGCGAGTATCAACGCATGCAGGACGGAATCCGGACAGTGAAGACTGGCGGTATTTCCCCCGGTCACGTGTAACAACCGAATAGGCAATTGCTAATTGCCATCGGGGACACACCGCAGCGTAGAATCGGTACGCCCGCTTCGGGGTCCACGCGTTAGTCTACACCGCAGTGTTATCCACCGGGCTAAATCCATGGTCCACGTTTTCCCATAGCCATCGGTACGGGCGAGCCATCTATATTTCTTCGACTTGTCCCCGCCGTGTATCATTATAGCGAATACGTAATTACGCGCGAGTGCCGAGCACACACACATATACATATATATGTGCCCGCGTCATTGACCAGACGCGGCAAGAGCAAGAGCAACTGCGGCGAAACTGTAACCAACTGGGCGATGCAACACCGCAGGGCGAACACCGGGCGAACACGAGTGAGCTATCGCTTGTCAGACTCGTGGAGCTTAGCTTTCGTGACTTCGGTGCTTGAATTATTGGACGGTCTTTCAACTTCCCTCACTCGACAATTTGCATACTTGATTCACGCGAATCCTTCATCGCCATGAACATTTTTTTTTTGTTTTTTTTCAACTGCTCTTGATTGATGATTTCTCGTTTTTTTTTTTAAATTTTTATTTTGCACGAAGCTTTGGGGAAGTGCGATTTTTTTGTTTTTTTCGTTTCGAATTTATTTTTCCTGTTGAATCGATGGACGCGAGGTAGATGAATCGACGTCCGATTAACGAACGTGAGGCTGAATGTGGATTTTTGTTGTTGATCCGTTGTTGGAGGGCGCTGTGGGGTAGATGGAAATTAGACGAAGAAAGAAGACTGATTGTGTTATTGCATCAGCTGGTAGAGTCGGACATTCGGATCGATCGATTCACAGATCAAAAAAAAATGCAGAACGCACCGGTTGATGGATTTTTCACATTGATGGACTTTTGAGATTGTTCTAGCGTTAAATATCAATGTCGAATGTGAAACGATCCAATGAATTTTCAGTGGTGTTACCAAATGAAGTGTCTCACGCTGGGTGAACGACCTTCGGCTGTGGACGGTGGTTGGAGTTCCTGGTCGTCGTGGAGTCACTGTTCGAGAACTTGCGGTTCGGGTATTGCATTTTCAACGAGAAAATGCAATAGACCGTCTCCCTCCAAAGGCGGAGAGTATTGCAGAGGTGAATGGAAACGTCATAGAGTCTGCGCAACTGATGTACGGAATTATCACGTATTTACATTGATCAGGCATCGCCGGAATTTTGACTTGTGACATTTTTTTTCTTCGTTTTTTCGTTTTTCGAATTATGAATATTCAGCCTTGTGAAGTCGGAGCGCCGTCTTTTCGCGATGTGCAGTGTGCCGAGTTCAACGACTGGACGTTTCCGGAAGATGGGAAAGTTCACCAATGGGTCGGATACAATTTGCCCGAGAGTGAGTTTTCTTTGATGCGTCAAAATCAATGAACGATGGAATTTTACCGGTGATTGATTTTTCCGTCCATTCTTCGACCATTCGAGACTTGAAAGCATCGGAAAATCCGTGCGTTCTTTTCTGTCTGAGCGAGACGAAGCTCTTGACTTCGTTGAAACCCAAAGTCGTGGACGGCACGACGTGTTATCGCGGAATCCGTGACATTTGCGTCGGTGGTGTTTGTCGTGAGATTCCCTGTGATCTGGACATGGAATCCGAGGCTGTTGAGGATATGTGCGGGATGTGCAAGGGTGACAGCACTTCGTGCATCCTTAAGGAAGGAGTTTTGAATGTCGCGGAACAGTCGCGTATGTTGCGAAAAACGAAAAATCATCCAAGTGATACAATGAATATTTCAACTGACTCAATCTGACTCCTTCAGGACTCAAGAAAGTAATCGACGTTCCCGTTGGTGCCAAGAACATTCGAGTCGAAGAATCGGAACCGACGAAATCTCGAATCGTTGTTCGAAGCAAAGTTAACAGAAACGTTTTGATCGATGGGTTAGTCTCGAAGAAAAAGCATTGAATTGTCCAATTTGTTTGTTTGGTGTTAATGAAACTGTCCGATGTTCATGATTATTTTATAGGAATCGATTGGGAATGTTTGATGTTCCGGGTTCGAAAGCTTGGCTGGGAATGATTCGTGCCAAGCAGGAAGCTTTGAACATACCTGGTCCAGTGACTGAAGACTTAGTCGTGCTGGTAGGTACAACCACTTATATTATAATCCATTGGCGATTCGAAACGACGAATTCGAGACCCATAATTTATCATTAGGATTCTCCTGCTACTACCACCGTGAACTAATAAGTTGAACTGACGAAAAAAAGACAAATAGTGTCATTCCCCTCTCCGCTAAATACCATTCCAATTAATTAAACGCTGAACCCGGTAACTACAAGACCGATTATCCGTACCAGCCTGAGCCCGAGCCAAATCAAAACAAATAATGATAGTTCAATATCATTCCGAAAGATACAGACACATACGAAAGTTTTCCAAACTACTTTCTTCAGGCAGAGTTTTTTTTGGAGAAATTCGTTTCGTGCATGAGTTTTTATAGCACAAGTTGTAGATGAAATAAGTCTACTTTGTCAGAAGTTATTTTTGACTAATTTTTTTTTCAACCACGAGTTATGTTTGAATAAGTTTCTTTGACCAAGATATTTTGACGGGTTTTTTTTTTTTTTTTGTCGTCGCAAGGCGTTAAGACGTGCTCCCAATTATTCGACAGGTTTATCCGCGTGAAAACGTGACTCTCAAGTACTCGTTGGGTTTGAAATCGAACACCCCGAGAAAACCTTCGTTCGATTGGGACTTCATCGAATGGTCGCGCTGCAACGCGCCGTGCGGACCGGGCGAGGAGTTCGCGAAACCTCGTTGCGTGGAGAAGATAGGGGGTCAGGTCGACGACGGGTTTTGCATCAATATTACAAAACCGGAAGTGAAAGTCAGACCGTGCAATCAAGCGCCATGTGTACCGAGGTTCGTGCGTTCGTCAATCAACTGCCCACTGTTCCGCATATACTCCCATGGCACAATAGTGGCAATCGCTAATAAGACAATGTCTCTGTTACATTGGTTTCTCCATTGTCTCATTCAAACGTCATCGTCGACTGATTGAGCCATCGAATTCATTCGTTTCACATTCATTTTCTTTATTGATTTATTCATTCGTTTTTTTTTTTTTTTTGCAATTCAACTGGAAAGAAAGGAACCGAAAAAAAGTCATCATCAGGGTTAAAATTTTTTGTTTACGGTTTGTTCTTCCATTAAGATGGATGATCGGTGATTGGCAAGGCTGTGAACCGTGCACACCGAACTGCAAGAAATTCCGTGCCGTCAAGTGCATCCGGCCGGTTGGTCATGGGGAACAGGAAGCGGACGTGATAGCCGACGGCTATTGCCAACGCCCAAAGCCCAAGGAGTCGGATATCGCGGTTTGCCGTACGAGACGGGAAAACGTTTTGACGGCAACGTCGTTCGGTAACAGCGAGTTAGACGTCGAAGAAACTCCCATCAACAGCCCCATCGTCGTTGCGGCTGATGACGCTGCCCCGAGGCCCTCTACAGTCGAACGATCGAACGTCGTTCCTCGCTCAGCGCCATCGGATTACTCCGGAGATAACGATCGTAGCGACACGGTGAAGATTCGGCCGAGCAACGCGTCAAAGCGACACCGGGAAATTGACGAATTTGCCGATAACACGCTCGAGCAAAGATTCCCACGAAAAACAAAAACGCAACACGACAATGGTGATCCAAAAACTGACGCGAATTCGGTCGAAACAATCGCGGACGCACGATCGCAGAACGTCGTAAACAAACCAACGGATATTAAAAAAAGAACTGGACACGATTACGATGATCCAATGCGAGTGAGCACGGTCAACAGAGGCCAGATGATGATCGACAAGGAAGACATCGGGAATCTCACATTGACGATCATTTTGGAACGCGACGACGATAACAGAATCATCAACTTTCCGAAAGATTTTCATCCGCAACCATCGGGAAACGAAACGGAATTCATTCTCGTGGGTATGGATGCTGTGAGATACATCGAAAAGATACAGGAAGAAGGCAGAACGACTTCGAACATACCTACGCTACCTTGAAAGACACCAAGCACGAAAGTGGGCTCACGCTTTAGTCGTAATAACTCGACGTACTCGTGTTCGAGACACTTTATGCTGCTATTATTCCGTCGTAACACGATAGACGATTACAGATCCAATCTCAATGACTAAATTTTCAATCACGTTTATTTTTTTCGTTTTTGTTTCAATTAAACGACGATCAAACTCGTGAACGGTTATTTTATTTAGAACGAGGTTGCTCAGCGATAAATGATATGGAAAATTAATAACTCGTCATGCGAGAACTCTCAGTGGACGCTATAGACGTTTCAATGGCTGAAGTTTTCAGGGCTTTCGAGTGGCGTTAGACGTGAGCGTGATGGCTGTCTTGTTAGACGCGTGAGATCCGGGTGTTGATGCGACGTCGAGGTACGGCCAAGCGGTTGAGGCGGTGATGTTGTTAACGTTCACACCCTCGGAATCCTGGTCGCGGTTGGTTGAATTACGATGAGCCAATTCGGCAATCATCTTGGCCGCTTGAGGCCCACGATAGACCTTCTCCTGGCTGGTGTCAATTCCAATTGGAACTGCGTCACCGCCCTCCTGAAATCCAACGTCCGATATGTTTGCCTTGAGAAGCTCGTCCCTGAGCGGTGCCTCGTACAGAACAATCTCGCTCGGCGGCACCACGTCCATGATTACGGACCCCGGCCTCGGGGTTGTCAATCTCTTGCTCCCGGCAAATTGCTGTTGCTGCTGCTGGTCCATCTGATTCACGGCGTTTAAAACTCGCTGTTGCTCCGTCCCCGGAACATTCCCGGTCGCAGTTTGCTTGTTGGATTGCTTTTCGCACGTGCGTTTCGTCTTATCGACTCTTCCGGACGTCGCCCAGTCGCGCATAAGACTCTTGAAGTCTTCGGATATATCGCGCTTCAACGATTTTCCGGTTAATTCGTTGTTCGCGTTGCGTCGCGATTTTTCCAGGTAACGAGCGATTCCACGATCGACGAAGCTGTCGATCATTCGGCGCTGTTCCGTCAACGACGGACCATCGTGATTATTCGGGATGACGGAAATATTGTGTTCGTGACAATTGCGAGTCTGTTTGGAACACATTTTTCGGCAGGGTCTCGTGCCGACGCAATCCTCGGTCTGTTTGGGCACCCGACCTTTGCAAGCTTCCAATTTGGCCTGAACGTCGTCGCCTCCCGGCTTGGATGCCGGCTTGACACATTGAACCTTTCGATGCTTCTCACCCTTCTTGCCGTCGCATGCGCTGCACTTGCTCCACTGACTCACTCGCCATCTGTCGGAACATTGGGGCAGAAGCAGAAAAATACAAAAAAACTGAGATACCGGGGGAACACGATGTGTCATTGAAAACTTATTCCCGGGGATTATTAATCGGTACGAGAAATTTTTCATTGATCGGCGTACTTTGCGGGGCATGGCTTCTCGTTGCATATCCGACTTTTGGCCTCGGGGCGGGGGATACCTTGACAGAAGCTCGACGATACCGCACCGTTCTGCTGCTCGATACAAGTGGCCTCGGAAATCTGCGTAGTCACAGTGCAATTGAAAAAAAAATTTAACCGCGTCTATCCGAAATTTAACAATCTTCGAGTAGATACGGTTTGTCGAAAATTAATTCAAAGGCATAATTGGAATGATTTATTTAAGGGGGCGTGTACATCTGGAAAGCAAAAAAAAAGGGAAAATTGAATTTTTTTTATGTCATGAATGAAGATATTGATACGATTTGTTCCTTCGTTGTTTTAGTTATCTATTGAAGCTTCTTTCGTATTTTTTGAATTTAAAAAAAAAAATCAACAATTATATAAATATTATAAATTCCGAATATCAACGGAATACAAACAATTCGAGTTTTCAAATTTCGCTACATCATACGGTCGGATAAAAACAAATTCGGAGATTGATTGATTTTCGAGAAAATTAAATTCGAACAAAATTTGTTTTCGTAATGTTGAGCCGTCGAAACATTGAACATTCGGAACTTGTATCATCACTCGACCCGATACGGGATTGGAAAACAGAAAAAAACTTCAACCTCGTACCATCGTTCCACCGCCGCATTTGGCGCTGCAAGCGCCCCACTCGGTGAAATCCCATATGTACTTTGGCGCGTATCCCGGATTTCCACCAGACTTAACGTAGTACTTGTAGTGAACTCCGGGATTGAGTGGCTCGAAGAACGTGTACTGCGAACCAAACGCGGTTTCAAACGAAAACCAACGGATTACTATAAACCACGGGTTGATTGTTTGTAAAGCGTGTATATTATGCGCGCGTGTATGTGTGTGTGTATGCGCATGCGTAATGATTATCACGCTCATTGATCGAACGCGCCATTACGATCATTGTGCAAGTGGCGAATGGGTATCTGGATGGAAACGGGCGTGTGCGCCGATCGATTATTCCCCACTCGATGGTTCGACTGACTGGTCGGCATGTGATAAATTTAATCGCCAGGATGCAGTGCGTCGCACGCATTGCAAATTACAGTGTCTCTCTTGCTTCGTCTCGGCTCTCCGCATCCAATCGACTCGATACTCGTAGCCGATGCTGCTGCTGCTGCTGCTGGCAATCCAATGTTAAATAAATTGCGCTCACCCACCGTCGAGGTACGATCTTTTAATTATTTTCACGCCTTCGTTGCTGTTTCCCCATGAGCTTTTGCTGACTGTTTATTAATTTTTCCATTATCATATCGTTGAATAAACCAAATGTCAATGTATTATCTCTCAGCGACGGTCATTCGTAAAATACATATCGTTTTTCAAATAATTTTTTTCGACGAATATATATGATCGATTATCATGTGAAAATTAATATTGAGCGCATTCGAGCATTGGCGAAGGACGAACACAGTTTTCGTTTCTTTTTTAACGTTTCGATCCGTGTTTCTACAGCCTTTTATGAATAATTTTTATTTTGTTTCTGTTGAATAAATTTTGTGAATTTTGGTATTAAAATTAATCTCAACTTGTTGATGGCTTACATATTTTTTTTTTATTTAGTGTTAGGTTCAGCACTAGTACGTTGTAGATTTTATTTAGACCATTTTGGTATTATATCTGTGTTTTCATCGGTCTTTGTTATTTGGAAAAAAAATGTTAAATGATGCGATGTGGATACAGTGTTCACTAGATTATCGATATTGTTAAAGTTACCATAGCTTTTCGTTTTTTAATTTCTTGAAATTTTTCTCCCTCGGAAGTCGTGTAACCACGTTTGATTTTGAGGTTATTTTGTGCATTTTTTATGTATATATATATACTACTGAGTTAATATTGTCATGTTCGTGTTGTAATTATGAATAATTCGAGCGAATAATTATTTCATTATGCATTTTTGATATTCCATGAAAACTGTAATCTATAATCACTCTGTTGGGATAGTATTTTAAATACGATTTTCATTTTATTAATGCCGATCTCTATAGTACCTTTTTCCACCTTGACAATTGTTTCTGAAATATTTTGTATTATTTTTTTTATTTTTTCGAGTCTGTAGTAATTTTTCGATCATTATCAATTCGATACGGGACTGAAATTTTTTTTTTTACTCACTTGTAATTGTATATCCTCGCTCAGCGGACCGCGTATTGAAATTTCTTCCTTCTGTGGCAGTGGATGGGCGTAAATGATGATGGAACCGGCACACGGATATTCCCCGTTTCTCGATTCGACACTGACAAAATCCAACGAGTGGAAGAAGACAAAAAAAAAAAAAGTAAGAAGACAGTGACAGTCTTTGCCGGATAATAAATCCTCGTATCTTACTGATTTCCATTTAAACAATATTGATTATCCTTCTCAGTCTTCACGGCCAATGTGTTGCCAGATTCCTTCTGTTCCGTCGCGTAAATGCTCCGTGATCCCTTCGGTATTGTCACAACTTTTTGATAATCTTACGAAAATGTGAAAATTTGGATTTTTTAAGAACATGGATTTATTCATTGTTATTTTTTGCGACGAGGTTGCCGTAAGGTTATCACCTCCGAGATTGTTCTTGGTGAAGTCACCCTCGACGGGGGTGCACTGAGTACCATCACCCTTGCACACCCCACACTGATCCTCAATGGCATCCCCGTCGATAACCCAATCGCATCCGACCTTCTGAAAAAATAAATAAATAAAAATGAAAAAAAAATAAATAAAAATGTTGAACAGCAAACAACAACATATTCGTCGGTTCGTGCACGAAAGCGACGTTGATGCGATAGGTTATTGCGAAGAAATCAGTTGTCGTGTCTTGTCGAACGTTATCTATACTATTTTTCCACATTTCGTTGGTGCATCTCGTATACATATTTTATCGCGAACGAAATGTAAAGATTTTGCATAACGATCGAAGGGGGCGAAACGTTCGCCCAAACCGTGTCTCTGTCTTCTCGCCTTCGGGAATGGGATATACGTGACGAGGATTCGAAAAACTACGGGGAAAAATTGATCGTTCGGTCTGTGATAGCTGCTACCAGATGCTCACCGACGCAAGACTCACGCACACTAGCGGTCGAGTCTTTCACATGATTTTACGCTGCAACGGTCGTTCGGGGATACGATTTACATGGTAATACGGCGTCTAGATTCTTCTGCGCATGCGTATAGGACATTTTGCTAAGTGCGTGGAGAAACATGTAACGAATTTGGGAAAGTCGATGCGTGGTTCAACGATGTAGGAACGTTGATCTAAACCTTCTGAATTTCGATCTTTATTCAAAAAATAGTGGACAAACGTTTGTAATCCTTACTCTGCACGATCCGGATATGCACATGTAATTGGTGCCACCTTTGCACGGTGTCGCGTCCTTGACCGTCGGAGCGAGTTTAACAAAAGTATTTTTCTCGTTGATGCAGTTCATCGCGCAAACGTCGAGATCGCCTCTCATGTAAGGCGTCCACGTGTGAAGACCGTCGGCAAGAATTTTTTGCTTGTTGAATTCCGCGCACTGTACAGCTCGGAAGGACGGTTTTGATGGGTCGCATGGCTTTTAGGGTGTTAATGAAGGTGGGAATTACGAGGCGTCGGTCCAACGCAATTATGCAATGAGGGTTGTTTTTTTTTTGTTTTTTTTTGTTTTTTTTTTTAAGTCAAGCAAATACCGTGGTATTGCACGTCGACAGCTTTCTTCTCTCCCCGATGCAATATCTGCCCCCATTGGCCGGTGTCGGTTTGTTACATTCCCTTTCCGCAGACTTTATTCCGCCGCCGCATGTCCTTGAGCAACTGCTCATCGGTCCCCACTCGCCCCAACCACCGTGAACAGCGGATGGACGAGATCCCATGTCCACGCATTTAGTTTTTATGCACCACTGGTTAAGGTCATGACATTTTAAAGATATTCGTCTTTGTATTTATTTTTTTTTTCTCGCTTCCTCATGGAGGAAGCTACGTTATGGTGGGAAATTTGGTCATAATTAAATTTAAACTTCATTGGCCATAATTTTCGTCGTAATAAAAGCTTTGGCTCGAATTTTATGTAGTTTTGTTGAGGAGAAATTTAAATTTTGTACACCCACTGGTGAATATTTAAACATCGAGACATGTTGTAAGTCAAAACTTAAAATTTTCTTTTTCTGAATAGTAGATAATAAAAGAGGATTTTTCTAGAAGGACGTCAAAGAATTGAGAAAAAAAAATAATTCCTCATAGAGGAATCTTCGTTTACTACCTACGATTCAAAGAAAGCAAATTGCAAGTTTCAAATTATTTTTATTGCATTATTCATGAATCATGAAATAAAGAGTGTTTTGATAATTCATGGTTAACCTTATTTTCCCCGCATTTCGTTCCATCGGCCGGTGGAGCACCTTTCGAGAAACATTTTTTACCATTTTTGCACCACAGTTGTTCGCAATTGCCTTTCTGTAATGATAAAAAAAAAATCGTGATAATCTCATAGAGTCCGAGTTTTGTGATGCTCGAAAAAATAATCTTCAACCTTGCCCAAGTCGCAGAACGTCGATCCTGGTTCATCGAGATTACACTGAAACGTCGCGTCGTACATGGCACCTGGCAACATGTTCGGGTAACGAAATTTCTCCGGTGGATTTCGCGGATCGTTGTTCAGGCACTCGCCAAGACCGCTTCTGCAAATTGTCTCAACTCGTTACACACAAGTTTTCTCAGTGAAAATTTTTCTAGTTAGGACGATCGAGAATGAGATTAATCGATGTGTCGGTTACTCGAGAAACGACGTGATGAACTTTCTGCTGCACGTGGACCATCTGGTCGTGTAAATGAATACTATGGGCGACATGACGAAATAACTCGTGTCCTTGTCCTGTGGTGGACAACCACTAGCTGATTCCTCGTCGTGTGAACAACCCATTCTGTTGAGGGATATGTCATTTTAACGAGTGTCGCTTTGTCACCCAAACGTTTACAGTTTGGTTGATAAATTTTGTGAAATTGTTATATACGTACACGTGTCCCACTTCGTGAGCTATAACTATACCCAACAAAAGTCCGCTGTCTTCGTTGATGCAAGCCGCTTTCGGAGGATCGCAAGCTGCCGCCACGTAAGCCAGGCCCATTAGATCGCACGATGAAGTTTCCGAGCAAATGTCGTATCTGAAAACGAGCGCAGCGATGAATGAAAAAAACAACAACGAACAACAAACTGCTAGTTAAAACTTGCAATGTGCTTTCTCCGAATCGTCGGTCGTGAACGACGTTCTCTTTTTTTTCGAATCTTTAGCTGAAAGCATTTTTTTTTTATCTTTGGATTTATCATAGAGGATCTTGGTTCACTTTCTACGATTTACAGGAAGCAAATTGCAAGTTTCAATTAGAAATTTGTTTTGATATTTGCAATATTGTTCAGTAAGTCTAGAAAATTCAAAATAATGAAAAATCCGAACTTCTCGATGGATATGGTCCGAATTAATACAGTACCAACCAATCGTAGTACCTGGTAACGAGAACAGCTACGTCGTAATGATTCGGATGATTATGATCCTTCGGATTCATTTTTTCCGCCCATTTGGCAAAACTTTCCAATGTTTTTTCAGCTTTCGGACTGATGTACAGATCTATCTGTAATTTATGTACCACAAACATTTTATTGTTCATGGAAAAACAAAAAAAAAAAAATTAAATAAATAAATATCGATGGATTCAAAAATTCTTTCGAATTACTTCCTCCTTCTCCATCTCGAGATAAGTCATGCGCACGACAACAACGTCAATTTGATTGCCGCAACTGGCATCGTGATAGTAATCCGATACCATATTCATCACGGTCAACAAATATTTTTCGTAATCCGTGCTGTTGTGAAAATCTAAAAATCTGCGATCGGCGACCAATCCGATTTCTATGAAACGATGAATACTGTGAGTACCGGATGCGGGTTTCTTGTCGGCGCGTTTCAATGAAGCCGGAGATTGATCATCGTTGGCTCGTTGCTGCTCCGCCCGTTCGACCAGTCGTTGCTGCCTCTTTGCCAGTTGCTCGGCCCAAGCTAATTCCCAGTTATCTGTTGATCGCGTACAAACCGACGGGATTATATAATGTTCCATATCGAACAAGCCGCGAGTGTGGTGAACTTGTGAAAACCGGAGCTTCGTCGCAACGTCAAAGGGGACGATTTATAATTGATTATTAGCTAACCACCGGTTCCACAACGACGTTTTGGTACGGGGCCAACTTTGCTGGTGGTCTCGTCGTTTTCGTGGGGCGCCTCGCGTCTGTACGCCATGTGAACGTGTTGTCCGTCCGACCCCGGTTCCGCATCGCTCATTGGTTCGATGAAGTATCGTCCCTCAACCGTTTGAACATATCCGGCCTGTGAGAATCCAAAGGAAGAAAACAACAACGAAAAATGAAAATTAAATTATGTTTTTTTTTTCTGGAAATGATATTTGGGTTGGGCTCGAAATTCCGAACATTGCTCGTTCCGAATTTCGAATCCAATCAAGATATTCGTTTAATTTGGAGCTACGTGACGTACAACGCCGTTGCAGAGAGACAGAACTGCACGTGAATTCGCGTGACCTCGAACGCGTCCCCGATAATGACATTGCTGATCCGGAACTCTGGTGAAACGCACCCCCGCGTTCAAATTCTTGCTGATACCTGGACCACGAGTCTCGATCACCATATCCGGCGAAATGAATTCGTGGTAGGGACTGAGTTCCACATGATGGTCGACTCCGTTGAACGGTAGAATCAAATGTAACTTGTCGGTTTCGCTTTCAGCCGTTCTCTTTCGTCGCTCGTTGACTTCCTGACGATCGTAGTATTCGGGAAGCGAGTAGGAACTAAATGTTCCATCTTCGGAAACTCGTCGGGGTACGAGAAGTTCGGGTTCGCGAACGTTTCGAGTATATCTGCGTTGGACGGTTGAGCGGAATAATAATTATGATTGATTTTTAGGGTTGCGTACTTTCAAGGGAAAGAAAACCATAACCCTATAAGATCACTCGCATGTCCGTCTGTCATATACTTACAACTTGAAATTTGAGACGATAATAGATCTCGTTAACCCGGATATTTTGCACTTGTTAAAACTTTTAAATATTCATATGAGAATTAAAGAGAGAGCAAATCAGGTACTCAACATTTTATTTTATTTTTTTCTTTCATACATCATGTGGGGTATTATTTGAAAGGGCTTGTCATGTAGAACAGAGAAATACTTCTTTCTTTATTTCAGATAGCATGCTTGAAAAGATATTTTGGAAAATATTCCAAAATAGAGCGACCCTTCCCCCTTAATTCCGAAACTGCCGGACTCAAAATAAATCAAGAGATCGGGAGATACGACGTCTTAATTTGATGCTTACAGAAAAATGATAACGAAATTCCTAGGCCTCATAGATTTCTAGAAATTAATCGTACAAACTACTCCGTTTATTTGCGATCGACTGCAATAATGCGACAAACCACCGCTAGGTAAAAAAAAATTGAGAGGAGAACCTTCTGAGCACGAGTCGAAATCGCACTCGACCAGTTTATTTTCTTTCACGAATACAATACGAATAATCTCATTCGAATTACAATGCTATTCGAAATACAATGTTATTCGATATATAAATACGAATAAATTGTTTATCGTTGGCAAACAAAACCAACGAGTAAATTCATTGGACAATAAAATTTTCATTGAATTTTGTGGAATATTCAACGGTTTGAATAAACGTTGATATGGTTCGATGTTGTTGCACTCGTTGAATAGTGAAATACATTGTGCTCGATAAACGCTTTTGGCCGCTGGTCTTTTTCCAGTATTTCTGCGGGTGGTGCGCATTATAGCATCGAACGATATATCGCGTGTTAACTTTTGCGGTAAATTGTTTGGAGCGTCTAGGCAAGTGCTCAATGTAAATTTAAGGAATGCCCGCTTTGTACTTTATAACTCGTCGGACGCGATGCCACGGAAGAAGAGAGACGGTGAAACGGAAGGAGCGCCCATTGCTGGGCGCAACGTGAGCGTATTACGGCCTGGGAAACCTCTTTGGAAAGCTTACGGGAAGACTATATGCTCTTTTCCCGGCCCAGATGCAACTTATCAAGTCTCTTCTTGCTTTACCCGTGCCAACAGCGGTTCGAGAATAACAGCAATTTTTGCGAAGGATACCACGGACGGTGGTTGGTTTAACGCCGCGCTGAACAGGGCAAAAGTTTTCTCGTTACATTCCCCGGTTCACGAACCGGACTCGCCGAAGAATCGCCCAGCAATTTTCCAAGGCAACGAAATGAATTAAATGCAACGAAAAATTTTCATGGAGAATTTTCCGCGCGATGCGAGTGAAAAAATTGGTTCGAGTGCCAGAGTTCGAATCGCTAGCAGAGGATTCCGTAGGATTTTTCTTTGCTCCAGCACCGGGCACCACACACGGCCGACTAGCGGACGTTTGTCGCACTATCGATGTCGATCCCAAATAAAATGGTAAGTTTGAAACATTCATTTTTAGAAATCTATAGAAACGAGGACTTTCGGTATGATTTTTTGGTGATCTTCAAACTGGACGTTATGTTTCCTGATTTTTTGTAAATTTTATAAATTAATTTTATAAATTCGTTTTTTTTTTCAACTACCACTTTAAAATCGGTATCTGTGTCACAGATTTTAAAAATTCCATACCAACATTGCTTGAAAAAATGAAGATTCGATAGGTCAGGTTATGATATTATCGTGGACGAACTTACCTACCGTGGAAAACATTTCCGGGACTTCGATCATACTTATCAAGTAAGTTTGTTGCACCGACTACGGTTGCTAGACTGCAGAACGATAGATACATAGATATTTTACTCATGATATTAATGTCGGAGAACGAGATCCTCACTAAAGACCTCAGAACGTTAGAGAATACGTCAGAACGTTAAACATGGCTTGACGTTTGATCGAGAAGTCATATTCCGAAGTACGTTAGCTTTTGTTTCGGTCAATTCTCGCAAGATTTTCCGTCGTAACCAATCGAGAGTGTTTCGATAATTCAAAAATTGCAGAAAAGTTCGGCTATGTTTCTCGATAATCGAAATTTCGTCGTTTTTTCGGTAATTCGAAAATTATGAGGGTCTGTCAATGCACGTGGGACGGCGGTTTGACAATATCCAGAAATGATCCAGAAATGACAAATATTCTCATTGCATCTGTCAATTATTTTTTTGCACTTTGAAACATATTATAATTGTTAAAAATATTTTTTTCACGTACCCAAAATTAATTTTAGGCTGAAAATATTTCATCCCAATCCTTTATGCCGTCAGTTGCACACAGCCACAATTCCCGAGTGACAAAAAGGTTGATGGCTCGAGTAGCCAAAGCGATATCGTTATTTTTCCATGTTATTTTTTTTTTTTTTTTATTATTTGGGAGTGGAAACGTCATGTGGGTCTTGACCCTCCGCATGTCGGTACACAACATCGTATCTCACCTCACTATTCGTTCTCTCGAGACGACTTTTCATTCCACGAGTGCTGTCTGGGCGTCTCCTCGCGTTGAGTGTCTCTCGACGCCGACTCCTTCACCACGATCGCGCCTGCATATATCTCGTTCGGTCCAAATATGGCCCCAATCAGCCCACCCTCCTCGACTGCATCCGGTAGCTCAATCTCGACTAGCACTTGCAATATTTTTTTTTGGTTTTTTTTTCTTTTTTGTTTCCAAATATTTTTATCACTTGTCACTTCTTTGTGTCCGGCGCAATTGGGAAAATTGAACAATCGTCCGGTTATTTTGTCGCAGAATGATATGTTTATTTGTACAATTTAGCTTCTCAGGACTTTGAGGAGAACGCGAGAAATAATCGCCATTTGATTTGTAAGTCAAGTCGTTGACTCTGAATCAAATACAAAAATTGAAGCTCAAGACGTGTATCAATAATTCAATTATTTGGTGCAGAAAGTGGTTTTTATTTTTTTCTACTATGGCGTATGAGAATTCGAATCGCTTTGCAGTGTGATACAGAGCATCAGGATAATCGTGGTATTGGAAAATTCAGTGTTACTTCGTGCGCTATGATTGACAGCACAGGGATGCGGAAATGTTGGTGCCAGGATCGAGAAACTCGGTAACATTTCATATAACGAATATCCGTTGAAAAATATAAGCAACAGTACTTGTACACCGTATCGTGCAATAAAGAAAGAAAGCAGCAAAGGAAAATGAGAAAATTAGAGAAAACCGTAAGCCCGGAACGGATAGTCGTTTTCAGACACGCGATCATTTATCGACTTGATTCACGGGGTCCTCGTTGTGCAGGTGAAAAATTTTGCATTTCGTCGGTTAGCCAAGTATGCTGTTCACATAACTATATACACATCCAATGTACATAAACTATACACACCAATTATATATATATATACATACATATAGCACACGTAGTGTGAGAACGCGCGTTCTTCGTAATCCGCAAAATTATTTACGACCGATAAATAACGGATTAAACTGCGAGACGTAATGTACAAACTGGGTTCCAGAAATTACGCCGAGGCAGTGAACTCAAAACTTTAACCGAATGCCACAAACTGATATCGCGGATTTCGAACGGCCCAACGGTTCATGGAAATCACACCGAGACGCGGACAAGATTGTGAGGAAGAGAGCAACGGTGATTATATTGTAGAGTCAATTATTTTTCGACTTTCCAGGATACGATTAATCGACGGAAAACACGCGTACGATGTAAATTTCTGTTTTGGAAAAAAATTTCACGCGTGCTGATCATATGCATGAGGCATGATGATCAATGCTTGTATCATTGATTCCCTTTTAAAGGAGGAATTCCCTTTTAAAAGAGGAAAAATCACGCATTACCGATTACCGATCCCACGATACAAAAAATACCAAAAATTCTTTTCTCGTATTCAGAATTTGGGGAAATTTCGAAAACTAAAATAGCGAGTGCATTTTTTAAGGATAAAAATATTTTTGCATATTTTGCTCCGAAACGGACGTTCAACTTGCTAAAAAAAATCTTAAGTAATTTTTTCCCGGAAGGACATAAAAAGACTCACATTTCCATTTTTTACAAATGTAAATACGTCAAATCCCGCCAAAGATACAGCCATTTAAATGAAAAAAATTAAATGAAACGTTAATTAACGACAAAAACGTCAGAAATCTTCAAAAAATTTCGGCAGTCGGCGAATATATTTCAATGAAATAACTCAATTTTTTCAAATTATTTGGGAAATAAATTTTTACTGGCTGACGCGATGTGGAATGCCTCATATATCGATTGCGATTTGTCTAATAAAATAAAAATATATTCCGACCGATGATGGAAATGGTAAAATCATCGAGAATCGTGATATTTCATTTTTTTTTATTCCTTACCGCGTTCCGTCGCTGATAAAAAGCGGGCTTCCATGACTTATCGGCTTCGAATACCCGACCAACCGGTCGCGATTCCGCGATGGGCAACTGTCCCGATGGCCACGATTACCGATTCCCGAAACACCGGCACGGTTTATTACCATCGACGAAATTACGTACTTTGGGTTGACCGAATATTCGTTCATTGTTCCCGAAAACGTTGGACAGTCGTTTCGACGAAATTTTACGATCGGACGGGACAAGCGCGAGCCATGTAGCATCGTAAAATCGTTAATCCTCGTGCATCACGAACTTCGAACACGCGCTACACGTGTTTGTTAATATTTCCGTAGGCGTAGATTTCATCGGTCATCCGATCCCGAGACAACCGTCACGAATCGTCGAATGACGAAACAACGTTTTTGAATGCTTCACGGTGACTCCTAGAACTGTCGGAGGGAATAGACGTTGGAAATGACAAACGTTCTTCGGTCTCCGGATAAAATGAGAAAATAAAAGGGTTCGAATTTTGCGATAATTTGTTGCAAGCATTTGGTTTTATTGGCGAATATCGATGGTTGGAATTCCACGAAAAACGGCGAATCACGAAGAGACACATTTTTACAGTGGAAATCAAAGATACGAATGACACTTGTGGTCATGGCGAGGATAGGAGTGGTTTCATTGACTTTGGGCCTTTGGGTCGGGCTCGAAATTCAGAACGAGCAAAGTTCGGAAGGGTCAAATTTCCGAATGCTCAATGTTTCGAATCGTGTAATGTGAAAACCCACGTTCCACGTTCGTTCCACGAGTAATTGAGCAGTCAAGCGTGTGGTCGATGATACGGATAATAAGAGCACCTGGTAGAATTATTCCGACGAAAAGCTATGTGTGTGGATCTATAGCTTCCTACGAACAGGTCCGCGTGGGACGTTGATCCCGATTTTAGAACGAGAACACGACCTTCGAAGCCCGCGGTTTCCGTGCAACAAATCGCCATCAACTTGGGCTATAGCCGGCCAGCTGGCTCATTCAATCGCGCGTCGATCCTACACAGTCGATCACTTTGTGTTTGTCACGTAATTTATCCGTGCAATACATTGCCTACGCCCGTTTTGTCCGATAAACCGTTGATGGCCGTACAGCCGCGGAAGCTGCTACGCAGTGGCCGTTCGCGAGTGAATGATAATGAATGTCCAAACGTGAACGAGATGAGTCACCTACGTTCCGAACCCCATGAATTTCATTGGCCTCGCTACGAGATTCCGAAATGGCAGTGAAATCCGAAATTCACCGACCTTACGAATATCATTTCTCACAATTATGATTACCGAAATCGAATGACTGATAACGATGGCGTTCTATTGCACCGAAACAACCGTAAGTCTCGATAGAGTGCTCGTGTTAATGGAAAACTGATAACTGATAAAAAAAATGGCGATTTTGATGGCGGGTACAATTTGCTCGATAGTGATTGTGTTTGGTTGCTTCAACTGCGGTGATGAATTTCGTTGTTGGAGCCTCGGCGAAGGACTCCCAAGTGAAAAATATATATAAACAATTGATAGATTATATTCAGAACTGGACATATGTTTTTTTTATATGCAAATTATACATAGATCAGCATAGATACCATAAGTATCTATGCTTCTTTTCCAGTCTTTTGTTGAGAGGATCACATGCGGAAAATACTGAGAGAGACATACTGAGGTAGCGAGCGCGGTACGCGCGCCTGGTCGGGCTATGCCATTTCCGAGAAAAAAATCTTCCCCTTGGAGGCTTTTGGTCTCTTATTCCGAGGTCGGACTGTATTGAAAATGTTCCTCCCAGACAGATGACCGTACACAAAAAATGTTTTACAATACACGTCGCCTAGTCAATGACCCACAGGACATGAGAAGTCACCAACAAGACGGATCACCTGCTGCTACGCCGCCCATGGCTGTCGGTAGATGCTCGCGATGATGATCATTCGGCGGTGCAACGGAAATTGAACGTCCACGGTGACGACAGTGCTGATAAGCATTTATTACGGCCGAATAATATATGTTATGTATGAATATATGTATATACTATATCGTACACGCACATGGCGGCGAAGACGTATAACGTGCTGCGAGAGGCACCAGGCGGCTCAAGGGGAACTTGTCCGCGTGGGTCGCCCGTCCGATTTTGGAGTGAAACGATCGCATGGGTGTCGCCGAGCGTCGGAGGAGATCGTCTTTGTGATTCTTGTGTTTGATCTCTCTTCCACTAGCTTTTTCCTTCATTCGGCAACTACCTTTCGTCCTGCTCTTTCGCTGGTCCCTCTCCCCCCCCCCCCCGCCCCTTCCTTCTCACTGGCTCATTCTCTTTTTCTCTCGCCTTCTCTCTCTCTCTCTCTCTCTCTCGGCCACGTTCACATTTGACTCGAAACTTCGGGCAATGTCATCGACCTTTGTCCATTTACTTGTTCGTAAGCGGATATATATTCATATGCCGATTTATCTCTCGATTCATGTTTTAATATGGAAATACACGCATGAATGAACATTCGTGAATAGGAATCACGATGAATCAACGGTCGACTACTCTTTAACGCGACTACACGAAAAAGTTTCGATTGAATTTTCATCCGAGTTATATGCCAGGTATTTCGGTAGCCCTGAAGTTTTCGGTTTTTCAATTTCATCTCTATTGGAAACCTATCGACCGATTTTTCGAGCCAAGAGCGATTTGAAGATTCGAATACGCGATAATGAAAAAATTGTGAGGGACAATCGTGATGAATCAACGGCCGACTGCTCTTACGCACCTGAATAGACGGAATGTACTTGAAGTGTCATCCAAATCATATTCCAGGTATTCCAGTAGCGCCAAAGGTTCCAATTTTCAAATTCCAACTCGTTTTAAAATCCATCACCCAATTTTTCGGGCTACCAACTATAATAATCCATTTCATCCTGTCCCAATAAATTATGCAATATATACCCCACGATACGATAAAATCAAAGTTGGAAAAAAAAAAAATATCATATCCACAGACCTGAATTAATAAAACGAAAATGGTATTTGCAAAATACTTTCCTTTAAAAATGAATTACGAATTAAAAATACCAATCGAATATTTCAACGAACTGTAATTCGTGCGAATTATTCACAATTACCGCATAAACTCGACAATATCAATCGTCAACGACGAATAATCAACGATCGATCGATCGTCAATTATTCGTCGTTGAAACGAAAAAATGTATATAAAATACGTTATTAATTTCACGAATGTCCATTCCCGATCCGTGTACCAGCCAGTTCGATGTGGAATCGATGTGCGATTGGGTGGTTACAGATCGGGAGAACCGTGGAAACGGGTCTGCGCCGCGGCAATAGGCGGAACGCGGAGAGAACCTTACCTAGATCGGTCAGACACGGTTGCGGTGGCTGTCCAGCGGTTCGCACGGCGGACAGTGGTTGCCGCGCGGTGGTTGGGGAAACGAGAGAGAGAGACGAGGATGGTGATCCAAAGAGCAACGTAAAAGAGCGAACAGCATCAGCACGAGCAGCAGCAGCAGCAGCAGCGACGAGGGAGCCGCATGTAGTACGACTGGCCACGAGAAGAGGCGGCCGGCCAGCCACTACTAGTGTTGTGACGGCGATCGTGCCCACGACTTCGGTACCTCCTCCGCGCCGTCCCGCAATTCACCGCACCGTCGTCACCGCATCTCGATCGTAACCGAGCACGCGCGCGCGCGCGTCGCATCGTCACTTCCTTCGATCCAAAAGATCGATTTCGTAATTTTATTAATTTTTTTTCTATTTTATTTTTTCCAATTTTTTTTCCGGATAAGTTTGCTTGCGCGCCTTGTTCAATATTCTCCGCCGATGATTTCACGTGTTTCAAAATTTTTCTTCGTTCGAAAAAATCACGGATTTGATATTTGTCACGTTTGACCAAAAATTTTCGAATCGTCGTTTATTGCTCGGGTGGTTTATTGTGATCGTTCGAAATAACGATTATGGGGTGACGACGATGGAAATGACGAAAATCTGTCGCGAGTCACGACGGATTTTACGTTCGAGTGCCGACGAAGGTGATCCATTTGGGATGTGCTAGTTAGTTCGTATACACATATTGGATCTGTGGAGAAGATAGTTTTTTTTTTTATTGATATTTTTTTTTTTATATTTCTGCGTGGAAAACGACGAGCCACGTGATGGGTGGGTAATCACGATTTTGTGCAATGACGTTATTTATTTATTTATTTTATGAATTATCGTTTTCGTGGCAGTCGTTGATTGTATCGTCGATCGATGACGGTGTTGTTGATCGCGCGAATAGGGATGTGAGTTGATCGGATGGGTCGCGTGAAAATGAATTTTTGACACGTGTGATGGAAACTCAAAGTCACACTCGCGTGGAGAGCATTATCATTCAACTCCGATATGGGCGACGATACGTCGATTCGCGATCTGCGTCGTACGTCATCGTGACGTTTCATTACGTGCTGTACGGCGCGGCGTATTGCAATCGTATCGATCACTTCGTCTTGTCACAGTGTCGCTGAATTGTTTATTTATTTTTTTTAATAATTGTTTCGTTTGCAAATTTTCACTTGTCACCCATTTGCACATATTTGTATTGCAGTAAGCGAAACAAAAAAAAAACCTATGGTTGTCACCTTTGGTGATAAAGGTTACAGTCAATCATTCGACATAATTGAATTTTTCGATGTAACGGTAGAATATTGCGACAATTAAATCCAGACTGATAAATTAATGAAATGCGAATTTTTAATTGATTAATAATAATAATAGTCAATCGTGAATAATTGTATTCCGTTGAAAAATATTCAGTACCTAAATTATTCTTGATAATTTATTATTAGTAATTCCAATTGGTATTTTTAAAATTATTGAGTCAATTGTTATTGATAATTTACGATATATTTTTCGATGAGATATAATCATGATTCACGGTTACACGTTCATTCAACATTTGTAAATTCAACATACAAACTCAACAAACACACAATTCAATACAAACAAATTCAACAGTTTGAATAATATTCGAATATCGAATACTATGATAGATTAGAAATGAAAAAGCTGCAAGTTGAAACTTGCAAATCGCTTCCTCACAATTTAAGACAAGCTGCAAGTTAAAACTTGCAATTTTCTTCCTCCGAATTGTAATCAGTGAACGAAGATTCCTTTATGAGGAAGCAAGAATGAAGGAGCTTATGCATGACGGAGCACTTATCTTTCGGCTTCCTCGGTAAAAACATCGGTAGCCTTGCGAATCATTGCGAGGACGTCGAATTTTCGTTCGTTGTCGTCCCCCGCGGGTTGAGTATTTTCTAAAAATAATCGAAGTTTATTAATAAATTCGGTCGATTCGATTTAGATTGCAGCTTCGATATGTTCCAGACGTTCGTGAACGCCGACACAGACAGCGTAGATCTTCGTGCTCGCTATTTTTCCGCGTGTGTCGCACCCTTCTCTTCGATATCTTTGTTTCTTCATTCGTGTGTTTCGAACGACGAGATGCGAGACGTGCAATGGGTGTAACGACATTCCGGCATCGCTAATAACCTCGGTTCACGGTCGACGGCCCCGGGGGCTCGCGGTTATCGTCGTTAATTTCAAACCCATAAATAAACTTTTTCCCCCGTTCGATCCCCCACACGAAACGTGTAGAACAATGCGAGTTCCGCGGTCCAGACGACTATCGAACTCTTGTGGACTTGTACAACACGTTTCGCCAGCATCCACGCGAGTTCTCACACACACACACCACTCAATGTGTGGCGCCTATTTCTCGAATCTCTGTCGCGTGCCAAATTGTTCTGGCATAAATCATTCGTAAATATTTACTCCACAACGTTGGCTCGGGCCCTTGTTCGACGTCACTCTTGTTATCGACACGTTATTACCAATTTTCGTACAATTTTCCACCTCGAATTTTCACGTTATGAACCACTGTCCCATTCTGCCAATACACGCACCGCGATTTTAATTTATTCATTTTCATTCTATCATAATTCACGTATAAATTTATTCGTCGATCAAAAATCGTTTTCAAGTTGAAAGGTTGCGCTTTTTTTGGGATTGTTTTTTTTTCAAACGGGTTTTTATATTGTGGGAAAGATGTTTTTCCATGTGGATGATTAATATTTCGAGAAGTTTTTGTCGAAGGGTAATAATAATTGAGGGGGGGTATCGTAAATTATCCATAAATTACTATAAAGGGTAATAATAATTCAGGAACTAGTGAACTTGATGGTTATTATCAAAATTAGGGAACAAAACCCCTCACTTGAAGATTATCGAAAAATTATCGCGACGAGTCCTGGATCTCATAAATTTTTGGTAATCAATTTTACAAACTTATCATTTAATTTGCCATCGACTGCGATAATGCGGTGAGCCCCTGTTAGGTGGCCATGCGTGATGCTTCGTGCGTTATAGGCGAGAAAAAAATAAGGTACGAAATCCTCGACGTTCGTGTCGAACTTGCACTTGGCCAGTTTTTTTTTTTTTTTTTATTCGGCTTATGTAAATTTGTCGGTGATTTTGTTATGGTCATTCATGTTGAACTTCCGGCGATGACACCGTATATTCCCCGGTCGTCTCTCATTTTCTTCCATTCGGAGTGCCAGAACAGCGTCCTACGAAATTCCTTCGAATGCGAAAATCCAGCTTATGGATTATCACAATATGTCGAGCGTCTCTCGAAACGCAGAACCAAACGGCATAAATACATCGGCGTTAGTTCGTCGAGCGAGTTCCGTACTCCGGACACAGCATGCCACGTGTTATGCCGTGCGTGTTTTATTAAGCTACGGCGTAACCAGCAAGCGATATATATATATATATATACATATATATATATATATATCGGTGTTTGATTTCCAGTTGACAGATACCTCGGGGACATCTTAATTATAAATTATATCCAGTGGCATTGGTTGTGAAACGAGCGTAGGCAAATGTCCACCTCTCAAACATATTATCATGACGCTGAAAATTTATTTCACCGATTCGTCCGCTCAACGCTGGTTGCGTTATCCCCGGACCTATGGATATGACGCGACACAGCTGACGAGTTAAATAATGAGACAATGGAAGAAAACAAAAATGTTACCGTTTCAACTTTATTGTATATTGAATTTTGTTTTATGGAATGGGAACGATGCTGATTGACTGTAATGTTAGCATATTTTTGCTTCATCATAGAGCAAGCTATTTTATGGTCCGAAAAAAATGTTATCGAGTTTTTCTGTGGCAACATGTTCGAAATGTCGTAAAACATCAAGAAACAACATTCGGAGGGAATGTCTGGATTCACTTATGTGTGTGTGTAACGACCCTCGAAAATTCAAACGTCTATGACTCGAGAACGGTTCAAGCTTCAATATTCGTATAATATATTTGTGTTCAACGATGTTTGGTATTGCATTTGAGGCTAAATCATCAATGAGTTTGGATTCGATGAAACTTTGTATTTGGTTTGTAAATGAAGGGTCGTCTCTACCAGTCGGCGCGGTTTTCAACATTTCCCGACTTTCGAACTTTCCCACGCGTAAATTATCACAGTTAGATATATGCCGTCGATGACTTTTTTTATAGGAAATTCAATTTTCTACAACATTGTTCAGGTGAACTTTTGGTCTGCATAGCGTTGTTTAACCGGCGTTTTTACAGGAAGGTAAAAGTGCATCGATTTTCTTATCGTTTTATTTTTTTTCTGTCCGTCAGCGACGTTGTACATCTAACTGTGATAATTAATTAATGTCATTTCGAATTTTGACGATTCGCCGCAATGTCATTCCACGCCGCGGCCGTTCGTAACATTTTCATTCGAAACATTGCGCGTTCGGAATTTTCACCCTACTGAACCCTGCTCGTTCTGTTGTCAATTTCGAGCCACATTATTGATACACAATTTTGTTCGTCTATAATTTTGTCATTTCCAAACAGAAAAGCGTTACCCCTCGAACATAATACCACATCCGACCAACTCGATCGTAATTATGGAAAAAAGAAAATATATTCGGATTAACGTAGAGTCCGAAGCGGATAAGTAATTGATTCAACGAAAAATAATTAATTGAGAAAAAAAAAATTATTATTATTAATCGATCAGCGATAAGCACATACCTCGAACCACCATACACACATGCCTAACAATATATATATATATATACGCGCGCGTGCGCCACGCCCGCTACGGTGCGCGCATTAGAATTGTATCCGACCGCGGATGTGTCGCGCGCGCGTGCGCGGTTCGAGAAATTGTGGCTGTATCAGTTCCGCGAAATTTTTGACCGGTCAATTACAAGAGTCGGGGGCGTTGATGCATAAACTATTTCTTGTTTACGTTCGCAGGAGAAACGAGACAACGTCGATAGCGACGAATGGCACGGACCGAGTGACGTCGCGATACGTTTAACACGCGGCCCACGAGATAGGCCGTTCGGGGGGGTGAGGGGGGGAAGGGGGCCCGGTGACCGGAGAGAGCGCGAAAACGCGCCGGACGGTGCGGCGGAAAAAGTGAGATCACTTGCGAACCGACCGAAACTCGTACCTCGTCACGTGGGTTGCGTGTTGCATTAATTTCGTCAGTCGTTCGTCATCGATAATATGCGGTGGTCGGTGGTGGCGCTGCGGGTCGCAATTATCGTCCTTCTGCGATCGACCGTCGAAACACGAGCCAAACGACCCTTCATCAGGGGTGAGTTCAAGAAAAAAAAAACAAAAAACAAAAATAAAAAGACGGGGTTTTTGTCACTGGAGCTTCATGGTTAATCCACTAACTGGCTGAATAACTAATTTAACGTAATATACAACTGTGTTCATGTTCATTCTATTATGGTTATTTTATTTATTATACAGGGTCGTATCTATTCAAGCTCACACAGCATTGTGGAAACAAAACGTATTTTAGACGATATAATTTTCTCTTCAAGGTAGTATCCTAAATAGTGTAAGAGTCAAAGCAAGCCTGAGATATAACGACTCCTGATTGATGTACGTAGTACTTCGATGTGGCAACGTCGCGTGTGTTATGATGTCGATTGATGAGAGAGAGAGAGAGAGAGAGAAGATGGGAAACAAACGCGCAACGTTGCCATGTCTACTGGAAAATTTTCAAATGACTCAGCCCCCTTAAATGGACCATTATGTATATAATTGTGTCACGATGATCATCGAACATCTAAAATCGACATTCATTCCCCAATTAGACTAACGAGTTCCCAAACGTGGGTCTTCTGGGAAAACCGGGGGGAAAAAAAAAAGAATTGTGTCAAATGGCGGAGCAGTGTGTGGGCAATCGGTTTGGCTATATCTGCCAGTCCTGTCCCGCGTGTCGTTTAACGCCGTATACAATCGGCAAGTCCGATCTTTCGGAGGGTCTCCGCGGGGATTGACATTCACATCGGTAAACTTTGGCCTTTCGACATTATATTCGGCTTCCTCATTAAATAAGATTGGTGACCGCGATGCTCGGTAGCCGAAATCTCGTCGATCTTGCTTCTGAAAAAAAAAAAATAATAATTAAAAATGAATAAATAAAACGAATGAATGATGTTTTCAATGGTGGCGAAACTGTTGAAACATTGTGAACCGTCTGGTTGCAATATTGAAGGAAGAAACATTGGACAACATTGGAAACAGTCTGGGAGAAACATTGAGGGCATGTATTTAAATCGCTACATATTGCTTTGAATAGGGATTTAAAAAATATGTGCATTTAAAATTTTTCAAAAAATCACAGCAGTACTTGGTGAGTGTTTTTTACAAAGTTAAGGCTTTGTAAAACAAACTTCGTTGAGATCATTAAATAGTGGCAGTAACATATTGACTTGCCAAGTACTGCTACGTTTTTTTTTTAATTCAAATTCATACATTTTTCAAATTCCTTTTCAGAGCAACATGTCCTCAATATTTCCAGTATGTTTCACACCTTTTTGCACATGTTGAAGGGCGCTCGGGTAAAAATTTGTTTCGATTTTTTGACACATTGTGTTGTTTTTGGAGGATTCAATTACACAACTAAAAAAAATGAAGGAGTTGATAATTTTACGAAAAAGTTGTTGATGAGCAGAAAATTATAATGCAGAGGAGTTGTAGGATGATTTTTTTAGTCATCTAAGAAGGTTGATCATGTGTTACATATATATATATATATATATATATATATATATATATATATATATATATATATATTTATGAATAATGCAAGATTCGTTCCAACAACCTCCGCCTGTCGATGACCATATTTTTCATAAAATATTTCTCACGATTGTCAATAAAGTCATTCTGATAACAACCATTGAGAATACCATACCGACGTTTCCTCACTCCATAATCAAGGCCAGGAGATAATTTAAAAAAAAACACACACACACACACACACAAACAAAACGAACAAAACAACAAGAATAACTCATCGAGTATTTCCTCATTGATTAAACCATTCGACATGATACAATGACAAACGTTGGAAAATGTATGAATAACCCGACCGATAATTCGAAGATCGTGAAATAACGTTAAAAAATGCTCAACACCGGAAGACTTATGTATATACCTACGTGTGATATTCGATCGAAACGCCGTTACGGCGGATAATATGTCGCGCGAGGCCATCCTGAAGAGCCACATGAACGAATAACCCGATCCCCGAGCTCATGATAATGAAGATCGAAGATCTTCGTTAAATTTCAAATAAATTTTTGCATTCTTCCTTGCAAGTATTTTCATTCTCATCAGTCGACGCGTCGGTACGAACATCGGGAAATCGACAATTCGCAAAATCGTTGGAATCGCACGTACGCCTTTTTTTTTTTTTGCTCGCTGCTGGATACTCGTGCGCTCTAGCTCGCCAATGATCAGGCGCGCTCGCGCGCGCGCGCGCACTGCGGAGGAAGTCCCATTCACGTGGCTCGTGTGGTATAACCGTTGAAAAACGCGCTTGACCGTATCGTGAATAACTGCGCGACGATGCGTGGGTGTGACGCAATAAATAATGCATATACGTGCGCTCTTTCTATCTCCCACGTCACTACTTTATTTTTTATTTATTTATTTATTTTTTTTTTTCAATTTTGTTTTCTTTTGTAATTTTTTTTTCTTTCCGTTTTATTATTATTTTTTTTTCGTTGTTTTATTATTATTATTTTTTTTTTTGCTTCTTTCACATGTGAAGTCTCATTTGTGAGCTCGCGTGTATACGCACCGCGGATATTGCCATTGGTCCAAGTGCGACAGCGTGAGAGGGAGTGAAAGAGAGAGAGAGAGATGTATCGATGGAAGGTAAGAGCGCACATGGTGCGTACGAAAAATTGCGTGGGCTTGTGGCTTGTCAATGGACCGAGAGTACAGCGTGCATAAACACGTAGCTCGGGCTTTTCGTACGAGAGAGAGAGAGAGAGAGAGAGAGAGAGAGAGTGAGATAAGTGCAAAAACTTGGCTCATCTCATTTGCGTTAACTCTCTTTAAAATGTTTCGTAAAGTACGACTGTGACACAGGTTATATATACCTTCGGGGGATGAGAAACATTCAGGGAAATTACGTATTCACCGCGTTAACGCGGAAGATAGTTTCTCGTTATAAGCAATATATATTCCGCTGATTCGATACACCACCGTTTGTAATTAATAAACGTTTGTAATTATTCGACGAATTATTATACTTTATGTTACGATAAAATTCACATTTCAAAGGATACGAAGAATTTTTTATTTTTTTCATTCTCTTTTTTTTTTTAATTATAATATCAAGGGGGCAGAATCACCTAGAAGGAGGATTTTTTTTTTTAATGATCAATCCAAATGAAAAATCGGATTTTCAATTCTGCCATCTCATGTTCTTCGTAACGGACTACATTGTTGAATGAGTGTGAGAATCTTGGATGCGAGGTAAAATCAATTCGTGGTAACCTATAATTCAACTGTTTATACGAAAAAAATTACAGAAAACTTGTTTTTTTTTATTCACGTTACAGGTTGCCACAATGTCCAGAGAGCGTGGAAGAAAAAATCCCACAATCATCTGAGAATGTATAGTCTGTTACGAAGAAAATGAGACGTCACAATTAAAAATTCGTTGAGTCACATGGTCCAAAATCTACGACAAGTGAACCATCTTGTTATAAATTTTACAACGTTCATACATTTCGTATAGCTATAAAAAAAAATTGGAACGATAGCTAAGCATAAGTGTTTTATGAGGGTAAAATCGATTTGAAATTTCCATTGATCATGTCACGAAAAAAAATATCCGGTTTTCACGTTACAGGTGACTCCTCTAGAATGAAATTTTTAATCAGAAATTATTCAAAAACTTTATTGTCATATCCAAATATCGTCGTCTAATAGCCGTCGATTACAATGAGAAGCGTGACTAATTAAAATCGAAAAAAAAAAAAAAATGTTCAGTGGTCAGAAAGTGCTCATCGCTCGTGTGAATCTTGTGCTTCAATGAAGAAAAATAACACAAATCATGGTGCTGAATATATTTGGAAACGCGTTGTTTGTGCCAACATTTTTTGCGTTTCGAGGGAGAAAAATGAAAATTAAAACGAAAATAATAATAATAATAATAATAATAATAATAATAATCGTATTTCAAAGGACCACCGCGGTCGCTGCGTTCTCACGAATCTGCGAAGATTCGATCGGGCTCTCCCACATAATGCGTTTTCCACCGCCGTCGACGATTAACGTGTGAGAGTGTGTGTGTGTGTGTGTGTGTGTGTGTGTGTGTGTGTGTGTGTGTGTGTGTGTGTGTGCAATACCTTTAGCTTGGGCCATGTACGTTAGAGTTGTAATTAGCAAGTGACATTTGCTTCAGGTGACCCCCACCACCCATATATATGTATATGTATATATATATATATACATATATAGACGTAGAGAGAGAGAGAGAGAGAGGGAACACGTTGGGATAATACGAGATAAAACTTGTAGATTATATTCATAGCTCGGGCATGTAAACGCGATTGAATATGATCTCACTGGTGAGCTCGCACTTTGCTGGCTCAGCTGAGTTAGCCAGCGGTAGCTGGATCGGCGGGGTCGGTGTGATCGATCGATTGGTCGTGTCAGCCACGGCTTACAGCACACTCTGTACCTAGGACTAGGAGAGGCAGGCACGTTCACCAGATACGTACCTCCCACCGTCATGGCGTGAACACACCTCTCTCGACTTTGCACAACTTTAGCTACCACAGCGAACTATATATATATGCATGTGCGATCGGGAGAATCTTCGATCGGTGTTATCATGGATCATATGGCCACGTTAACGAATCGAAAGATGTAACCAAATTCGATTATGATCAACCACACTTGTAGCTGTCTTTGAAGGAGTTTGGATATTTTTTTTTTTTTTTTGCTTTTCGTAATCTATGTATAGGAATGCTAAGGCTCACAAGGCTCCTGATGATCGGTCCAGTGTAGTTCATCAGTGCTGGGCTAGTTACTGGTTGAGTCCCAAAAGCCATAACTCTAAAACGACGTACGGCCACCATTGTTGTGTCAATGCTGAGGGTTGGGCTCGAAATTCGGAACGAGCGATGTTCAGCCAACGTTTGGACAGTGAGATAAAAATGTATTGATGAAAATCAATAGATTTTTGTAACTTTCTCTCCAAACAGTGGCTGAACGACGCTATATAGACCAAAAGTTTACATGATCAATGTTGTAGAGAATTAAATTTACTACAAAAAAGTCCGGGACGGCATATATGTAACATTGAACCACGATAAGAATGAGAATATTATTATTCAACTAGACATGGCTTTGAACAATTATTTTCTCAATAGCCAATGCAGTTGGCGAAAATTCTAATTATCGTCGAACAGTGATCTCGATTTTCATCGGCACGCTCTTGAGCCTTCGACGAAACAATGTCCGTGGATGTTCGTTGCGTCATCGGCCGTAGACGATTTACGACCCCGAAGTAATTTTATTCCGAGACACAGACGGAAGAACGAAGAGTCAGAACAGGCACAAGACTGGTAAGCGTGTGGATAGGCGCCTGTAATAGCTGTCGGGGCTCCGGTACGGCGCCCATCTGTCGCTCTCTTCTTCCCGATCTTTTGTTACTTTTGTTCTCGTGCCTCTTATATTCAGTCTCGTCGAATCGTTAAACCCAACTTCGTCTCCGCCACGGCCAAGGTGGCTTTTCCACAACACCTGACTGAGAAATTTACATTTTTTTTTCGTTTTATCACGAACCCATGATGACAACTGATTCAGCAAGAAAAACAAAAAACAAGAAAAAAAACTATAGTTGTGTACCTAGGGTATGCTGGTATTGCATGTGGGCCGAATCCATAATGAAGTTTTGTCTTTGTGATATTTTTCGAAAGATCAAATTTATTTAACTCTCACCAACTTCGACCGATTGAACGACAACTTAAGATGATGGAAGACAAAAACAACCGCGATACCTTTAAAATTTGTCGGACAAATTTGGCAAAATAGATCAAATTTTGGTGCAATTCAAGCTTTTCAATTTTGAACCTGTGCCGATTAAAAAAAATGGACTGTCCATGGTTGATCTCTTGGATATGCATAAAGTAAAGGTTGAGCCATTCATTTTCCTACAATATTCAATGAAATCCAAAACAATAAAATATAAAAACAAGCTGCAGGCTAAAAAATTGCAATTGGCTTCCCCCCAAATCGGTGATAGTGAAGGAAGATTCCTATGTAAGGGAAGTCAAAGACTTAACGAAAAAAACAAAAATCCTTCCTCACAGAATCTTTGTTTCCCTAACGACCATTCGGATGAAGCAAATTGTAAGTTTCAACTAGTTTCATCATTTTTAATTCAAAAATCGATGACTAATGAACAAATTTAAGCACAACAAAATCACGATCATCGTATTTATTGCAAACGAAGCATGTCATTCACGGGAGAAAATATCGTTTGGCCCGATCACGTACGGCGAATTCAGGAATAAAACCGTGTGCCACGTTCGGACTATTTATGTGCGGCAACTTGCGGTGCGGGCCGCAGTTTGGCCGGACCTGTTCATTCGTAGGTGCTGGCCCGCGCACGCGGATGAGACCGTTCGAGTGTGTGCGTATATCTCAAGAGGCAATCGGTTGAAACTCAGTCGAGAGTTTTGTTGCCCATCGCGTGGGCCACGTACGGTACTACAAAATCTCATCTCGCGAAGGGTTTTTTTTTATTCTTTCTTTTTCTTCAATACATATATAAATTTGTTGTTGTTGTTGTTTTTTTTTCTTTATTTCTCTTTCGATATTCTCGCGGTCACAGGTTCGTTATTAGCTATCGGCAAGCTCGGCGAACCCACGCGAGATACGTGAGTTCGAGAAGTAACGCATACGAGGCCGAGGGCCTTTCATCCCGATGCTCCTCACCTTACCTCTCGCTCCGCGTGATCCTCCTCCTCTTCGTTGGTCCGGCAGTTCCGGCCGCCTTCGCAAATTCGTATCAGTCACTGCGCGTGTTCGTCTCACGTTGGTTCTCGGGGTTTTCACTTCCACCCCCGCTAAGCGGTGAATAATAGCGTACGGGAGAGAGAGAGGGAGAGAGAGAGAGAGAGAGAGAGAGAGAGAGAGAGCCCATGAGTTGCAGAGAAAATTATTGGAGTCGATTGTGGTGTTCCGGATATGAAAGAGGCATCGAACGTACGAGCTGTATCCCGCACACACCCTCACATTTGACCAATCAGCAAAAGACCGAGGCATTAATTTCAGAGTTTATATAATATCACACGAAGCTGAAGGAAAAATAATTCTCTCGACCTTCTTACCAAACCTGGTGCTCAAAACATTAAATCAGCCGAATGCAATTTATTGATAATGTGAATATTGTAAATGTTACACGAAGATCGAACATTGACGAAAACAAATAGAAACGTTCCACAGACAATATATCTCCATACTTTCATTACTCTTTCGAAAAATCTGAATTAGAATTTAAAAAACATTTCAAGTGAGGGGTGAAAGGTTACAAAGGCGCTAACCCCGATTTTTTTTGAAATTTTTTTCTAGCCACCTTCGAAACGCTGTAACTTTTGAACGGATTGTTTTCTTTTTTTGGCTAAAATTTTCAGGGAAGACGTAAATTAGATTTCCGCAGGAACCATTATCTGGTTTCAATGAATCATGCAGTACTTTTCGAATGCGACGGTTTTTTGGCTAGCCTGTGAAATATGTGCTTTGTGGATTCAGCGCCTTTGGTACCTTATTCACTCCTCAGCTGTCATTAATCGATACAGAAATATCTGTGATTGTTCTTCAGCATAACAAGATAGTCTGCGGTTTTTCATGACCTCTTTCATGCGTTTCGGGGTGCGTAGCCCGGTTTCACCTATGTGTCCACGCAGTCACCAAAAAATGTCCCATAATAACTCTGTCAATCTTTCGAATGTCCTAATGACAATTTACAATCCACACTTTTGTTGTCACTCTTTCGAAAAATGTGAATTTAAAAAAAAAAATCAATCTTCAATTGCACTCGCACCTTCGATCGACCTTAGCCATTGGCCTTCCTCATTGAAGCGTGTTCGTTAGACGTTATACGTTCGTTCGATTGTGATGCCAACACGACGATCATTCAAGACGAAGGAGGTGCTTATTCGCAGCTTCGAATAAGAGGAGCACACGAACTCACGAAGAATTATATCCTCTCGCGATGTGTGCGAAAGGCGTTAGGTCGTCCCACTCGGTGTCGTCGGATTAGCCGTGATACGTCGTCGTTTTGCGTTCACGATGTTGTTGCCGATTCGCCCGATTAAAACAACTCGCGGGGCGAGAACGGATTTAATTATCGATTCGCCCGTTGATAATCTCGGATGGAAACGTAATTTAATGTAATTCCATGCAAATTGTTGAGAATCGTAGGTGCCCGAGCCTTCGACGAGCCGCTCGGCGATGACGATGACGCTGACGATGATATACCGAAGGGCAGTCCAAGCTGGTTCGCGCGTATTAACGCCGGAAAATCTTCGTCTTCTCTTGTAACGCTCACGACACAAAATCTTGCACCTTAATGCTGAAAAAAATTCTACATGTAAATTAACACTGCGACGAGATTAATCGCACAGATTCATCATTATCACGGTCGAGGTACAATTATAATATTTATATGGGTATATACATATATTTGTATTATAAACGAAGGCCGGATGGACGACGATACGCGCAAGCCTTCGTCGCGATCGCTGATTCGTTAATCTTCACGACGTCGGAATTGCGCCAATAGCGTATCGACGCCCTATTACAATATATATATATATATATATATATATATAATGTCACCTGAGGGGTTAAACCGCTTACGCTATATCTGTGTCACGCCTCTGCATTTTTTTTTTTTCAATAATATTCAATGAATTATGATTTTTTGTTTTTGCTTTATTCAACCATATGACACGAGATGATTATTAACGGTCGACAAAAGCATTTGCACGTCTCGCTCGGAGACTTCGTGGCTCCATGGTTTTGTAATATCGGCTTGTGGCTGAACAGCGATTGGTTCTCGCAGAAGCCTCGAACGGTTTTGCGAATTTCGTCGAAGCGAGACACGGTTATCCATTTTTTTTTTTTTTTTTTTTTTCATGACTTCTCTGGAAGTGCGTTCGCGACATTCGCATTGTATTTTGCATTGCGTAGAGGTGAAGTATCGAGTTCGTTCATACAAATCGACGACTTGAATCCGCTGAACAATGCTATATAGACCAAAAGTTTACATAAACAATGTTGTGGAGAATTAAATTTCCTACAAAAAAAGTCCTCGACGGCATATATCTAACATTGATGGTTTACGCGTTGGAAAGCTCGAAAATCGGGAAATTTAGTTTTCTGAATGTCGACAGTTCCGAGCATATTGTCGTTCCAAAAATTGCGCGTTCCTAATTTTCGCACTTCCGAGCATTGATCGTTCCGAATTTCGAACCCAAACCGTAAAATTCTCCAAGCGCGTTTCGTCATAAATGTCCGGCGACGATAAGAAAAAATTTCAATGTAATTCATAATGCGGTTAGTGATTATCAATGCGAGTGGTCGATGGAAATTTTGCACTCAACTGCCTTATCGGTCGTGTCCGAGCCGTTCGGACCACACGGCAACGCGTTTCGTGACTCTTGACGGATGACTGCATTTGCGGCCAACGTACGACGCGGGGGCGCCGCCGTTGCGCATACGCACATTAACGGAGGCGCGGTCGTGGGCAATAATTAAGTTGTAACGGGGGATGATTAATCGTCTCTCAGCGTTTGTATCGCGGCCTGGCGCAAGTTGGCTTGCACAGCTTCACCCATGCTTTTACATTCGTTAATAAATACGTGGATTAGGTGCAAGTACCTGTACGTGCAAAATACGTAAGTTTATCCCAACTATGCTGCCCGGATATTCAGGTTTATCTAACTTACAGAGCAAAATATATTGATGACAACGTATTTGGAAGAAAAAATGTTTCGAGATAAAATTTTTATAGCTCAAAAGGGCAAAACACTGTGGTTTTGAACAATTATTCATTCGGTGACGGCTTACAAGATCATTTGGAATTCAACATTTTTTTTTTTTTTTTTTTTTTTCATTAGGAACGTGTACTTTTGTATATTATTATTAAATATTCAGAAAAAACTTGTATCCCAAATCGGTTTTTCTATGACATCAATTTTTCGAGTTATCTTGAAAGTGATAAAACTGGTAGCTAATGATGCAGTACGGATATACATTTTATCCCAATAGATTCTTAAAAGTGTGCTCGTTAATTCCAATCCGCTGTTCGAGAAGTTTTATCGAAGTGTAGAGTCATTCGGGCCCGCAATGCCGGGCAAGTGGACGCAATCTGTCTCATCGAGTTATTGTTAATTTATAAAAAACTGTGAAGGAATACTATTATCTTGTTTCAGCGCCAATTTAGATTTTTTATTTCACACACGATAAAAATCTGCGGAAAAAAATATTGGAACATTCATTCGAAAACAAAGTTGACCTTCATTCGACCTTGAACTTCTCAACTGAACTGAAAAAAAATTTATATCCATCAGTTCCCGCTTCAACAATCGGAAAACTTTCGTTCGAAACACGTTTTTTCTCGAAAATGCTTCATTTCCAAGTTATTCGGGTTTGTCGACTCAAATGTCTCACCCGATATAACGGGTCGCGATTATAACGTAAACTAGGAGACAAAGATTAAGCCCGTGACCGAAGCCAGTTCGCCGGTTGGCGAATATCGAGCGAGAGACTGCTTGTGATTTATGACCCCAGCCTCAACCGGTGTGTCAAGAGAGTCCGGCGTGAGCCAGAGATCCGCAGGGGCATCCTTACTTTCGTGGAAGCCGAAGGAAACTAAACCCTGTTCCTCGAACTTCGTGAGAAACGACGGGGCAAAGTCTTTTCGCTTCGGCTTCCGCCTGGCTGGTTCACTTTGACACGGTGAAAGCTTCCACGTCCGCGACAACTTCGAGCCTCGCCCGAGAGAGGAAGCCTTGTACGCATCTTGTATTCCCATCGTGTCGTTTAATTCAAAATCCAACGGTACGGCGACGAGTCGAAGTGGTATAATGTTTCTTCCACGGTGTGTAAGCCTCTGTAAGATGCACTGGTATTGTGAGATTAGCGGATATCTCGAAATACAACTTTGTGGCGGCGTTGAAAAAAAAAAAAAAAAAAAAAAAACAACATCAGTCTCCGCCGAATCAAAAGTACTTGACTCGCGATGCTCAATCTCGTGAATTCACATTGATTAACGGGATTGGGGTTGTATTAGTATTGAATTGGGTGAAAATCCACTTACATGTTTAGAATTGAGGAGAAATTGAAACTATGAACTAATTGATCAATATTCAAACATCGATCAAGCTGCAAGTTGAAACTTGCTATTCCCTTCCTCTCGATCGTGTGTAGTAAACGAAAATTTTGAGGAATTTTCGTTTACAAACCACGAAAGAAATTTTGAGGAAGTCAAATAATTGAAGAAAAAATACTTCGAAATAGAGGAATCTTCGTTCACTACTTACGATTCAGAGGAACTCAACTGCAAGTTTCATCTTGCAGCTTGTTTCTCATGAAATATAATGACGATTGTTCCAGTATAATTTCTTTGCCATCCCTTCGTAAAGCGGAAAGGAGAAACAGAACAAAAAAAAACAATATAAAAACATATTCGCCAAGGAATAATGACATTATTTCCATTTTTCGGTTCATGTGCCCCGGTTACTCATTTTTTTTTTTTTTTTGAACTCGTCTCAACCCATTAGCGTGAATTTAAAACCCGTTTTCCATTCACTCGTCCGAAATAGCATAATCTCGACGTCTCACTACTTCCTTCTTCGTATTTTTATTCTCATCCCATTCAAACTATGTCCCAAGGTGGCAATGATTCCACCGCGCGCGGACATTTCACCAGCGCTGGTCCGAGTAAGAGATCGAGACGTGGAGGAACAGAGAAGCAGAGAGAGAGAGAGGAAGAGAGATGGAATGAGAGACAGAGAGCGGGAATCAGTGACCAAACTCGTTTGCTGGGTCGCGAGGCTTTTACACCGAACGTCTGAACGACCCGTCATCGTAACACCAACCGTATCCACTGTGTCGCGGTTTATCCGTGGGAATACAAACCGGCCCGTGGACGATTTACTTCTCATACGATCGTCATTACTTAATTCGCGTTAAGGGCAATTCTCGAACGATCGTTTTGAGCTAACGATCGTTGTAAAATCTTCATCGTCAATCGGACATATCTCCATTGCGCACTCTGTCCGAACGATTGAATCAGAATTCTGGTAAAGTTATTTGCAACAAATTGAAAATTGCGATTTGTTTTTTTTTTTTTTTCTGAATCATAAAAAGTAAATGAAGATTTTTGCTATCGAGGCGAGGCAGTTTTGTGTTTTCAATCTTTGACTATCTCATAGAGGAATTTACGTTCACTGCTTGTAATTCGGCGAAAGCAGATTTTGCACATTTTAGCTCGCAGCTTGTTTTGATATTTGAATATTTATCAGTGGATGGATCAAAAATTTAATAACCATTCAAATTCAAACGCGTAAGTAGATTTTCCCACGAAATTTTATGGTGAACAAATTGTAATTGTTAATTCATGTGAGTCCATGAGATCGAGCAAGGCCAGCCAAATGCTTTCAAATCGGCAGAGCCTCAAAATTGATGAAATTCAATTTTTGTCGAATCCGAACCATTCATCCGATTTCCGCTGAACAAAAAATAGGGTCAAAAACGTCAAAAAAAGTTCAGATACCTGTCATTCGCAAAAAAAAAAAAATCCTTTCCTTACTCTCAAGATCAACTCTTCTCAAACGATATGCAATCACCCATTTTGATTTCACACCCTTATTTCGGGAAACGTCGTGACTACCGGAAAATTAAATTCCGCCGAGAGTACCATTATATACTCCGCCATTTTATGATATTTTTACTTGGAAAATTATATTGAAGCTTCTCTAATTAATGCACTTAACGTAAAAATGAACAAATCGTCAATATCTTTATTCGTTTAGTCATAAAAAATTATCGAATTTTCGAGCCCCCATGCTATATATATATGGCGAACTATATATAGCGTCCTCTTAACATTTCACCCATCCAATCGAAGCCCGGATCGCACGATAAAGAAATACAAATCGACGACGGGGCACACATCATCGATTTCACGCGGTTGTAATATAGCGTGTCGATGGTTTGTATATTATAACTTGTACTCGAGTCGATGAATCTCGCGGGGTCGCTTCGTGCGCGTCTCGAGATCGTCCGCGACTCGGTAGATCGGCGCAGTAGGACGCATATCATCGTGTACACACGGTTACGATGTGATCGTCGCACGGGAGGTCCTGCGAGAAACTTCCTTCGTCCCCGCTATCTCGTGTGCGAGAGCTCGTCGTCGGGCGTTCCATCATCGCCCGTTGATACTTTTCAGAACGAACGTACACACACACACACACACACACGCGAAGTCGAGAGAACCCCGTGTCCACC
Source organism: Diplazon laetatorius (assembly GCA_963662125.1). Lineage (NCBI taxonomy): Eukaryota > Metazoa > Arthropoda > Insecta > Hymenoptera > Ichneumonidae > Diplazon > Diplazon laetatorius. The sequence goes on from OY759159.1 coordinate 1,201,911, forward strand.
TCGTGCGGTTAACCCTGACTATCTCGTGACTCTCTAGTTCTCGCTCATTGCTCGCTCCGACAATTTTTTTTACGGCTTTAATGATAATGGGATAATGATGATTATACGTTGGCACACACCACGATAACGCCCGTATACCACATGAACGTATATCCCACTTAAACATGTCCACACCGATGTACACGTGTGGTATAATGTTTTTTTTTCTTTTTTGAATTTTTTTTGTTAATTTTTTTTTCTTTTTTGAATTTTTTTTTTTTTTTTTTTTTTCATTCCACACGTTTCGACGTGAAATATCGTATAGCGTTGGGTGCACGTTACATCGACCACCTGTGCGGATTGCGTTTCTGGGAGACGGGGAGATGCATAGTTGCAACTTGCACGCCTGATTTCTTGCACGGCATAATAATATATACGGAATCCTGTCAACGATTAACCGCTTGCGGAAAACAGACACGCAAATTTTCTTTCGACGGATCGGGGAAAAGGGAAAAAAAGTTTCTTGCTGTTTCGAGGAAGGCAAATAATGGGGGGAGGGGGGGTCGAAGTTTCGAATTTTCAATGTTTCGAAAGCTCTTGAGTTTGGATGTTTTTAATTCGAATTTTAATTCATCGAAGTAGTAATAAAGGCACATAGCATGATTGAATTTTTAGAAAAATCCATGTGGTCCTTTTGTTTTCACGCGATTTAAGACAAAAATAAAAAAATTTATTATCGGTCACACGCTCCCAAAATTTTCGAGATATCGAACTAAAATTTGGCACAAAGTTGCATTATAATCAAGAGATGTTTCGTATCGAATTTCGGCAAAATCCATCGAGCCATTCATATGTTATGTCGTTTTTAAACTTTTTTTTCACTCTACTTTCCACCAAAATATTCGAAAGAGATTACAGTTACAGAATACAGAAAACTAAAACAAATAAAATGAAAAAAAAAATTCGAATTTTCTCGCTGCCCAGTTCCCTTAAGCTGGCAATTATTAGTGCCTCACCAATTTGTTAAGCCAGAAGTTGAAACTATTCAAAAATCGTCTGTACCCAAAATTCCGCATACAACCGTTATGCCATCACTGAATATTGATTCTCATCTGCAATACACACCTATATTTATAATCCACACAAAGATCATAAAGATGTTACATACAAGATGAGCTCGACAGGAGTCAATGTTTATTTTACACGTCGAATATAAACAACCCGTGTGTGCAATCGATAGATAGATCGATTAAGTTGAGAATGAGAAACGTGAATTTTGAGGTGAAATCTTGGATCTGACGATCGCACAGATATAAATAAAGAGAAACAAACGTTGGTGGATTCAGCATTGAGATCTCTCACGGAGATCTCAGACTGGTTGAGTTAGCTGGCGAGGAGGGTGCGGAATAGGTAGACGCCAGTTTCGTTCACGGCGCCTATCCGAACAGACACAAACGGAAGTCCTTGTTCCACGCGTGGCTCGATCTTCCGTCGTCTCACGGTTCATACGCCTTCGTGGGTTGTAGTCCTCCGAACCGAAAAAAAAAACCCGTAAGGCGGCAGCCTCAGGCTCACAGCCATTGAAAAGACACACACACACACACTGGTGCGTTACTGGCGCCTTTTTCAGCGACAATTTTTGTTTTAATTTGTTTTTGTTGTCCATGGAAAAACAGCACGAGGAGCACAGAGGTCGGGACAACGAGAAGAAATGAAAACGTATGAGCGAGAAATAGCGGGGTTATATACCGGGCAACTGGCTCCGAACGGATAACTCGATCGTACACGATCGAAGATCGATATCTCGGGCGCGAGACTATATCGCGCGACGTGCCAAGCTCTCTCACGATCGCACGCTGCCAGAGAGAGAGAGCGACTTTTTATATACTTGGACCGTACCGCGACATATACTGTGTAACACACTTTATCTATATATTTCTAGGGCTGTAGATCAGAGCACGCGAGGTGTGACACTCGACAACGATTTATGCTCGGGAATCCAGCTCCCTGGATGGGACACACATGGGCACAGCGCAAAAAAAAGAAATTAGAAAAAAAGATATATATATATATATATATAATGTATGTGTATAGTAATTCGTGCGCCCGTTGCGAACGCGAGCGTGGCATACTAGAAAGTATGCGCCTCGATGTGTCGCAGAAACTCGTGAATTATTTTCCATTCCGTTGAGACAGGCTTTTCTTTTCGATAAAAAATGTACGTGTTTTATTTAATTTTTCAAAGCCTACACCTGACGCGGCCCGGGGTCAGTGGCTGCCAGGGTTCTGAATTTTGACGAATAATAATAATAATCTATAAATGTTGGACGCCAACTGATTTTGTCGAGAATAAGTAAACTCTTATCAATAACGCATCGGATTACTGTTTTATTCAAGTTTTTCAATTTTCAACCTCTGTCAATTCGAGATATTCGACTCGTCGTGCTGAATCTTCTGGATACACACGAATCAACAGCAACGGTTATTCGGTTGTAGAACTTGCGGAAAATTCAAATTCTGATTGAATGAGACGTTGAAATTTCATCCGCCCACTGATCAATATCGAAATATCGAAATAAGCCGCAAGTAAAAACCCGCAATTATTTGCTGAATCTTGATCGTAGGTAGTGAACGAAGATTCCTCCACGAAGATGTCAAAGGTCAAAAAAAAAAATAAAAAAAATAAAAATGCTTCCTCATTGACGAACATTGTGTTCAACCATAACGATTCACAGCAAGCCAATTGCTAGTTTCAAGTTGAATAATTTTTCTTTCGTATCAGCCAATTTGCACGGACAAGTCCGCCATCTTTGTCACTGTCTCGTTCTTCGGAGAGCCTTAAATCATTGATCGCGCCGTAATGGATCGAGGGAGGGGGGGGGAGCTAGATTGGATACCATTAATGTAGCAAAGAAACCACGCGAACGACGACGATGAAACTGACTACTTGACATTACGCTCACGTAGAACTCCGGCGATAGCTATAAGTGTCGAAGCAGCGGAGAGACGGGCGGTTGGCACGGCCCATGTTTCCACGGCAGTATTGGTATTTTACGACTGTATGGAAATTCGAATTGGAAACCAACCGTAATTGCCGGGCCGTCGTCTCTACGTGGTCCAGCACCGGTTTCTGCTGCTGCAGTCACTGCCGCCGCTAGAACTGATGCTGAGGTTGCTAGCATTGTCGAATCTACTATAGTCACTGAAGAAGTGTAGTTCGTGACTGCGTGTGTTACATATTTCAACTGTCAATTTTTGACAGATGTCAATACTGGGGTGCGGGCTTGAAATTCAGAACGAGCAAAGTTCAGATGGGTAAAAATTCCGAACGTGCAATGTTTCGAACGACAATGTTACGAACGGTCGCGGCGTAGAATGACATTGCAGCGAATGACATTGCGGGAATAAAAATTCAAGTTTCAACTATTTTTTTTTGTCTGTGCAAGCTGTTTCAGTATATCAAACTTGATATCATCGCGTCAAACATTTCGTAGTTTTCCAATTACAATTTTTCAAACGATACAATTTTATTTCTTGCTCGACTGCGACTCCCTCGTCGCGGTTACTTACGGATAAAGAAAAAAAAGATGATCGAATGTCTTCTCCAGCGTTCGCTCGATCACTCGCGAGTTTTAGTTAGTCGCAGATTAACACCCGATTCACGTAAATTCCGATTTTCAAGCGGAACTCGATTCGCGACGAGGGGAATTTATCGTTTGCCCCCCGCCCCCCCCCCCCCCTCCCTCGACACTCTGTATAACGCTTGACAAACGATCGGAAAGTCTGCTACCAGCTCGTTCGTCATCGTCATCGAACGATGGGGCTCATTGGGTTTGCGATGTATAATTTTGTCGGCCCACGAGAGAGGACGATGGCGATAGAACGAACGGAATGAAGCTGAAATAATTGATCGCCCGAATTCTGTCCACGTTGGAGCGATCGATATACGTTTACATTTTCATCGCGCCGAAACTTCAGTGGCTAGGCAAAAAAAAAAACCTGTGTATATATATATATATATATATATACAGGGTGTCCCATTCGAAAAAATACGGTCGAATAATATGTATTAATAATATTAAATATTATACGTTCTATTATTGAATAATATACGTTCTTCAAATCTTGACCGTTCCGAGGATTGTCGTTCCAAACATTGCGCGCTTTGAATTTTGGCCTTTCCGAACGCTGCTCGTTCCGAATTCCGAGCCCAACCCAATTTTTCGGCCGTATTTTTTCAAATGGGACACCCTGTATACGAATGAAAACTCGCGGCCCATGATGTTCATGGTTATTTCATTTTTTCGATTATTTTTCATATTCTCCCCTGTCCCTCAATACATATATCATAACCGTAAATAGTAAATGATAGGTTCTTCGAATACTTAACTTTTTGGTCCACAATGTACGTTCCAATAAATCACAAATGATTGCAAAATTTCACGGCCATATTATTTTTGAGTTGAACATGAAATTATTTTCAATTCTGTCATCCTGCGATATCATCAATGAACCGTTTCATCTGTTGTAAGTAATAATTGTTAGTTCCACGACACGTCATGAGCCATTATATATCTCTGAATAATAAAATTTAAAACGACACCGGTGAGTCTGACATACGTGTGAGAGGTATCCATCGGATCTAACTGTTCCCGATGTGTGCACACGGGGATTTCAGCTGTAGCATATGAAAAATCATAAACACGGTATATGCGAAACGACGGTTGTGATAATCGTGAACCGTTGACTCGACATTATCGTACACACATCTGCGCTCTATGGCGGTCACTATCGTTTGCATTTAATAACCTGAACACAGACAATGACCAGACATATTGTGGATATAAGGTTAAAGGCCACGTTCGAATGATACTTTGGTTGACGTAATTACGCGAACAATATCATAACGAAGCATTGTATCGGTCACCGCGTACCACACGTGTCAAACTCAATAATGTTTCATTGAATCGCATTATATTCTACGTCATCGTGAGCTTCGGTATAGCATTGATACGCCGATTATTCGCGTCTGCCTTTGTGCATCTATCACTCGGTTGTGTGTATACACACACACACACACACACACACACACACAAAGTTCATTGAATGCAGCAAATGCGAAGTGATCAAAAGGAATCGAGAGGTCGATGTATTTATTTTTCAATGGAATTCGATGGTCATTGCGTACCTGTTCGTAACGATACATCGAATGTCAATGAATCAATGCCCAACAGATGCATCGTAACATTGTTGTGATTCCATTTATCATTGGCAATTCAATCTGTGCTGCTGGCCGAAGAATATTACTTTGACCCGGCGTAAAGCTGATGAAACTGTAAAGCAAAAAGAGAAACGAATTTGCAAAATTTCGGAAGTTATGGATTTTTTTCTTTCTCATGAAAACGGGATATAAAGAGCGATGAATTACGAACTAAACGTCCAAGCCAAGCTTTGTGCGAGTTTTCCTTCGAGAAATTTACAACAAAATTAACGGGAATGATTGAATGATTATTTTTCGTTTCATGCAATTTTTACACGTTATATTGAATGACTAAATATTATCATTATAGTTGGAAAAGCTTCGTGTGACTGTATGGTCAATAGCGGGCGTTCAAAATTGGGAACGCTGATATACGTCTCTTCATTTTTTAACATATGCACATTGATGTGAGATGTGGCAACATTTTACAGTCAACCGTTTAAAGGCGGCTGAGTAGCCGTGTGATACCTAACGTGCATTAGGCAGTATTTACTCTGTACCAAAACTCCAGATGTTCAGCCCAATAGAACGTAATTTCCATGGGCTGCTCAATGTCACGCGCATTAAAAATTTAAATGTGACAGTGAAAGCCAAAAGGTTCCGTGATATTTCAAACTGTTTTTAAATTTTGACACAATTGTTATATCATTGGAAAAAAAAAATGATCAAATCGATGTAATTTAATTCGAAAAAAAAAATGTCATTTTAGGAATCTACGGTACACAAGACGATCATGGAAGGACAATTGAGAAAATCGTGATACCACGGAAAGTGAGAGATAACGGTGACTTGATCAGTCACGACGTGACCCATCATCACAATGATAATGACGAGGAGTTGCATTATCGGTTGGAAATTGCGGGAAGGGATTATCATCTGCAGCTGAAATCGTCGAGCGACTTCGTCGGTCCGGGAATGGTAGTCGAGAGACGGAAACGTGACATTCACGTGCGCTCATCGGCCAGGGACCGTGCTAGCAAATGTCATTATCGTGGATTCATTCGAGGACATACGAATTCCCTCGTCGCATTGTCCGCGTGCAACGGTTTGGTGAGTATCGACCGTGTACCATCGATCTACGCGATGACTTTTCTTACTTATTTTTTTTTTTTTTTTTTTTTCGTCCTCAACTGTCGACCCTCAATTATCTGTAGCTTTTCCACCTTAAGGCCTCAAATACGCGATTTTTGCTGATTTTCGAAAGTACTTTTTTTCCAACCCGGATAAAAAAATGTTGCGCATATATTGACAACATTGAAAAAAAAAAGAACACATTTATAATTGCATCATGAATGTATCTTCAGTGTGAATGAACGATATCATTAAAAAAAAATTATTACAATAAAAATTCGAAACTCACATTTTTCATACTCAATTTTCGATCGGTATTTTATTCTTATGTTTTCATTTGTGTCATTGACATTTTTGTTACTGTTGTTCATCCGACAGGTAATGATACTGAGAACACGTTGTAAACATTTTTAAGCGATCTGGACCTTCGTTCAAATGTTAGCATTTGTTAATATTTTTTATTTCATTTACATATACTCAACCATGTGCACAAATTATCAGTAAAAAAATGTTGTTCAATATATATATATATATATAGGCGTCATTCTTTTTAACCACGTCTAGAAAAGTACCTTCGAAAAAATATAGTATTAGGCCTTAAACATTATGGTATGGTAAATAATATTAACAATGATTCAATGTCTGGATTTGCTTGCTCCCGATTTGTTGATAATCATCCGACTTTGCAGTTGCAATTCTTCACTTTCGTAAAGAAAAAAAAATGGTAAAAATTATTTCAACATAATTATTCCTTCATAGCGAAAGAATGTCTTCACCTCGAGCATTGCCGCATTCAATTGGCAGTGCAAAAAAAAAAAAAAAAAAGAAAAAAAAATTATTTCGTTCTCCATTAATTTTACGCCATTGTGACTTTTTGTTCCCCGAGCAGTTACGGAAAGCTTTTCTTACCTCTTGAGACAATGCTCGTCCTCGTTTGTTCGCGAGGTTCGTCGGACTAGAATTGCTTCGTTGGAATTCGATGAAAACAAAGATGCGAAAACGGGAACGTAGAAATGAAAAAAAAAAAAAAAAAAAAAACGCAATAGAAGAAAAGAGCTTTCCTTTTTCTCCGCATCATGCTCGACAAACTTTCATTTCTTGAATTTTTCGTTTTTGAAATTCCAACAGTTGCGGGAAATAAAAAATAAAATGTCATTGAACTCGTCGTTATAGAAAAAATTGGGGTCCCGTAAATATAATTTGTTCGATTAGCGAGATAAATTTTTGAGTGACAAATATCATAAATTATCATCGACAAACAAATCGAATCGTCAAAATTCAGAATGTCATTCTGAATTTTTGACGATTCGCTGCAATGTCATTCTAAGCCGCGAACGTTCGTAACATTGTCATTCGAAACATTGCTCGTTGAGAATTTCGAGCCCCACGGTCGTCACATCGAAGAAAGAAAAACAAATGTGTACAACATTTTTTTTTTTTGCATGACGTTTTTCTGAACTTCGTTACAAGGATCCGCATATCGGATTGGAACCCTCGGGAATGTATGGGCCGTCGTTTTCTCGATATACCGTCGAGCTTGACCTTTGACTCGTATCCGGTAATGCGTCTGTGAAACGTGGATATATTATCCGTAGTAGCGAGTAAATTCGAGACTCGCGTGTTGCCCTATGATTGCGCTATATGTTCTCCAACGATATTGCGGGCTCGGTGCAAACACGATCCCGTTCGTATTATTTCACGTTGCTATCGCGTCTCTTCGCGTCTCGTTTCCCCCCGCTATGTGTATATTTATATATATATATATATATACAACTGCGCCAGCCAGTGCACCTCGCTCGCGTCTAATTACTCGATTAAAGTGTCGTTAGCGAGTGTGTCCAGCCCGGGGACTCGTTGCACGGATTGCAGTTTCGCCACTGATACACCTCGACCGCGAGCTCGGACGGCTATCAAAGCATCTGTTTCGGCGCTTAAAGCTTCATAATCGTCGTCATCCTGATCATTCGACAGAGAAACCCGTATATCGGCGATTATTAAATATATTTAACTTGCAAAGATTTTCATGTGTCTCCAAGTTGAATTGGGGGTTCCCGGATCGGTTTGCATTACGAAAAATGCCTGTACCATGCATGGTGCTACTACTCGTGAAAACGATGACACAGAGATACCGGTTCTGAATTCGTAATTTTTTTTTTTTTCACAAGAATCTAATTGTTAATTAAATACGGTAGCTCAGGTGGAATAGCACCCGACTTTGCATACTGCATCTCGATGTATATCTATGAAAACAGATAACAATTATCGAATATCGAAGAACGTGGCTTTTATCTGATTTTTAAAGCGAGAATCTGAAACTGGTTAAAAAACCGCCCATACCCCCATACTGGACGACATAAACTTTTTTTTTTCTTCTTCAAGTATCCCGATTTTTTTTTCCAGTTTCTCGCGATGCAGCTTCAAACGCGTCTGTTAGAATATTATTCCATGATCTACCCAAAAAAAAATCATGCAACTCACAAAAACCATTAACTCTCGGTAAATTTAAAAGTCCGAAGTGCCATTTGACGTATGACTGAGAATGAATAACCTACCGTTGTCAACTGTGATGAATAAATGTGGCGCTTCTGACAAACGCGCTCAACATTCATGGACCCATTGTTCCGCTGGACATATTCAATTATCGTACTACAAGGACTCGTGGAAAAAAAAAAACAACATTTATCGAAAGATCTTCATCGTACGGAGACATGTTGGAAACGGTATTCACGGAGACGATTATACGTATCCCATACGCATGTGACGTATGAATATACATATATATATATATATATATATATATATATACTTACATATAAATCTGAATATAAATGCACGATCAAACACACACACACACATAGTTGACCAGACGGGCTCAGTGAGATGAGGATGCATATAATAATGCAGGCGGAGCATGCATCAGCGCAATTTGCTAGCAGCTTCCAGATAATGATTTAATTTGCCACGGACTGGCAGATTTATAGCGGCGCACCTAGGCGTCTACGCTCCCGCGCCATACCCATACGCACCACTACAAAATATAAGCAGTGTTCACATATGTAGATATAGTTGCGAGAGCTGTAAGAATATTCGTATACAGGGTGGTCCACGCAACCTCTGCACTGTTGTAACCTTCAAATTATGCATTGCACGAAAAAGTGTTATGCACAAAAGTTACATGGTTTAAAAGGGTGCATCAATTTTTTTTTCATAGGTCGAGGCGTTTCAAAGATTCGAAGGACAACTTTGTTTTTTTTTCTTTAGCAGATCACTATATTTTTTATAGTAAAGTATTTTAGAGAATCGAATTCTGAATGAAAAAGAGTCTTGACCTTTATTATCAGCCCGGAGCCTAAAAGCTAACGAGTAATTTCACGGTATTGCATGGTTTCAAATTTTCTTCACACAATATGAAATTGGGGATTCAATCTTATCACAGTTTTTTTGCAGAACAAGTTCCCACGTTAGTTGCGATAAGGCACTCGTAACTCTTATAAGGTTGAATGTCTAATTTGATATTACTTAGACAAAACCTTCAAGCAATGAAGTGAAATCACTCGTTAGCTATTAATTTTAGGGTTAATAAAGGTTAATACTTTTTTACTCGGAATTCGATTGTTCGGTATATTTCACTCTGAAAAAATATAGCGATTTGTCTAAAAAAAAAACAAACTTGTCCTTCGAATCATCGAAGCGGGTCCGACCTATGAAAAAAAATGGATACACTGCGGAGTGCACCCTTTCGAACCATGCAACTTTTGTATACAACATTTTGTCGTGCAACGCATACTTTGAAAGTATACTTTGAAAGTTACAACGGTGAACACGTTGCGCGGACCACCCTGTATATATGTGCATACATGGGCTTAACTATACGTAGCTATCAGTGAGTGGTATAGTTCGTTACGTAGTTGCATGCCACGGCTACCAGAAACGAACATCGGCAGTGGTACACCGGCTTCAGTCTCAACCGATAGCCACTAAACTGGCTATGCACTTATAGCACCGTAAAAACGGCGTGCACCATCGCGCGTTGGGTGTCCCATGGGGGAGTATAGCGAAAGGATTTTGCGGGAGCCACGAGTCCGTACTCGTAACTTTTTGGCGTTACAGACGCCCGAGTCTCACGCAATATGCTGTCGAGTAATTGCTCAATTTTCTTCGTAAATCTTCCCGGAGCTGGTGGATTGTTAGCGAGAGCCTCTTCAAGAAGCGTATATGCCGATGTGGTATAAACGTATACCATTAGCAGTGTGGAAAGGATGGAATGAGTAATGGAAAAAATTGAGAAGGGATTCCTCGGAGAGATATGGCGAGTGATCGATCGGGTTTTTTGTTATTGTTGTTGCTGGTACGCGTCTGTAAATCTGTAATCTGAAACTTTTTTCATCGATGGATGATCAACTTTTGTTGACGAATAGAGGAACCCCAGTGGAAATGTTCACCCTACGTTTTGATTTATTTTAACCTCATGAGTCAGAATTGGAAGGTGAAGTGAGGTTGAAATATTGAGGAAGCTAAAGATTTGAAAAAAATAATAATGTTTTTCATATTATTGCGTAATGCTTAATGAATATTTGACATTCGTCGAATCGTCATTACAATCAGTTTGTTCAGCAGTCATCAATTCTATTTTCTATTTATGGTATCAGACTCACGATCGTTCAGGCTATACCGCGCTCGTCGAGTTTCGAACGGTCGCATCGTGATTGAATTATTCGCGTCCCGAGAATTCAATTCAAAGTATCTTCTCATTCGACATCGTCGAAACTCTCAAACGCTTGCTGGTAAACGAACGACAGCGTGGCACGTGATTCCAAGGAGAGAAAGAAAAAAATAAAAATTCGCACCGGGAAACTTATTCGTGGAAAATGGGAGTTTGCTCGGAAAAGTTTCAATTCGATTATCTCGTGATGGAGAAACAGGCGAAGATCCAACGTTGAAATTTACGAAATTGTGAAAATTGTGAGATGCCGAAGCCAACAAGGTTTCTCATGTTCAACTCGTCACTCAATTTACCATTTTGTGTCAGGAATCGCCGAAATATATACTGCATCCATCTTATCATCATCATCTCAATGATTCGAATTGTTGTTACCGTGAAGTTTTGGATTAGATCGCACGTTCAGCCGCTATACTCAGATCACGCGACGCATATATTATGGTAAAAATAGGTACATATCAATACTTTACAATTTTACCGAAGTATTTTTTTATTTTAAAGAATGCTATCATTCAAGACCACAAGTTTCTCCAACGAGTAATAATCTAAAAACACACAAACGTTGATAACACGATCAACCGAAGGAAAGATCCATAAAAAAAAAAAAAACTGCAAGCTCAGTTCAATTTCGTAAATCAGTATTGTTAACTGCTCATCGATATCCACGTTAATCTCACATTGGTCGGAGTTACGAACTACCGAACGTCGATTAGCATCGTCTCCAGCTCATAATTTACGTTAACGGTATAGGACGAGTTTACAATCGAGTCGAAGAATCGCACGGGGAATGTGACGCTCGTCGAGGACTCGACGTATCTATTAGTTCACCACGTGAGATCGCGACGCCGATATACGCGACATCGGATAAGTGAATATATATATACGGCTGAAGTCACGAGCGTGTTTCGAGAAGGCCGCTAAATGCACCTGGGTCGTGCATCTTGTCGCATGACTCTGGATTATCTAAACCAACACCTTCGACCACTTTCAACGCTACTATGCGTGCATGAGAACGATTATTAACGACACGAGGATAAACGGCTTCCGACGTGAGTATGGGGATTCGTTTCATCGCGGATATTCAGCTCGAAACAAACGTTAACGATGTCACTCACGCATTTGCGATAGTCTGTGTTTGCGTCTTTGACGAATATTTTGCTACAACTTGTTTGCCATAGTCAGCAATTCGACTTATGTCGCCCCTGAGTGACAGTAAATCAATGAAAAGTAGTTCGAAAGAATTTTTGACAGGATTCCGAGCTAAAGATCCGTCGTGTTGATCACAATTCAATAGTTCGCAATAATCTTCGAGACTATTGAAAATATCAATTCGCTGAAATTTCAAAATAACAATGTACAATACGAATTGTAATTTGACTACTGTCAGGGGAGATTCTGACGCAATCTCCGTGCCCAAGAAAAGAAAAAAATTCTCTCCACATCGATTACGATCAGCAAATTCACATTGAATTGCTCCGTGCCTAACGGTTTATCATTGAGTTTGAACGTGACAACGAGAGACAAAATCAGGCAATGAACTTTTCTATCTCTGATCATTCATTCGCACATATAACGATCCCATCGAGATATAAAGACACATGACATGCCTCGAAGTTTATTCGTTCCAACCCCAGTCACCCTTATCGTATATCACATCATAATAGAATGATTTTTTATTTTTTCTTTCAACGTCCCATTGAAATGTGCATTGGAGCTACAATTGCTCGTAGGCTTTATCGCGATGCGAGTCGAACCGTACCTTGTACTCGTTGACGGACTGTAACAGAAATCACGACGCAAAGAGAAAACGTTCTCGCACTGAAAACCCGCGTGGTACGTTTCTTTTGCTTGGCATTTATGGATCACGCGGTTTACGGTGGTAATTGGTCAATTATTACCATCGACTCGCGATAATGTTTGTCGGTTCTTCTTAACTACGTGGACAATTTCTGAATTGCCGACATTTTTTTTTCAAGTAATTATAACCGGATGATTATTCTCTCACGAAGTTTCGTTTGGCCGACATAATTTTTTTCCCATGGATTTCGAATGTATAGCAGTCACATTGCAGTGTAATAATACGTAAAGTGTACAATAAGCCACGATAACACATGAGATCTCGTCGATGGGAATAAAGTTATTATTTCATAAAATCGAACTTTTTCGTTGGAATCGTTGGAAATTGTTCGACGTTCATCGTTCATTGTACATAATATCGACCAATGTGCACTATCGAACGTTATCGCAAGCCATCCTGGACGCTCGTGGTGGTTTATGAAAGGCACGCAATCATCGGTCTCTGCCAGTTTTACTTTTTTTTCTTCTCCCCCACAACTTCCCGCCGGCCACCGACGATCGAACGTTCACTTTTCGCTCTTTGAAAGTTCTTCACGGGGGTAACCGACGCGGAAAACAGCCACTGGCGAAGCAGCAGCTCGATCGTTACGCACCGCCCACGCGTTAGGTACCGCCGACCATTCTAATGACGGAATAAATCACCGTAGGAGGATTTTAAGATGCGCACGTTGCGAGAGATCATTGAGGAAGCCCGATTATCGCAATCGAGATCTCGAGACTCGGCGATCCCGCGCAACGGTCATTCGAAGCGACGGAATCGTGGATGAAAATGTGGGAAAAAAATACACTCGAAGAACGTCGAACGTTGTGGAGAACGTGGGAAAATGGAGCATCTCACGGACTCCTTCGTTTCCGAAACTACTGATCCTATAATTTCGAAAAAAAAAACAGGGGTTTTTTCACTTGAAGTTTACCGAAAAATTACAACGTTTTAGGTCTCACAGGTTTTTCATGAATTAATTTAACAAGTTATTTTTTTGTTTGTTTGCGGTCTTGTGCAAATAGGAGGGTCGCGCGGTTAAGAAAGAGCTGGCAGATAGGTCCCTCGAACGCGAGGATATCTCGTCTGTCTGTTGTCAATTTTTATTATGCTATACTAGGTGAGAAAAAAGAGTAGTGGAGTTATATGATAATTCAAAAAATCAATCTAAACGTAATATAACTGAAGATAATGAATATAAACTGAAATAATTGACATCAAATAAGTGAATATGAATAAACATAACCTAAAATAATCATTGAAAAAATCAATCTAAACTAAATATAACTGTTGAATATCAGACTATATTCAGTTTATCTATTTTCTTATGTTCACGTTATTCCTACGTTGCTATGACTTGTTTATTCAACCGTCACTTCTTCTGAAATCTTTGTAACTTTCACGTCGCTTTTCTTAATAAAATATAATTTATTCAATACATTCATCAATAACTAAAGATAATAAATATGAACTGAAATAATCGACATGAAATTGAATGATAATCACATTCTTGTCCATACATATTTAACCCAATCGAAATAACAAATTCAACGAACAAAGATAAATTTACGATACCGAATAATTATGAGGCAATAATTATATCCGCGTCGTTCCGATCGATATTTCGATAAAAACGTTGACGGGAAGGATGTTCGATAAATTTAGCGTAAAAATATTTACACGTGACGATGAAGGGCACGTGATCTTTATCCGATTATGCATACCACCCGGAGGATGGGTATAATAACCGGTGGATCATGTACCTACGTTAATTATACGATTGCGCGAGTAACGGGCAAGGGGTTCATTATATCAATCGAGGTTCGGTGGACGGAAATATTAATCAATCGGCGATCCTTTTCGATTTGTGAAACAAGCGCGTATCTCAAGTGGTAGTCGAGACCACACGGGCGAGGGTTGATTCGCCGAGTTTACGTGACCGAGCACCCGCCAGTGATATCACGGTGGCCCAGTATTTTTTTTTGTCCAGTTGCAATATCATGTGTAACACAGTTTGCCTGCGTTATTGCGTACACAAATGATGATGCATACGCGTAGGGAATGTCGGGGCAAAATGAACCACCCGATGAAATGACGGACAGGAGCCTGTTGGGCATGCGCATGACAGAGTTTTCAGGCCATTCTCACTAACTTTCTTTTTAAAGTTTTCTACAATCCAGATCAAGAGCTTTTTGACATTGCCAAATTGGCTCTCGGACAGAGTTATTTTGACATTTTTCATGAAACATTTTCGCTAGTGTTATAATTTTTATTGAGAGTAATGGGTAATGGTTAGAAGCTGAATTGGATTTTTTTTTTTTAGATCTTTTACACAGACAGTTTGGAATTTCAAGAGGGGGACACTGATAACGACCTTAAGGGGGTATTTCCGGCATCTGTGTAGATTGCCGGAAAAATAGGTGAATTTTGTCAATCATTTTATCTCAAAAACTGTCGGTCCTATTAAATTCAAGTTGGTTTTATTCGTACGTCCAAATCCTAAATTTCATCGTTATAGATCGATGTACCAATGAGATAATGAGATGACGGTGACATACAGACATACCGAAACTACGACGATTCCCACTTTTATTATTGTTCTTCATAAAAAAAACTGATTTTTTAACCATCGTTCAAAACAAACGAAAACTGGTTTTCTCAAAAACGAAATATTTTGTAATTCAACATGAAAGTCTAAAGGCTTCGCACGACTCAAGTCAGTCGATTTGTCAACTTCCAATCGGCCCTGGTTTCCTTTTTTTACTCCTCGAGTCAATATATATTTTATAAATTATCGAAATAATATTTTCATATGCAATTCGATTTTTTGCGGTTTCCGAATCACATGCAACCGTCCATTTTGCCCTGATGCCACGCTGCTTCGCCCCGGCATCCTGTGTATAAGCATCCCAAGTACCTGTTCAGGCAGGAGAGCAACTCTCCACACGGAGAGCATAATGTAAACCCTATGCACGGTGTGTGTGTGTGTGTGTAATTAAGGTGCGACGGTCGATCAATCACTCGTAATCTGCGCATGGTGCCCCGTGCTGCTGATTCGCCGTTCCCATGAGACCAAATCTCGATAATCATCTCGAGCGAGGGTCGTTTGGTGAACTTCGGTTACTCGACGATATAAACGTACCTAAACAAGTGAAGCCCATCCGATCACGGAGTTAATTAAAACAAAGGTTCAATTAAGGTAGTATCCTCGATAAGAGGAGAGTTCCTCATCATAGATTTTCATAAAACTCGAAGGCGAGAAAAAAGCTATCATCACTTTTATTTTCACACGTTCAACATGGAGTCTCATGGGAAATCACGCTCAATGCGGTATATCGATGGTATATCGTAGGCTTACTTTAACTCTTACAGTATCGAGGATACCACCTTAATTCCATCTTTCATCTTTGACGTTTTCACGTGATTTCACATGAAATTCAGAATCCAAGCGTTGACCCGCAAAGAACGAGGAATTGTTTGACCACCGGATGACTGTCATCCTGACTACATCGGATTTTCATAATTTTTCACAACGGCGCCCCATCTCAAGATGAAAAATAAAATCATTTACGATGATCCCAACCGTTGCCATTCGTCTCATGAGATTCATTGGGGAGCGTATAAACGAGCAAAGATTGCAACTACGAAACTCCTCAAGAACGTGGTCGCAAGACAACAAAGTGGATTAATTAACAGGAAGTTGTAAGATGTTTGTAATAATCAATGCTCGAAGCGTAAATTACAAGGTGGATTCTAATTGGTAACATCGATTGCTCAAGCTATATGGCCCATATCCGGTGATCCGAGCTTCCCCCTCGTTCGCGTTCGATCGTCTTTCATGTTTTATGCGCTTCTGGTGAAAAAAAAAAACGGTAATTACGATATTGATTATATTTACCAATTATCTATAAATTCCGTTCGACGTCGCTGATATGGACAACTGAATTAATTATTCTGATCCATCCGAGAATCGTTTAACAAATTGATATTATCGTTGTGCTTCGAAAAAAATCACTGTGATGGAAATAAAATGAAGATGAAAATGGCTCGAGGTATAAGAATTACCGGACGAGATCTCAGCAACAATAAAAAAATTTATTAATTAAAAAAAAAAAAAAACAATTACAGCGATTCCAAGTAATTGTACATTTTCACCCGAAGCAAGGATATTCAATTTGATTAATTATTCAACTCTGAAAAAATACAGCTCATCATCGTCGGTAGGTCTTATTTTTTTTTCTTAAAAAAAAAATGTTAATCATTATAATGAAAAGAGATTGGCATCGTTGCCTGCAATTGGTTATTCGTTATTACTATTATATTACTATCCACCATAAAATCCGGATCGAACGAGAATCACAGGATTCTCGTTTTATAGATACAGTCCGACCTCGAAATAAGAGACTCGGCAATAAGAGACTTTCCCCAGCTTCTCACTCGAGCGCCTGTTGGGGGTATGCTATATTTGCGAGAAAAAACTCTTCCCCTTGGGGGCTTTTGGTCTCTTATTCCGAGGTCAGACTGTATAATTAACTTTGATGATTCTCGCACGAAAATGCCAAATCGAAGACGAGAATGATGATCATGATGGGAAGAGCGAATGTTCGCACGAGATAAAAAAGATAGCACGAGCCCAAGCCTCTTGGCCATGTCGTTCCGTTCGCGCGGCGACATTAGTCGCGTCGGTGATCGCGGTGTTGGTCGCGGTTGTTCAAAAGAATGCCCGAGAGCCTGGAAGCAGATCATAAACTATAAAGTATGGGGCGTTAACTACCGTCGGGCTGAGACCGCCCATCGTACTTACCACTCTCGTTGGTGGCAAACAACAATCCACGTTCTCTCTCTCTCGTCTCCGACAATAATTTATACACACTCGTCGTGTCTGCTCTCCTTCGGAGCAGTTTACATCGAGATCACCGCCATATTGTACGAATGATCAAGCGGAGATTTCGCGGTGAACGATGCCGAAGATTTGCCACACGCGTTGCCCTCGCGAACGTGTGTGTTATCTATGAGAATAATCAAAATCCGGTCGCCATTGGGGCTTGTGCGTCTCTGCGGTGGTATGTATATCGAGTGCAATCGATCATTGCGGTAGACCGTGTTTATTGCAACTTCGTATATTCATCAAGCCATTGTAGAAACATTGCATCATGCAAATAGCTGCGAAAGGATTTAAGAGGTCGCACTAGATTGCTCTGACAATTGTGCGAGTTAATTGAAAAAGTGACGAGTCGGGTTTGGTGGAGGGGGCAGGACACCCTTATTTATACTGTTTATATCATTTTTCAGATTCCAAGGCACACGGTGATCCAGAAATTTATTATTATCATCATCATATATATATATATATATATATATATATAACCACTATTAGATATGAAAATCTTAATACGTAAATCGTCATCTAAAATAGCCTCTTTGAATGCGTAAATTGTTATTATGTTATTTGGTGCAATAAGTAGCATCCGAAAAAGTTTCGAGTAATTAGCAGGATTTCGTACCTCTTATTTAAAAAAACTGAACTCTTATACGATCGCTCTGTTGTCTTTCAATCGACTCACTCACTATTGATTGGCACGGGTAAAGGAAAAAATCTGAAAACCATAAAATTTGTGTTAAATTATTACGTGACGAACTTACTTAACTATAATATGTTATCTCATTAACCTACTTAACCCAATTTTGCGATTTCATTTGTCGTCTACGTAAAGACGGTTACAAACGAGGAAGACTTGAAAATTGGGTCTACTATCTACCTAACCAGCTATCGTCAATAATTATGTTTTTGCAATTGTCAAATTCTCGATGGTTTAATAATATAGTGCATATTATTAGAATTGATGTATAAGAAAATTATTTACGATTTACTCAAAATCGCAACTTGTCTCGATTATTCATCGTGCGAACAGTGACATAACACGTGCTGAGATGCGCGTAGCACGGTAGCACATATTCACACGACAAGGTGTCTAATGGGATATTATGGTACGGTCGGTGTAGGACTATCGTGGGGGGGGGCTCCGAAGGTTCGATTGTTCATCGACTGGAACACAATGGGTATACACGTATGCAGATATATTGAATAATGGTCCGAGTCATCGACTGGAAACGCCCCCTCCCCCCCTGTGGGTCCGGTTCAAGTTGGAGTTGCAAGGGACAGGGTACGAAAACTTTGCCTTTCGAGTGTGTTCTAATTGAAGATACATAGGCGGATCACGTTTACCCGGTATCCCCCAGAGTCCCAAGGTACATATAGATTTATGTACACCAAAGCATCCATGTTGTCGAAACATGTAGCCGCACATTTGTGTGCTTGAATGTGTGCAAGCACGTAATTGCACGTGGACCAGGTTTCTGACATTCGCATACATTACCCGTCCCCCACCCCCCCTCCCGCCCCCATCGGCAAACAAACGTGCGTACTGTACGGTACACCTTGGAAATTCGTGTGCGATGAATTAACGTAGTACCCGCAGGAGCTTCGAAATGTGGAAACGGCTGCGGCCATACGTATCGAACGAGGACATGCGCCGGATAACGAGAAACTTTGAGGTTAGCTCGACGGTGTGCGGAAGTGAACACCTTCGGGCTTCCATTAGCAGTTTCCCGCGCGCGGTTTTGCCGCGACTCCGAGCTTTCTCAATTAATCATACGCTTCAGCAATTACCCGTTTTTCCATGTGATGTTACACGTCATGAAGGGTGCGTCTCAGAGTTTCGGAATTTTTCAATGTTAGGATACGGTCGAAAATTTCGGAAACGCGTGTTCCGACCGTCGCGATGTTTCGTGCACGGTTATGATAACGTCCTTTTTTCGGGAATTGGGAAACGACATAAAATCTGAGTCGCAGCTTGAATCACCGCGAATTATAGAAGAAGAAGGGATTATGGATCTGCACGTGTCTGCAAAATTTAGGGGCTGTAGCTCAAACTGTTGTCGAGTTATAAACGTTTCAATTTTGAGAGGCCATTATATATCTACACACACACATACATCCGGAAATTTTCCTCAAATGTGTTTTCTCGACGTTTCGGCACATTCTGAACATCATGATTCTCGAAGATCTCGAAGGAAAAAAAATGTCCACCGTCGCATAGCTTCCTTCGTGAGGAAGCGAAACATCCCGTTTTCTCGGGTTCCCCATGAATATATATCCTCTCCGCTTCGATAATTTTCTGATCCACGACAAGCATCATAGCTTTCGAAATAACGCACATAAGCTTCCAAGGCATATGAAAATAAAATTAAAAAAAAAAACAAAAAAAACAAAAAGAAAAGCAACGACGAAAACTCGGGACTCGTGTCGTGTGTTGGGTACGGGCAAACGTTTTATTTACTTGGCAAGACGGAAAATAAATTGCAGTTGGAAACTCAACTTTCTCGTGGCAGCGAAGCCACGAGAATCCTCGAAGGTGGACCACGAAGGGGATCAGAAAAGTGAACCTAGCCGAGAGAAACCTTCGGCTTAAACTCCAGACTCCTCGATGTTACACGTATATCCATATATTCATGTGTGTGTGTGTAGCATAATGCAACGCGTTGCAACGACGCTTTGGAGTACGTAACACGAGACGCGGTTTTATGTTTCAGGCGGGTGTTCTCCGGGGCGATCACGGGGAGTTCTGGTTGGAACCAGTCGCTGAGTCAGAAACAACGATAGCGAAAGACGATGGTGGTGATACGGGAACGATGTTGGGACAGTCGGTAGCCACGGATAAACGTCGTCCTTGTGAAAATACGACCGACGAATACGGCTGTTGGGGAACGGGTTATCCGTACGTGATGAACCCGACGAGCCTGGCGTCTGGCGGCAGGCCTCACCTCGTCATCCGGCGCTCGTCCGCCGCCACCGCGGTCGAGATTGGCGCCGGTCGCAAGCGCCGCCGTAAAAAGAAGAGGAAACACGAGAGAAACTGCGGCACACGTGGTGAGTATAGCCCGGTGGCCGGTTAACGCACGCACGGGTCGTACGACTGGGTCTACCCGGCCCAGTTCGACTTTCCCAAGTAAAAAAAATTATATATAATCTGTATATGGGATTGGGCATGTATAGATTATACATAGATTATATGTGGACTATATATATATATAGTCTATATATTTTATGTGTCCTGTGGGGTATCGTCTGAAAAAGCTTGTTATGAGATATACGGAAATATATATTTTTTTCTATAATTTTGAATGGTATTTTAGAAGATATTTTGAAAAATATGCAACAACGGAGCGTTCCCTCCTCCTTAATTTTCGAAATTACTAGACCTATTTGAATATAACCGTATATAGGAAACTTTACAGAAAAATTATAACAAACGTTCTAGGTCTCATAGATTTCTATAAATTAATCTTACAAACTCGTCGCTTCATTCGCGATCGACTGCGACAGTGCGATAAACGCCCGATAGGTGGCCATGAAAAAATGTGGCACGGAATGCGTGAGTGCGAAGCTCGCACTTGATCCTTTTTTTTTTTGTTTTTCTTTCCAACTCGTATGATTGCCGCTTCGGGCGAAGAGACGGTTATAGTTCTTAATTGCTTCGAATAAGAGCGTGAAATCGCAGGAGGTATCGGATAGTTGGCGGGGCGCGTTCGAGCATCGAGCAATGAATAAAACGATAAGGCAATTCGAAGCGACGAGGGTTGTGGAGGTGGGTGGAGAAGGTGTTTGCACGAACCCTGCGGGAGCCTTCGCGTTCTACCTGGGAGCTAAATATTTGAAAAAAAAAAAAATAATATTTAAAAAAAATGAAAAATAATAATAAACGAGAAAAAAAAGGTTCCGGGCTTAATTTGTGCCGACCGAGTCGTGCTCTCTCTCACCTCTGTTATTAAGGACAATGAATATCGTTCGGTAGAAATGAGCCCGATGGGCTGTCGGCCGCTTCATCAAGGTTGTAAATGAAATCTTAATTGTAGGTTCGTGTAACCCCGTTGCAATTTGCATATATCATCGAAACGCTATCGCACATTGGCCAACAGCGTTATATTCCATCCTTAATTCCGCCTCGTTTTTCATCCAGATAACTTTTTGATCGATTTTAGAGGTAACGCGAGACATCGGGATTTAACAGTAATAAAAATACCGGATAGGGTTTCACAGATGCTAAGGACACTGCAGGCGACTATGAGGCTCCTGTGAATCCAGAGCCCAACACAATGAGAATATAATCCAGTGATTAACGTAGAAATTAATAACGTCTCTCACAAAGTTCCACTTGCATGATCTGAACTTTCGAAAAAGTCATTGACATCAAAATTGTAAGAAATTGTAAGAAACAATAATATGTCAAATTTTACCTCACAGTTATCAACGACCCAGGCTTCGATCACAATCCAGCAAGTAATCTCAACGAATTATTCACGGGCTTAGCGATACAATTGATTTATGATAATAACAATAATAATAATAATAATAATAATAATAATAATAATAATAATAATAATAATATAAATTCCATACGAAAAAAAAAATCAAATGTTTAACCAAAACTGCTTCGCAGAACCGCGACGTCTGACCGAGACGCGTCTAGAATGGCAGACACAGCCGGGTCTCGTGCAAGTTCAAGGTCGCGGTCGTAGAAAACATCAGGCTAAGCACCAACGTTCGTGGCAACGTTCCAAACGTTCGATAAGTCGTGAACGACACGTCGAGGCTCTCGTAGTGGCCGACACATCGATGATGGCATTTCATCAGGACGGTGACGTCGAAACTTATCTCCTCACCATAATGAACATGGTATCGTCGTTGTATCACGATCCGACGATCGGTAATTTCATCAATATCGTCGTCGTACGAATAATTCTCATGGAAGAATACGAGGCAGAGGTAATCCTATTGATTTTCATAAAATATAATGTGCGATTATGTGTACAGGGTGTCCCATTCGAAACAGTACGGTCGAATAACCGGTCAGAAAAAGTAGTGACAACGAAATGGGTCAGATGGGACTTGTAGGGTTCGAAGAGGGACACTTAGTGCTGATGAAATCGATACTCTTACAATTCATGTTTTTATGCGGCAAACATAAAGGCAGTTTTTTTTTTAATGGTAACAATACTTTTGAATCATCTGAAGTTGTTCCTTTTTTTGGGACAAATCGACGAGAAATCCTCACCACAGGGTATCGTTAAATTCGTCTAAAAAAACAACATCAGGTGGTCCAAAAGTATTGTTTCCATTCAAAAAAAATGTCATTATGCTCGTAGCATAAAAACATAAGCTGTGAGAGCATAGGTTTTATCAGAACGATGGTTCCCCCTTCGATTCCTACAACTTTCATCCGACCCATTTTATCGTCACCCCTTTTTCCGACGAGTTATTCGACCGTACACTTTGAAATGTGACACCCTGTATATAACCCGTTCTTAGATTCAAAGATTGAAATAATACACGTCGATTACAAAATTATTGATCGTTCGATTCGTCGATTAGCAAGGGCTCGATATCACGATAAACGCCGACAAGACTCTCTACAACTTTTGCAAATGGCAACTCAAAATGAATCCCATTGATGATTCTCATCCCAATCATCACGATGTTGCGATACTCGTGACCAGAGAAGACATATGTTCGCGTGCTAACACGCCTTGCAGCACTCTCGGTGTGGCTCATGTGGCAGGTATGTGCCAGCCGGATCGTAGTTGCAGCGTCAACGAGGACAACGGGATCACCTTGGCGCACACCATCGCCCACGAAATGGGTCACAAGTTGGTTTCAAGTTTTTTTCATTTTTTTTTTTTTTTTTTTTTTTTTTTTTTTCATGATTTATCCCGACGCGTGTCGTATATACGATACCCACATCCATTTATCAATCTTGTTGCGCAAATATATTTTTTTTCTTCACTTTCTTTTTTTTTTCCTCATTCGATCGACGTGTACATCGTAATTGCCATATTGCAGTTTCGGTATGTATCACGACACCGACAAGATCGGATGCAGCAAACGCGATGGAAAAACTTTGCACGTAATGACACCGACCTTCGAGGTGGATACGGTTGGGGTCGCTTGGTCCAGATGTTCGCGACGTGACATCACAAATTTTCTCGAGTAAGTGACGAATGGTCCGGATGTATCGGATTGGATCGATGAAAAATTGTAGTTAAGTTGATTGACGTTGAAGAATAACGGGAAAAAAAACGGTATATATAGGTACACTATATACACGTATTCCGAATCTTGACCCTTCCAAACATTGCGCGTTCCAAATTGTAGCCTTTCCGAACATTGCTTCCGTTCCGAATTTCGAGCCCAATCCGAATAACGAATCAACGATATTAAATGTTAATCGTTATGTTATTGGGGTGTCAACGTGTTATGCAGCGATGGAAAAGGCGAGTGTCTCGAGGACGAACCGGTCGATAATGACTATGCTTATCCGGATCTACCACCGGGCGCAATGTACAACGCTGAACATCAATGTCGATTACAGTTTGGCGTCAAAGAAGCATCGGTTTGTTCACCACTGCAGGAGGTAAACGTGAATGAAATTTTTTCAGACATGCGAGTAATCTCCAGTCGAGGAAAAAAAACAATTGTTGTCAAATTGATGAATGTAGATATACCGGGTGGTCCATTCAAATTGACACAGCGGAATATGTTGAGAACAATGGATTTTGGAGGATAACGTATTTGTGATAAAAGTTTCATGACTCGAGATCGGCTATTGTACTTAACATTCGGTAGAGGTTAATAGAGTTATTTCGATGTCAACACGCATTTTTTTCGTTAGAATCTGCTTTTTTGTTGTTGTTTTTTTTTACAAATTTGCGGCTTACAACGAAGAAGTAGAAAAAAAAACTTTTATTTCGAATTGTTTTTTCTACGGGATTAATCTTTCAAGCCATCTTGGGATTAATAAAATAGGTTTCTAATAACACAGTGAATTTATGGGTACACGTTTTATGGCTTATTATGCTCAAAATTATGGCCATAAAATCGGTCGTAATTTCAAGCGAATTTTTCCTAAGACGTTTTATGAAAGATGCGTCACAGCGTGGCAAATAAAACGTCGTAAAAAGTGTATTTAAGTTAGCGGGTATAATTCTGAGCGTCTATTAAATTGAAATATATACCCATAAATTTACTGTTTTATTTCATACCTATCTTATTAGTTTCAAGATATTTTCAAAAAATTGATGTTGTAAAAAAAAAAAAAATTTTTGGATAAAAGTTGTTTACTTTGTGTCAGATGCAAATGTGTACGGAAGTACACCTTCCTGTTGATGAAAAGAATGTCGACCTTCAAATGACCCTGTGAAACTCCGCCGAATAAAAAGTACAATTTTTACGATTTCTCAACAGGGGATTCAGTTTCCAATGTTTTTTATCCGCCTCTGCGCTTTAAAAGAAGACAACAAATTATTTTTCCCATGTTATTCAATCGAGAAAGGGTGAGAAATCGTAAAAAAAAAAAAAAATTTGAGGTGTGCTCTCCGGGAGTATTTTTTTTAGGCCTAAAACCAATCAATCTCGTTTTCGGCGACTAGAAAAAAAAACTAAATTCTTTTTTTTTCACACAGTCTAATATACATATATCGATGTTTTCGACAATTATTGACAATTATTTCCAGATATGTTCGAAACTGTGGTGCATCGTCGACGGTTCTTGTACCACGATGCTACACCCCGCTGCACCTGGGACTCATTGCGGCAAGCACATGGTAAAGTTAACGCGTGCCAATGTCGAGATAAGAGAAAAAAAAAAAAAAAAACAATGCAATCCATTTAGTGTGAAAAATTTGTTTCGTATTAACTCGAAGACGATTGCAGTGGTGTCAGAATCAAACGTGCGTGCCGATAGTCGACAGACCGAGCCCGATAGACGGTGGATGGGGCGAATGGAACAGCTGGAGCCAATGTTCGAGAAGTTGCGGCGCGGGTGTGTCGATAGTCGAGAGAAAATGCGATCATCCGGAACCGGCTCACGGTGGTAAATTTTGCATCGGCGAGAGAAGACGTTACAAAATATGCAACACACAATCTTGTCCCGAGGGAACACCGAGTTTTCGAAGTATTCAGTGTACCGGTTACGATGGCCAAGAGTTCAAGGGCAATAATTACACGTGGTTACCGTACTTCGATCAAAGTACGTATTGTGAAAACGTCGGATTTCGTGAAATCATATACGTCGATGAGTGGGGGGCTTTTGGAATAATGAAAATGAAAAATTTTTCGATCAGACGAACCGTGCGAGCTGTACTGCACGGACACCAACGAGAGTGTCATCGTACCTTGGGGCGAGTCAGCTTTGGACGGTACTCCGTGCAACGTGGGTACCCGTGACATGTGCATCGCTGGAATATGTCGGGTGAGAATTCGCCTGTGAAGGCGTGCGGATACAAGTTCCGAATGTTCAATCATCCGACGGCCGAACATTCCGGAAAAAAATTTTATTCGAATTAAATTTTCTCGAAATACTTTCGGGAAATACTTTTCAACAGTTCTTCTTTCTGAAAATGCAAAAAAAAAAAAAAATTAATCGATTTTTCGCTATAGATGTCCCCTCAATCAATGACAATTAAACCCACATACTTCTGTTCAGTCACTCTTTCGAAAACTGAACGTAAAAAAAACGCAGTACTCGATGTGTATGATCCCTGAAAAACGTAATGATTCACAATGTGAATATTGTTACAAGTAGAAAATTTCATGGATCACGTGAAACAAATTTTCGAAATTCGCAGAAAGTCGGGTGCGACTGGACGGTCGATTCGGACGCGACTGAGGATCGTTGCGGTATTTGTCACGGCGATGGAACCCAGTGCGAGACGACGAGCGGGTTGTACGACAAAAACGAGGGTCCGGGTTATCGGGAAGTCGTTGTCATACCGGCCGGTTCCCGCAACATAAAGATCGAGGAGGTTGGCAACAGCAAAAATTACATCGGCATTGGCGTGCCGAAATCCGAAAAGTATTTCCTCAATGGAAAACGGTGCGTCAAGGATTATAGAGAGTACGGCGGTTTGCCAATGAACAATTGAAAAAAAAAAAAAAAAAAAAAAAACAAACAAAACAAAACAAAACAATGATAATTCATGTCGAACGAGAGGTGACATTGACGTTTCGATTTACTTGGACAGGCAGATCACCTTAGCGGGCGAGTACGAGGTCGCTGGTACTCCGGCGTTGTACGAACGCGATCACGACAAGGAGAAGGTCAGAATTCCCGGACCCATAAGAGAGGACGTTGCTGTTTACGTACGTTTCAAATAATGCGCATACGATTGATCAACGATATTCCATAGCGATTTAATATTACCATGTGAACGACATTGCGTTGTTTGAAGCTTCATTGGAATTGACATTGCTGGAATTACCGCACGTAATTCCAGCGCGAAGTCCGTCTGTATGTCACGGGCCCCTCACGTTCTCTCAGTTATGGATCGATTGAGATGAAATTTGTTACACAGAGTCAGTTACCGATTTTTTATAAATAATTTGTGCTGGAGTGTTTGTTACAATTTGTATTGAATGTAAATTGCAATTGAAAGTTACCTTTCGAATGTTTCTGCACAAACAGTTTGAAAATTAGAGGAGGAGGGATGTTCTGAAAACGACCTCGAAAGCAAATATCTCGTGACTCAAAGGTTCAAATCAAACGGTCGGGAAACATTTTTACTTGCATTTTTCAAAACCCATTTAAACACACCTCACTCAACGGGGTAAGTGAAAAAGAACGTTGAGTACACTTTTCCGTTTATGGGAAGGGGGTTCGAAAATATTGATTTTCCAAAAAATCTCATCATTTTCGTTTTCGACTCATGAATCTACGTCCGTATACCAAATATTAACTTACTTAGGTATTTAAATGAGGGAATCGGAGGGATGTGGCATACAGACAGACAGCCGAAAGTACCAAAAACATAAACCTTCGTAAATGGCTACGGAATCCTAATAGTGGCTGCGAAATTTCATCCGCAATATAACGACAATATGATAACGACGCACATGATCTTCGTTGGAATTAATACAATTTAACGAATATTATTTTCACTATCAAACAGCTGATATACAGAGGTCATTATCGTAACTTTGGTCTTCGTTACGAGTACACCGTACCGAAGGAGGAGCCCGATCGCGCTCCGGAATATTTTTGGGTACTTTCCGACTGGTCACTGTGCACAGTAACTTGCGGAGGTGGCACGCAGACTTCACACGCGCTTTGTCACGAGAGAAAAAGTGGTGTCGTGGAGGATACATTTTGCAAAAAAGAAGAAAAACCGGAATTCAGACTACGGGAGTGTAACAAAAATCCTTGTCCCGCCAGGTGAGCTCGAAGATTTGTTATCATCAGAGTTATCGTCAATGAATTGTATTCTAAATTTCGGAATCTCAGATTCTGACGAGTTCGACCTTAGATTATTTTGTGCTTCTTGTTATTTTGTCACGGTTATTGTGTTGCGGTTATTTTGTCCGTGGTTAAAAATACGTGTCATCACCCTCAGGGCGCGAGTTTCACTCGAACTCGTCAGTTTTTTTTTTTTTTTTTTTTTTTTTTTGTTTTAATTTAATTTTTCTCTCGTTCGTTCGCAGATGGTGGGTGGGTCCGTGGCAAATGTGTGCCGTAACTTGTGGCGAGGATGCCCTTCGGAAAAGATCGGTAATGTGCGTTTCGTCGAGCAAGGATTCCGACGGTTCGGATCTGGCTCTGCCAGATCGCGACTGCGATCAGGACTCCAGACCCGAGGAAGTCGGATCGTGTCCCAATCTACCGGTATGCGAGAACGTTTCCGAAATTCCCATAATCGTTTACGACAACAAGGACGCGTCGTTCTACAACATCAATTCGAACGACGGTATAACGATAGTCGATGGCAATGCGACCGACGAACCGGAAATTCTCGAGTTCGACAACGTCGTGGACGATAATACCGACAATTCCATGTACAACGCAAAATCCAAATGGATCGTTTCAAAATGGAGTCATTGCATAAATGGAAAGAGAAGCCGAAAAGTTTCGTGCACGACAACGAGCGATTGTGTTGTCGAGGACAAACCGGTCGCCGTGGAGGATTGTCGGGGCGAGAAATGGGTTACAGGTAAAACTTGCAATCAAAGTTTGTCGATGAAAAAATGGGTTGGGCTCGAAAAATTCGAAACGAGCAATGATCGGGAATGCTGAAATTCGGAACGAAAATGCTCGGAACGGTCAAGATTCGGAAAACGTACATTTTCGAGCTTTCGAGCTTTCCCACGCGTGAACTATCGGTGTTAGATATATGCAGTTGGGGACTTTTTTTGTAAGAAATTTAATTCTCTACAACATTGTTCATGTAAACTTTTAGTCTATATAGCGTTGTTCAGCCAGCGTTTGGACAGGAAGATAAAAATGCATTGAATCAATGAACATATTTTCATCTTCATGTCCAAACGCTGGCTGAACAACGCTGTATAGGCCAAAAGTTTATATCAACAATGTTGTAGAGAATTAAATTTCCTAAAAAAAAGTCCCCGACGGCATATATCTAACACCGATAGTTTACGCGTAACGGTAACGGTAAAGCAGTACGCGTTCCGAATTTCGGCCTTCCCTAACATTGAGCATTCCGAATTTCGAGCTCCGTTCGCTCATGCGATATTTAAAAAAATAAATAAAAATGTTTCGATCATTCCGCAGGCAAGTGGGGTGCGTGCAATGCAACGTGCACGACGAAAATCGGTGTGAAAAAACGTGACGTCGCGTGTCGCGACAGAACAACGTTGTCAAAGTCGGAAAATTGTTTGTCCGATAGAAGACCGCTGGACACACGACGCTGTCACTACAAACGACCGTGCGGCGATGAAAAACCCGGTAAATACACAAGTCCGATGATATTCAACGACATCGATCGTCGGATATCCGAGAGAGCACGAAATCAACGACATCAGAATTATAGCGCGAATTACGCCACGATCGAATTAACATAATTATTTAATTATCAACACGATGTACGATCGTAAATCCCCTCCCTCCCCCTCCCTCCACTTGTTCATCGGTTGTTTATGATATTCGTTTCAACAGGTTGCAAGGACAGCATCGTACCGGCCAGTATGTGCGCGGCTTACAGACGCATGTGCGACGTATCATCGATCGTACGAGAAAAATGTTGCGCCACGTGTTTCAAGAGACGAAGACACGTGCGTCGCAATCGTCGTTACGACTTTGGCGACTAATTTTCCGTTTGTTTCTCCGCAACTTATGCCAACGCCGATGGAAATTGTGGAAAAGAAGAAAACAAATTTTTTTTTTTCACGGAAAATCGAAAGTTCACGTTTGTCCACTTATCTTCCGGTGGACTGGAAAAAAAAAACGGATGAGAATTTCGTCGTCTGTGATATTCGACGAACGATAATCGCCGTTCTTCGAGCCGTGGAGAAAGAAACAGAATGGAAAAAAAAAAAAAAATAACTGTCGCAACTGTTGGAGTCTGGCTGGTACCTGAACCGATCGACGATCAATCGTCGAACGAACGACAACAAGAACGATCGATCTCAGATCCATTCATCGCGCGTTTCATCGTGCAGTGAAAAAAAAAAAAAAAAAAAAAAAAAAAACGTGAGAAACGTGCGATCGTCGTTCGATGCTGCACGTGTCGTTTACGATGATAACGATGTGAGAGACAATACTCGGCGTCATCGCGATTTATCGAAAATACAAAAAAAAAAAAAAAATAATGTCCTTCTAATACTCCGTCCTGTATAAATAGTAAGCCGAATAATCGACTGCGGCCGCTTACCGTTACACTGTTGAGCTTCGTAAACGCGGGTGAAAAAACAAATGACATTTTATCGATTGCATTGAAGTGAATTTTACGAAAAAAATGCGTCACTATCATACGTGTTACAAGTTAAAAATTATAGTGTAGGATGGTGCAATATTGCGCACTTTTCAATCGACTAATAATAAAACACAATTTCATGTAATTATTACGAGATTTTTTTTATTCGTCGTCAATCTTTGGTAATGGTGTGACAAGTTGGCCGGATCCAGGGGGAATTAATTATATTAGACTCTGAGTGAATAAAAAAATATCACAGAGAGGCAAATGCGAAATGTTATCAATTCTAGTGTGCAAGACTGCGCATTGAGGTCTATAAGATTGCGCAATTATTCATGATTTGTGCAAGTAATCGACGTTGGAATAGGGAATTTGGGATGCGAGGTGAAATTAATTTATGGTAACCTATTATTCTACTGTTTATCGAAAAAATTACAGGAAACTTGTTTTTCTGTCGGAGTTCGAGTCGGAGTGGGGGAAGCGCTCGAGTGAGAAGCTGCGGAAAGTTTCTTATTGCCGAGTCTCTTATTTCGAGGTCGGACTGTATCGTTAGACTTGTGTCCGATAAGCCTGTATGATCGGTAATAAGTTTCAAACTCATGTTACTCATCGATTCACGGTCACTCGAATTTTCCGCATTCTTCGGTAACAAACGCGATTGTACATTCGCACAATTCACTCATAGAAATTATTCGCCATTCGCACTCACGTAACATTCTGTCGCGCGTATTATACGCGAAATAAGATTCGTTGCGATTTCGCATAAATTTTCGATACGTTATACGCATCACGCGTGTCCAGGCTCCGCGGAAAATATCGTACAGTATTTGCCGTCTGGCTGGGCTTACGCGTGGTCGAAACCCGCGTTACGCAATCCTGGCGCCACCTCGGAGTACAGCCAACTCGCGTGTATCAACGTAACGGTTACGTCTCCGTCTTCCCGGTCGCCTATGTCGCATTCGATGCTGTTCCACGGAACCGCGAGTTCGTTCATTCGCGTAAAACGTTATTTCGCCACTTTTCCCGTACCCCAAAAAACGTTTTCGAACAACGCATGTGAACACGAAGACTCGTCGGACGCGATTCCGCGCCGAATTACGCAATTGACGACGACCAAGACGGGATGGTTTTTCGGGACCCTGGCCAAGATCCGCATGCATTGAAGTTGGCGGATGGGCTCCCCGTCGGACCACTGGGACAGATTCGATTTGCAGAATTAGTCGATTGATTATATTCCGCAAGTCGATGTTCCTGCATTATTCCGTTGGTTCTCAAACGTCTCATTAGAATTGAGATTTGTGCTGTCCCATGTAACGATCGATAATCGGGCCGGTATTGGGCCATTAATACCGGCTGGCTTTTCAATAATTTTCATATCTACTATCAATAAAATTATTATTACGAAAAAAAAAAAAACTGTAAAACTGTTACGACGAAAAACCGAAACCTGTTATACGCGAAATATGCATTTCGAAATATATACCGAAAAATCGTTGGATTCAGACGATCCATAGCTCGTTGAAAAGTTCAAATCATCTTCTTTCTGTTATGAAGCTGATTCGACCATCAGAAGTGCCTGTAGTTCAATGGAATGTCTCACATACTTTCACAGCCGTTCACGTGATATGCTAATGCACGAGCGTAAAATATTCGCGTGCGCGGTCTGCTGTGACGTTGGAACAACAATCGTTGACGTACACGACCGAGAAGCATTCACGTTTCCTCAAATGCTACGCTATATCCATATCCACGTAGCATAACGATACCAACAAAGTATTGTTTCAACACGGATCAAATGTGCGATGCAGTCATGATTAATCGGGCTCATCGCACTTCCGTCGTCTTCCGTCGAGCAACGTTGCTCGTTTCGGCGCTCAACGACCTGAAACCATAAACAACTGCTCACGACGAAACACTCGAGAATGCTTTACCTCTGACTCGTGCACAGCTATGGCACGTGCCATCGTACTCTGTATCTCAATGCCTGCTGAAACGCAATATCGAAGCGAAATTTCGAATTCGATGAGCTGTGGTGTGGACCGAGTGAATCGCTGTCGATAATGTTATCCATAGACACCGATGAATTTGTTCAAAATCATGCAAATACAAAAATTGCTGATAAGGATGATTTTTCGTTGAATTTTTTTTTTCACATTACCAGGTTCATCAATTTGCTTCCAAATTATTTTTCAAGCATGTACATTGTATTTGGAGGTCAATCTAGCGGGTTTTGAACGATGAAATGACGTTTCGTTGACGGTACGTTACCCCATATCTCATAAACAATGGCGACTTGAATTTAAAACGACCATTTCCGGCACAACATTGACCTCAATCTTCATGACAAACCGCTGCTCGTACCGGGGATAGTCTACGCGCTGTCGTCCAAGGCCGCGAGCCTAAGTGTATCGAGGCTCATGCAGCGAACGTACAAGTCCAACGTTTGTGTGTTTACTCGTGTAACTATTCGAATTCACGAACGAGTATCTTTAAATCTATGAGCTTTTTCGCAATGGAAAATATCATTGGATATTATTAACAAGCTCTGTCCGAACACACGTGTAATTTATTCCCCACAACGTTGTGACAGTTGAACCAACTGTTATAAATTCCGTAAAACAGTTGGACGAGGCACAAAGTTTTCACTGCCAACCGTCCCAATATGACATTCCGCCTTTCTCCCTCGATTGCAATATTTCGTGAAGCGACGAGCCAAATTTTGTCATTAAATACGACTGCGTCCGGATTTATCCATCGTACTTTCCACCGTGTCGCTGTCTTCGAGTAGTCCCCCGACAGCAGCAGTATCGCAGGGACAACCAAGCGCGACTGTCGGCCGTTACGAACTTTTATCATTGTCACTCGTAATAAAAGTAGTATCACGAGTGGTGATATGGTTTTTGTTGTTGTTTTTTTTTTCGATTGTTTTTTTTTTTTTGCAGCTGTGGAATTATCGAGTGATTGGCACACATGAGGCGGTATATTCCTCATCTGTTCCAACTTTAAAAGTCATATTTATATTTATAATATAATATTACGTAATATTCGAATCGAAAATTACGGTTTCGCATTCGAAAAATTCCGGAACAAACACGATCGAAGAATACTTGGATTAGCAAAGCTAGAGGTTACACTTGTGTCCATTCGCGTGGTTAAACGATGCAATCGAGACACGTACGAGTTTTTCGTATTTTAAAATTACATTTATGCCGGTGCGGTCTGCGACGGTCGAGGCGTGAGCGGGTGCCTCTCGTCGTTACGAGAGCTTCACGCCAGCACGATTAAGATAATCCAAACTCGTCAAACCGTGGACTTGGCGACTCAGTTGGCGAACGGCGTCGCGCCACGAAACATCTCGATAACTTCGCGTTGACGTTTATCGACTGACTCAGCGAGTGTTCCCCGCAAAATATACCGGTCGCTATGTTATCGTCATTATTTCAACGTACGCAAGTGCTATAGCGTATGGGTATCGCGGCAATCGTTTATCGCGGTAGCGAAAATCATGCTCTGTACGTCAACGTAGCTCCGAAATAAGTGGACTAGCGGTGAACGGTGACGTTTAACGACAAAAAAATCAAAAAAAATCACGCGAAAACATTTGATATCGTTGATAAACATTTTTTTTTCTCATTTATGTGTATTTCGATGTGATAAGAAAATTGTGATTTTTTCGACTGGTGGAAATATGGATTCTACGGTGTCTTCAGTATGTTAATTGATACGAGTTTCGGTAATTTTATACATTAATTTGATTATAATCGAATTAAAGATTCGAATCACACGTTGACATTCACCATTGAATTTTCAATGAGGAAAAATTGAATATTGATAGATTTTTTTTTTTTGCCACGCTCAATTAATAGGATTAGTAGTGAGAGTTGACAGTTTTTTTTTTTTTTTTTTTTTTTTTTTTTTTTTTTTTTTTTCATTCGTGTAGCTGAATTTTTTTTTTTTTGTTGGAATATTCATCGAAAAGCTAGTCAATAAAGCTAGTCCTCTGTTGATTTTGATCGTGGCATTCGATAATTAACGAAACTTTGGCTTGTGCGCGTTAAGAATAGCTCGACGTTGGGTGGGATAGACGCGATGCGCAAGAATCAACATGCGGGACGAAAACACATTAGCATGTATAACTTGCGGAAGAAGAAAGAGAAAGGGAGAGAGAGAGAGAGCGAGATTGGAAGAGGGAGAAACGAACGAGACACAGAAAAAACGAATCCAAACAAACGGGCACCGAGTTTAGTAATTAAAACGCGAGAATAAAAGTTTACCGGTAACTTTATGCTGTGACCACCAAAAGAAATGAAACGATCGGTATTTGTTGTATCGAAAAATCGCGACGTTGAAGTGAGAAAAATTAAACTTCGACGTGATTTGCTCTCGGTAAACCTTTCGATTCAATTCAGCAGATGAGAATGAAAAATCTTAATGAAATCAACGATCCTGACTATTTGTTCAAAGGGACGACGGATTTGCAGCATTAATATTCGTCAAGCTACTCATTTTTTTTTTTTTTTTTTTTTTTTTTTTTTTTGATAATTTAGAATCTGACACGGTTGTACATGATTAATAATCATTGGCATCAGGATGACGAACCATTTGGGAATTTAAATATCGTTAGCAATGACTTGGTCGATAATTACGGAAATTTGATTGGGAAACTATGACGAACTTTGCTTAATTCATATTCAAAGATCGTTATGGTGATGAATTATAGGAGTAATCGGACTTGGCCTGGTAAACGATATTTGTGATATTGTGATAGATGGAAAACCACAGTGGACGACGGGATCAACGCACGATGGACGACGATGGCGATTGGTTATCGGGTGTGACAAAAGGTGCCTTCCAGAGTCAATACATTCTCGGTGATATAATTGGCAGGTGGGTTTTTTAAAAATACGACATAAGGTACAACTCGAGACACTTTCAGCTCAATGAGTTTGAATGTTATGACAGGAAATTGGTTGGATTGTGTTTTTATCGACCGAGTGAGGCTCGAAATTCGGAACGAGTAAAGTTCAGAAGGGTCGAAACTTCGAATGTCATTCTGAATATGTTCGTAACATTGGTATTCGAAACATTACTCGTTCAAAATGTTTACCCTTCTGAACTTTGCTCGTTCTGAATTTCGAGAACCAATCGATCGAACCAATTTGTAGAAAATATTTTTGGTCAAACGCGTGAATCATAATTCTCGAGTTCAGTTGAATACGGCTGAATACGATTATTGTATCATCGGAAATTAAACGAAACCCAATCAGTTTTACGTTATCCCTGCTTTATGTGTATATTAATTGAATGTAAATTGCTCAGACGACCTGCAAAGTATGATTTTTTCATTCTTGCTTCTTATCATTTACCACAGAGGCTCGACCTCGACGGTACACAGCTGTCTCCACAAAGGCAGAAAGAAGTATGCCTGCAAGATCATGGAAAAGGTAAAAAATTAGACCCCACAGGGGAGCAAAATTATTTCGTTCGAGCATAATTCTCCATTCGAATGCTCATTTTTATTTTGTGTACATGACATTATTATTTCATTGAAAACCGGTATCAACAAAAATTTCTATTTTTCATAGGCCCGATTGAACGGAACACATACAGGGATAAAACTTCAGACACTTTTGAGACTGCGACATAATAACGTAGTAAGATCATTTTTTTTTCTTTTTGCTAAACCTAAAAATAGACTAGAAAGTCAAGGTCTGAATATTTATTTTATTCCATTTAGAAGATTCCATTGGCTCGCGTTATTTTTCCACGAATTCTCAAAAATGGTCAATAACACGTTTTTTCGGGTTTATCGACGCTGTCTTTCACCAAAACTAGAGCCAATCTACCAGTTTCGAAACCAGATACGTGTTCTACGTGAAAAATCCTATGACAATCGGTCGTCACTTGTCTCGACTTTTGTTATCGATGTCATTTTATTGGCCTGTGTGATCGACTGGTTATTTATATCATGATAGTATCATTATACTTTGAGTTATTTATAGTTTCCTCATTCAACCTTGAAACAATTCCGCGAGTTTTTTTACCTTTGCGAACTGGAAATATTGACCTCGTGTTTGGTGAACCTTCAATTCTTCACACGGACTGTACTTGCTCTATTATCCGCGTTGAATCGCGGTTACGCTCGTGCGAATACGATTAACCTCGTTTCAAAAGTCACGTGTCTGAAAAATTTTCAACAATATTGTTATCGCACAGGTGTCCGTGAGAGAAATATACGACGATCCGTTACGAATTTTCGTCATCGAGGATTTGGCGATCGGTGGAGAACTGCTCGAGAGACTGGCATCTCGAGGTGGATATTCCGAGACGGACGCCGCGAATGCGATTCGTGATGTGGCAGCCGGTTTGGAGGTTTGCAATCCATTTATGTCGAACGTTGAATTATCAGTCTCGAAATCATTGAAACGACAACCATCAACTGGACGCTCGAAAAAAAATTCATTCTTGTTGATTTATTTTTTTTTCCTATTTAGATTTTCAGTCAAACTATTTCGATTCAATGGAAAAATGATTTTATTGATTATACGTGAAAAACGAAAAATGATGAGAGACTTTGGACCGTGAGAAACTGAAGAATAGAATTTAAAAAATGTTCTCATAGATCATTATTTTTTTTTTCAGTACATTCACTCGATGGGTTTTTTTCACGGTAGCTTGAGACCGGAAAAGCTCTTGTACGCGACTGAGGATGAAAATTCGAAGCTTGTACTGGCGGGAAACGAAGGCACCAGCATATGCCACACTCCATACAAGGTTCTTTACTATGGTTCGTAGATTTTGTTAAGGTAATATCCTAAATACTATAAGAGTCACAGCAAGCCTAAGGTTGCTTGAGGTACGTCGTACTTTGATGTGGCAACGTCGACCGATGTTTATTTGCTTATTATTATCATTATAGTCTCCTGATCTCTACCTCCAAGTGCCCAAGATGTTCTGTGAATATCCAACTTCCAGTTTAAGTGTTTTCATTGAAATCCGACGAGGACTTTTTGTATTATATCAAATTGAGCGTGATTTTCCATAAGGCTCCATGTTGAACGTGTGAAAATAAAAGTTTTGATATATTTTTTTTCAATGATCGGGCCATATTTTCATACTGACAAAGAACAAAGTAAAACACGATTGAGGATAATTAAGAATTCAACTAATATCTCGTCGATAATTATGCAAAGACCTGTAATAAAAAAAATTGCGAGGTTCTGAGTCGGCTGATTGATTTATCCACAGCACCGGAAGTGATAACAACGGGAAAGCCCGGTGCACCGTCGGATTTATGGAGTTTGGGCATCGTTCTTTACATCATGTACGTAAATACAATGTTTTTGTAATACAAACTGAAAAAAAAAAACATAAAACACATTTAACGTCTCGAATGACGTCATAGCCGATATCCGCGAAACCACAAAGCGCATTGCGACGTGTTATTCACTAAGCTGTGTATCAATATCGGCAGGCTTTGCGGTTACGAGCCGTTTCGAAAAACGAAGGAAATGTTTTCATCGCCATACTGGAACGACAAAACGGATGAAGCAAAACACCTGATAACTCATGTAGGGACGAGAAAAACGTTTTGCCATATGCTGAGCCAAGTAGGGTAAGATGGGGTCAAATCGCCATTTTTTTACTTTTTACGCTGTGCAACCCGCATTTATCAAAAGATTCCCAAACATAAATTTTTATCTGAAAGTATAAACCTTTAGCTAAAACATTTATGTAGCAAATTTCCATGTAACTCTTATATATATTATTGAGCACCTCCATTTTAAAAAAAAGTTCAAGTAAGTGGTTTCCTTACCCCATCCGGTAGGTCGATGCAGATGCGACAGTCTTACCAAATACAAGAGTTGCGCATTATCGACCACGACTTAACTTATGAAAAGGCTACTCGTTATATCAAATGGTTCAAATATGAGCCTCAAATGGTTGTCTCACCCGCTGGCGATTTAACCCCATCTTACCCTACTGGGAGTGCCATTTTTCGCATGAAGGAATTTATTATTTTTTCATATTTTTCAGTTGATGCAACCACGGCCGGAGGACAGACCAACCGCGACTGATCTTCTGACGAATCCTTGGGTACGAGGGGAAACAACTGCAAAACATTCCATGACCGAAGTGGCTCAACAGCTACGTGAATTCAATGCTCGAAGAAAATTTAAGGTACGGGTTTTTTTTTTTTTTTTAAATTCGAATTTTCTCGCTGCCTAGTCCCCTTAATGTGAAGTACGACATCTGAGCGCCCGTCTCTCTCGCTCCGCCGCGAGCGCCCATGGCGTTATCTCTCTCGCACTCGTTGCGGAGCGACAGAGACCGAGATACAAACGTTCGGGATCCTCCCGAGTCAAATGATGAGTAAAAGTATATATTGTATGTAAGGCCGGATGAAATACTCATTGACAACGTATTTCGGATTTCGAGCATTCGAAAACAAAAAATAATGTTACGCTCAATCCTGGTTTCAGATAATACGAGACGTTGTTACAAACAATTGATTTATGTGATACATTTTACTTTCAGGCTGTAACGCTCGCGGTGCGAGCTACACATCGTGCCATAGCCATGAAGCACTGTCACGGAGAGGTGGTCGGTTGATTTTATTCGCTGAATCAAGAAAAACGAGACCCATTTTTCACTCGTTAATTTAATAATTTTTGTTATTCTATGTAAAGATTGCATTTATTATCTATTATTATTATCATCGATACATACAGTTGAGCAATATAACAATAAATTAATATTATATGTTTGTGGAATCGAATCCTAAAACCCTCCATGATAATTGATGTTTGATGTGCGTAGAAGTGAAAATTCAGAACGCGGTTTCCGACATTGCCCGACTTTCGAGCTTTTCCACGGTTAAACTATCGATGTTAAATATACGACTTTGTGAACCTTTTTTGTAGAACAAATAATTATCTTCAACATTGTTCGAGTGAACTTTTGATCTGTATAACGTTGTTTAGCCACCGTTTGGACTCACTTCGTCTCCTCGTCACTTCGTCTCCTGAATAGATTGATATATTGATGCAGTTTGATGATCAACGAATGGTATTTCCTGAAAGAAAACATATATCAGCTGACAAGTAAGTTAGAAATTTTTATTTTCACATTCCCAATAATTTTGCATTCGTAAAGCTTATCACCTGCAGATATGTATACCAAGGTAAGCAACTTTTTACTCTCTGGATGGTAAAGCGATGGTTTTTTTTCTGGTGTTATTGTATTATCACTCGTCGGTCCGTGCTGTGAATTTTCATCCGTCGTATAGGAAGGAAATACTTTTATTCCGTCCTTACCATCCGTGAGTAAGTGATTCGTTGAACTGCAGCAGGTAAGATAGTCCACATATTCCGTACAGAGCAAAATTGTATAAACGATATGAAATTCTTTGGCTCACTACTATCATATGGTAATGGTAACGAATTTTCTAGAGATCTACAACAATTGCGAGTGCATAAAACTGCAACGAAATATCAAAAAGTCACCGTGGTATTCAAATGGATTCATCACGGTAATTGTAAAATTCCAATTATCAGGTTTTCCATCGCGTTCGCATTGCACACATTAATTATATAAATTATATTGTCTTTTGTTTCGCTTTTGTTACACACGGTAGTAATTTGAGTGCCTCGAACACACATTCAATTAGTCCCACTGAGGTCCATACAAATATTTACCGTACAAAATTTAATTAACAGAATTGCAATTATGCGTTCACTGCGAACATGAACGCCAACACGAGACAAAGAATAGCTTCAAATCTGCTTCACAAATGATTTGTAAAACAGAATGAAATGACTGCTTCGCAACAACATTTGATAAACGGTTGAATCGTGCTGCCTCATCCAAGAGTCTGTGTGACGGCGGGACATTTTTTTTCAGTATCTTCGTGACACCATGTTCAGAATGTGCGAAAACGTCGAGAAAACACATTTGGAGAAAATGTCCGGATGTATGCGTGTACGTTTAATGGCCTCCTAAAATCCGAACGTATTTAACTCGAAAGCGGTTTCAGCTACAGTTCCACAATTTCGCAGACATGTGCAGCACCTATAATATCTTGAGTGTCTATAATTTCCGTCATGATTTAAACCGAGGTTTTCATTTTATGCCGTTTTTGAATCCCTAAAAAAACGTACGTTTATACTATAGCGATCGCAAATTTAATCGACATTGTATTTAGGCCGAATCCATCCAAAAGTTTTCATTTCACCATATTTTGAATGTTTCGAAAAAACGATTCCATCAACATAAAGTTGATCACCAATTTTATAAGGGTATAATAAAAAACCGTGATAAGTATCAAATTTGGCGAAGATCGGCTAAATGTTTCGAGTTTGAAAAAAAAAATTAAAGATTTTCAATTTCGAGGCTCTGCCGATTCGAGAATATTCGACTTGCCATGCTCAATATCATGGATTCAAATGAACCAACGGTTACAATTGTTCCCTATTGAATATGTTAGAAATCCACTCATTGCCTTCCACAATTGCCCTTCTCTGAACCAAGTGAACAAAGATTCCTCTATAAGGAAGTCCAAGAATTAAAAAAAAAACACTTCCTCAATAAAAAAATAGAAAAAAGGATCTTCGTTCAATACCTACACGATTCATAAAAATCAAATTGCAAATTTCAACTTGTTTCCAAGATTATCCCTCAGAATTGAAATATTGATAACTCCTCTATGACATCAAATGACCCAAATCACAGCTGTTGAGAAATCAAATTATCTAACTATATTCTCTCAATAACACATCGATATAACGCAGTCGTGTCCTAAAAATAGATAATCGGAAAACGCGTGTGGAAAATCGAACTACCGGGTGGGGGTCGGGGGGGAGGGTGGAAAAATAATTGAAGAAGGATACACGACAGGACGGGGGGCGGGGGGAGGGGGGTGGACGCGCCAGCTGGCGTGTCTCGGTGTCGCTTCGACATGCCGGGGGGTGGACAGGGAAGGGATGGTGGGATCCGACCTTCTCATAAATTCCGATGGCGTTAATAATTCTCGAGGGCAACGAGGGGCTCAGCTTGATCTCGGGCTAGTCCGGCGATTCTCGTACACAGCCACTGCGAACTCGGGGGAAGGAAAGGCGTCGGCTCTGCGGCAATATACCGTTCCAATTCTTTGCTCTTCTGGTGCACCACACGCACGGATAATCTCCGTTCGCGATCGCGTCGAACTGCCGTTTGCACGTTTAAATCTTTACTCACCCTGCGAAACGATCTTACACGTTGTCTTTGTCTCGATTATTGATTATCCACGAAAATATTGATGTTCACGCATCTACTGTTCGAAAACCATGAGCGCCGATAGTGTACACGGCGCTATCGTACCCTCGACATCCGGCCGACGCTCACACGATCGTCCGTACCTCGATAACGTGTTGTCTGACCTTAATTGCGCAATTACGAAATTTCATGGCCCGTCACGTCATTTACACGCAGCTCGTCGCATTAACCGATACGTCGTTGCTATTGTGATGACTGAAGGCGTGAAAATGCAAATTTTTCACAGGTGAGAAATATCCGTCGGCCATTGCGCGTGAGGATCGAAGGTCAGAACGAGCAATGTTCAGAAGGATCGCAATTTTCAAGACGGAAATGTTTCCAAAGTTTTTTTCCAACCAAATTGACTGAAAACAAATTTTTTAATTTGCCCGGAAATCTTCGAAAAAGGCGCGTTGGTTGGTTAAAATTGAGGGATAGTTCAAGTCCGCCTTCGAATCAGTCTCAGTTCTACTTTTCCCAGTCATGCTTTATTAATCGCCATTGGTTGATTTATTAAAGCATCGGTGCATCGGTGATTCGGTATGTTCGAAAATATTTCAATTCGATGAAAAACAAATATTCGTCACAATGGCCGTTCTGAAAAATTGCTCGTTTGCCATTTCAAGCCGCACGCGGTGCTACACGCATACACTACATACATCTGTATATCCTCGTTAGAGGCAACACCATAAAAAATACAAAAAAAAAAAAACAAAAAAAAAAATCAAACAAAATTCACAATTGAACTTTGAAATGCCGTTATTCATTTATTTCATTTCTTCATCATCCCCCACAAAAGCAATGCTGGAAAAATTCAATGAAAAATGAATAAAGCTTTTATTTTCGTGGCTTTCGTGCAGCTGCCCACATCCCCCCCCCCTCCCCCAACTTTTACCCTTCATCGCCGCCGGTTGATAAGTTTACCTCCGAGTTTCACGTTCGAATCCACGTTTCACATGCGCTATATATCCCTCGGTTGGTTTTGCGCACGCAGAAACTGCGTGGCTCCGATTGGCGTCATCAATTTCTATACCGGAGTTTTAGTGCTGCTCCCAGTTGGATGACGCTGGTGCTTTGAGAGGCCCGTACCGGAGATTCTGGTGTGCTGGGGTGACACGGGGTTGTGTGTGCGTGTGTGTGTGTGTGTGTGTGTGTGTGTGTTAGCGTGACTGTAGGACGGGGTTGGGTGGTTACCGCGGACTACGTCAGGGATCGTGGGTCGCCGTGAGAGGGGCGGCTTCGGCCGAGGGGGGTAAGTTCAGACCTGCGCACCGACGCGAATTGGGATTGTGCCGGCGAACCGCCGGAGGGTGAAAAGCAGCGGGTTACCGAGCAGCGAGAGACTACGCGAACGGTCTCAGAGGCCTCGGTGCCGCGACTCGTTTCGCAACCTCGTCGTCGCGACCTCGAATCGTCGAATCAACCGGTAACTGCCATGAGATCGGACACCGGTAGTAAAAGCCCCGTTGACGACGCAGCTGCAGCAGCCACCGTGACCGTCGTCCCAACCACCGACGTCGTTTTTCGGCCCATTGCCACCCACGAGTGCGACCACGAGACCCCCCTCGAGCTTCGACCCCCACGGGTCAACTAGCTTCTAATTTCATACCCCACCGCTATAACGTTATTCATTTTGTTTTGTTTTTTTTTTTCTGTTTTGTTGTTGTTGTTTTTTTTTTATTTTTCGTTTATCACGAAATCGCCGACCAACGTGTCGCGGATGTTAAAAGTTTTCGAATAAGCGACGAAAAGTTAAAACAAAAACAACGGAAAAAAAAAAAATATTTCAACATTTTTTTTTAATTCTTAAAAATATTCATCGATCGCAACAACTTGATAAAGTCTTTGCTCAATCCCCCACGTTTATCGTAATGTCGCGATGACGAGATTGAAACTTAACGTTCTGATAAAAAAACAAACAAAAAAAATACGGAGTTGAATACATGCCGCTAATTAACGCTGACAATCATTGGCGTTGTTTCCTCATAAAATGTGTTCGATATCGATGACAAAAAATATTTTAATAATAACGGTCGGATCGTACGAGTATCCAGAGTGGTGTGGAAATTGATAAACGTTGTATCGTAACGCGAGAGATAAAAAAAAAAAAAAATTCAACGTAATAAAAAAAAAAAAAAAGAAACAAAACAATCAAAACGAATAAAAATCGCGAGAAAACGGTATATGATATTGCATAAAAATACGAATGAATGTATAACGATGAGGGAAGAAGA
Organism: Diplazon laetatorius; assembly: GCA_963662125.1. Taxonomy (NCBI): domain Eukaryota; kingdom Metazoa; phylum Arthropoda; class Insecta; order Hymenoptera; family Ichneumonidae; genus Diplazon; species Diplazon laetatorius. Next base: position 1,246,061 of record OY759159.1, read on the forward strand.
AAAAAATGGTTAAAAGTGATAAAATGAAAGAGATTGAAACGACGTTGCGGGAATGCGGGAAAATTCGATGAAGGTAAACGCGAGGGATGCGAAAACTAAATGAAAAGTTGGCTAATGTTGTAAAAAAGTTTGCGATTCGGACCCCAGTTTCTATCTCGTTTTTTTTTTGTTTTCTATCTCTTTCTCTCGTTCTTTCTCTTTCTGTCTCTCTCTCTCTCTTTTTCTCTCACACATACGAAAAACACACACATACACACTTTCTCCGGGGAATCCTTAACTATTTTATACGAGTTTCGAAACAGAGAAGAGTGGAATAAGACGTGGGTGATACTTTGGTGAGGGTGAGTGGGCGCGTGATCGTGTTGGACTGTCTAACCTCGAGTCACGGTTTTACTTTGCCCACGGTTGAGGTATATTTAACTGTATGGTCGTGGTTGTTGCAACGATTTCGGATATATCGCAGTATCAACCCTTTTCCGCGTTTTCTCGTCTATCGCCGCAAGTTACGTGTTATACATATATATATATATATATGTATCGTGTTTGCGCGCACATCGTCCGTTGGATGTTCAACCATCCAGCTTCCTTTTACGGTTCAATTCGCGGTGACACGCGCTACTGGCTGCTACGCTTAAGTGTTATCATTCTTTCAGTACGTAACGGACATTTTTTTTTTTTTTTTTTTTTTTTTTTTTCACATTGACGGACGGACAGAAAGTTACGTTTCTGAATCGTTGAAACAACTTGCGTGATGAATAGTTTCGTATCGTCAGACGATTAAATTGTGATTTTCTCTGATTGGTGAAATTTGGCTTTTTTTGATTTTAAAAAATTTTTTTTTACTTACAATTAGTCGAGTTATTTGTTTGTTCGAATACCCAAATTTGGCAAAACCGATGTGATGGACTCTTGCGCAAGTGAAGATTTTTTTTAACACATTATATTATATTGATTATACTGCATTTTGAGTTTTTGATGGATAATTTTTTCGTCATCGAAACAATGCAAGTTTCTCTTTACACGTGCGAATGTTTATTCGAGACAATAATATCCATGTTGATTAATATTCCTCAGTGGTATATGTCTTGGCAAACACTCTGCAGCTTGTAGTCTGTTGTTGTGCGATTTACAACTTTTCACACGCCATTCGAAGTTCGTAATTTATTTTTTTTTCCTCATCGTTTTTTTTTTTTTTTTTTTTTTTTTTTTTTTTTTTATTCTGTGACGCTTTTGTGTGCTCTCACCCCTGTGACCTATTCAGTGTGCCGCGTTTCGAAAAGCAAAATCCAATATCGTTGGAGAGCGGGAAAGAAGGAGCTTGCGAGAAAAACATTTTACGATCCTTTTTGCTTGCGATGAATTTTCACGTTTTTTTGCTCTCGAACGTCGATGAAATAACGTGATTCCGCGAAAACTGCACCAAAGATTTTTCGCTAACGT